>RWGZ01001411.1:0-117935 GCA_009725065.1 Utricularia reniformis
AGTCCGACTCGGATTCGGCTTCCCGGGAGAAGAATCCGTTTAACATAGTTGAAAACATATTTTTTATATGTGGAGAGTAATTATTTATAAATAATTAAAAAAACAAACAAATTAATAAAGTGGTTAATTATGATTAATTTAATAATGACATTAAGCTTCGAAATTATCGAACAACTTAGACTTTAATATATTGTAATCAATGAATGATAGTGACAAGACTCTCATGATTCACAATGTCGTTATTTATTTATAAATAAATCTCAACGCTATTATGTTTTTCATAAATTGTAACGCCTACATCCATTGACAATAAGTCAATCAACATCATTGAGCATTTGAGCCATGGCTATTATTAAATTGATTTGCTTTTATTTATTCTTTCATATAATATATGAAAGGAAAAAAATATTCGAACATTATTCATATTTCTAAAATTTTGTTAATTTACATGTTGGGATTGGTTTTGTGTTCGAATTCATGTAGAAATTTGAATGTTCACAACATATGTCTATGTTCGCTCAAATTCTTATTTGAGCGTATTTTACTAATCGAATAATGTTCATAATTTAATTTGAATTAATAAATATAAACATAAACATAAACATAAACAACACGAACTATATATGTTCACGAATTATTCGCACTTTAACAACATATCATTGACATATATATATATATATATTCAATTTCTTTGGTATTGAGGTGACTATAATTTTATTCTTTATCAAACAATCAAGTGATTTCAGGTGATTTTATTTGGATTTTTGACGATCATACAACTTATGTTATCACGTATTGCCAATACACTATAGTTATTGGGTTTGTTTGGTTCACATTTTTGAAATTGAGGTGTGTTGAGGTGCGTTGAGGTGTGGTGAAATACGATAATCTTGAATTTTTAAGTATGTTTGGTACAATTGTGGTATTATAATAATGATTTATTTAAAAATACTAATATATCCTTATATATAAAATAAAAAATATAATTATATTATAATTAATAGAAGTAAGGATAAATGAGTATTTTCCAAAATCACGATAAGACCACAACTAATTTTAACAGCTATGATGATATCATGATTTTTTAACGATTATTACATCACAATTGAACTTATGTTTTATATACATTAAAAAATCACGATTTGTACACATCACCGTTGTTTTGATTGCAGTACCAAACAAACTCATTGTAATGTCAATATTATCATTCTAACCTAATCATATTCTTTTAGACACTAAACCCCTAAAACTCAGATTCGATTAAAGTTATTTTCATAAACTCACGATTAATTCTTCTAAATTCCCGGTCATTTCTTTGATCAATCATTTGTCACTGTATTTTTATATGTTTTGTGATTAAAAATTAAATATATATAAAAAGTATTTGATATAAGAAAAGGATTATTATTTATTTGAGTTGTATTAATTATAATAGAAAGGTAACAACAAATTTTAGTTCTATAATTATCACAATAATCTCATTGTATATTGCAATCATTACACCTACCATCATTCTTAAACACTAAACCAAACATTCCATTAATGATTTGAGAATACAAAAATTAGGAAAACACAATATGAAGACATTCCACTAAATAGTAAATATAGTAGGGGTGAGTACAAATTTTGGAATATTGAATACAATACCGAAAGTTTGTTATTTCGATATTTGATATTCAGTTTGATATTTATTATATGAAATTATGAAATTTGGTTTGGTATTCGATAAAACGAATAAAAATTTGATATATACCAAATTAATTTATATAATATCTATATATTTTAAAATTTTTAATTGAGTCATAATTCCTTCCATTATAAATATCGAATTTTGATATCTTAATATATTGAGAAGTCATTAGTATGAGATTTCAGATACTTGTCCAAATGACTCATAATATTATTGTTATGTTAATCTACACAATTTATTTTGAATATGCTATTGGAGTATAAACTTGAAGAATTGAAGATTGTTTTATTATATAGATATAATAATGTGATCATTGACTTAATCATTGTCTTTTTAAAATATTTTTATATGTATTTTATTTTAGACATCCATGAGATATATTCTTGATTATTTTTTTAAGTGATTTAACTTTGGTATTTTAGTACCAATAACGAAATACCGAAATTATTTTAGTATTTCGGTTCAGTACCAAAAAAATATTGGATTGTAATTGATATTCAATTTTGTTCATAATTTGGTAATCGGTATTTCAATATTAGTTTAGTTTGGTATTTGATACCGAACGCTCATCCCTACCTAAAGAAATATATGAGAAGTTAAAATCGTCGTCAAAAAACACTTATATACCTTAAACTATTAACCTAGAAAAAATAATTTTAAATTTATTCTCAATTTACCTTGTTAAATAAGGAGTGATGTTTGATGGTGACCCTCCAACTTTCGGACGGTATAAAGGGCATGCCCTCCAAGTTACGAAATTGCAAATATGACATCTCAAGTTAACAAAAATACACATATGACCCTCCAACTTTAATTAAAATCATGTACGATATCTTAAGTAAACAATATCATTTAATATTACTCCTCTACGATATTGTTATTGTTTTATGTATGGATACACATTTCTTGAACTTGAAATATCAATTTTGTATAATTTTTCGTATAAAAATCCTATTTGCATAATTTGTGAGCATTGAGAAGAAATAATGTCAACGAAAAATGTTTGCAAACTTAACGAAAAATCATGTGCTAAATACCATAAATAAAAAACAAACGCTTTTGATAACATGAAGTGTTATTCCTACAATTTTATAAGTTTGAGGGTATGACCTTTACACAGCTCGTAAGTTGGGAATCTATTTATGCAATTTCCTCGTTAAATAAGAATAAAAAAGATCAGTTAAACAATTAACGAATATTTTGTTTAAATTCTAGTCAATACCGATATGCCCATAGTTTCAAATATACAGGGAAAGGCAAGAAAAGTTGCTCAAAAAAAGAAGAAACATAATAGAATCAATGTTTTAAATTTCCCGTACGAGGATGACATATTCTTTTATATATAATTGAAAAGCGTAAGATAATACGATGCCATAGAACCAAATACTAATGCGAAGATCAAGTAGGAATCATGTTCTTAGATTAGAACATTTTTCTTCATATAGTACATGAACTAAATTCTTCGAAAAAAAAGAATCATGCCACGTCTCAATCTCCGAAGTTTTACGAATCATCATTAACAATGTTTTCGGAGTTAAAAATATAGAAGCATAACGAGCAACAAACCTTATTATGAACTAAAACTGCATGCTCCAGTCATAATTAATCATGGAATAGTAAGCATTGAACTATATGATTAACCATATGTATTTCATACCGTGCAAGTGCAATATTCTTGATTCAGCAGCATGTGAATCATCATTAACAATGTTTTCAGAGTTAATGAAAAATATAGAAGCATAACAAGCAACAAGCCTTATTACTAACTAAAACAGTATGCTCGATTCAATATTTACGGTTTTAATCATGTAAGGGCAGGCATTGAATCAATGATTAACCGTATGTATTGTGCAAATGCAATGCTCTTGATTCAGCAGCATGAAATGCAGTAATAGTGTTAAACTATAGGTGAGTTGCGATTGATCTAAAAAATATTGAAATCTAAATGAACTGGTATATAACAAGTATATCATCAAGAAACTAAACCTAGAGCCTTATTTTAAGTAACATGAAGAACTAATAAACGCTGTACATACAGAAAGTAGGACAGCATCGCAGTACGTTACTGGTTCTTGAATGACTGCAAAAATGAAGGAGTGAACTTAAGGGAATATTCTAATGGAATAGTTTCTTTTAAGGAAAACAAAACAAAACAAAATTAAATACTTTGGGTTCAATTTGAAGCCTTTCTTGAACATACTTTATGGGTTTTTATTAGAAAACAAAACAAAAAAGCTGAGGGTATATTAGAATTAAATAATAACTCACCTCAAAATTCTTGGAAACATCCTTTACCTGTTCAGAAATTGCTTTCTTCTTCTCAGCAGCTGCATAGAAACAATGTAGGAAAGTAATCCAGCGAAAACAGTACTAGAAACAAAGGTTAAATTGATGGTAGATACCCATATGAGAAAGTTCCTCGATCTTCTTTGAAGTCCTCACAGCAAACATTTGAAATCTTGGACTAGGACCAATTTTTTTGAAAACGTTAAAAATTTCCAACATAAAAAATCCAATCCAAAAAACTAAGAAGAGAAAGCAACACATACGATAAACTGAATAAATATTACGGCTTACCCAAACAAAACGATTGCTTATACACAAAAAAACGACTTAAAATTCGCCTCAGACCGATAAAATTTTGATAAAAGATGCGTATCATCTCCGCCATCAATACAAGATTACGGAATTCATCATCAGCGAAAAAAGACACACCCCCAAGGGCCATCAGATTGAATTTGTAATACAAATATTCTCAAAAACTGTAGAAAAAGCAAAATCATTTACTTGTTGGCAAGTCCATTAACGATGAGCTCGTTCGCTACGTAGTACATTACTCGGTGAATGAAATTGCCACCAGCCATCCGTATCTCCAAGCCACAATAATAAAGAAACTCCGGAATTCCGGATTCCGATGAAAATTGAAGAAGGAAGATCACGAGAGGAAATAAACCCTAATGTAGATCATTGTTTTCAAGCGGTTGGCCCGTCACCCGGCTCATTGTACGGACGGGTTGATGGGCCGGTATTTAAAATAATAATAATAATAAATAATATTTTTTAATAATTTTATTTTAAAAAAATCAAAAGTATATTTTTTAATAAAAATAAATAAATTTAATAACATTTTCAACACCAATTCGATAACTATTTGACAATGGTTTATTGATCAATTAAAATTTTCGATTCACGGATCGAATCCTATCGTAAAATTGTGCTTCATCAATATTGGGTCTCAAAAACATTCTTTGGGCTTCCCTTTTTTCTCACGTTTTTTTCATTACATTTCACCGTTTTTCTCACGTTTTTTCATCAATATTGGGCTTCAAAAAACAGAATTACAATATGTTCATGGTTAAATCAATTATTAAATTATCATTACTTATAATAAATAAAATACCATTATCTTATTACTATTTTATGTATATTAGTATTTTTTTACCTAAATCACAATTATAATATCACAATTTATCAAACACATTTAAAAATTCATTATATATTTCACAACAACTTACCATATCTAAAGCTATCTTCTGTATTTTGAAAATTAGAATGCAATTTGAGAATATGATTATAGATCAAAATACATTAAATGTTCTAGAATAGATAAATTGAATTACAAAACAAAAATTATATTTCATATAAAACTAAATTTATCTAAATTAGACTCATCATCGTAAGTCGTTAGCATCTACACGACGTAATAAATTATGTATAATTATAATTACATACTAAAAATTACATGAGAATTGACAACTTACAAATATATTGAACGTTGTAAATGAAAAACTATCAGAAGTAAAAGAATGATTTTTTGAAAAATATATTTATAATTTAAATCAATTTTAAAATACATTATATTTACCATGAGAATGTAAATACTTTAATATTATTTAAAAATTACAATAATATATTATAACATAAAAATACATTTTGAAAATATACGCACAAAAATATCCTAAATTTTTAAAAAATAAATCAAACAAACTCATAGAGAAAGTAATTATTTTATAATTTTCACATAACTATTTAACACTAAAAAATATGGTTATTCAAATAATACTTACAATGAACAACCATTTTTGCTACAAGCTTATCATTCTCCATTTGAATTATGTTACTCATTCCATGAGTTGCTGCGTTAACCTTAGAGTTATATCATCATAAGGCTTTTCTTGATTCACATCAATTAGCCCATAACTTTTTAAAACCTGCAAGCAAAACCATATCATTTTACACCTCAAAGCAAACTCCATAACATTAATCAGAACTAACCAAAGTTTCGTAAAACAATCGTGTGCATATTTTTCTTGTTTTCCCTTCAAGAATCTCATTCAAACTCAGTTCTTGTAATGAATCTTTTCTCGATTGCGTTGTTTTCAAATACTGCGCTACCGCTCTGTCATAATGTAAATGCTTTCACTTCTCGTTTTGCTTATAAATTGATCGAAAAGAGATTGTTAACCTTGTTCTGCATGAGAGTGACTGAAGCTTTGTGTTCGAGAATATACCGATTCTCGGGGTTGNTGCGAATTTTGGCAATTTTGGTCCCCAAATTAATTTTCGTCCGGTGACCTAATTTGCCACAATTCGCAAACTTTGGGGACGTATTTTGCGAAAATACGCAACTTTGGGGACTGGTTTTGCCAAAATTCACAAACTTTGGGTACCGGTTTTGCGTACATGAAACTTTGGGGGTTGGTTTTGCCCAAAATTGGAAACTTTGGGGACCAAAATTACCAAATTATCCAAACTTTGGGGACCAAAACTGCCTTCCGCCCAAATTATAATTATCTTTAACATAATAAATCAGATATATAATTTACCAAACATATTTAAAAATTTACGATAATTAATAATATTATTTTATAATTTTCACAGTAAAAAATATGGTTATTCAAATAATACTTACAATGAACAACCATTTTTGCTACAAGCTTATCATTCTCCATTTGAAATTTGTTACTCATTCCATGAGTTGATCCTAAGAGTTATATCATCATAAGGCTTTTCTTGATTCACATCAATTAGCCCATAACTTTTTAAAACCTGCAAGCAAAACCATATCATTTTACACCTCAAAGCAAACTCCATAACATTAATCAGAACTAACCAAAGTTTCGTAAAACAATCGTGTGCATATTTTTCTTGTTTTCCCTTCAAGAATCTCATTCAAACTCAGTTCTTGTAATGAATCTTTTCTCAATTGCGTTGTTTTCAAATACTGCGCTACCGCTCTGTCATAATGTAAATGCTTTCACTTCTCGTTTTGCTTATAAATTGATCGAAAAGAGATTGTTAACCTTGTTCTGCATGAGAGTAACTGAAGCTTTGTGTTCGAGAATATACCGATTCTCGGGGTTGTTGGAGAGCCTATAGGAGAAGTTTAAGTTTCATTATTTACATGGTTTCATGTTTCAAGAGTTAGTTAGGAGCATACCTATGGGAGAGTTGCTGTCAAGGTCTAGAAACTCGAGTTCCTGCAATAAAAGAGTTCGAAAAATTCAGTTGGATATCGATATTTAGAATTATTTCGACATACCCCTGCAGAAGATGGAAGTTCCGGAAGCTTCTCTTCGAGCATTCCATCTCGATGTAATAATGTATCGGGGCATTCTGTTTGCTTGTCGAGATCTTGAGATTGCGGAAAATCGGCATTTGGTGGAGATACTGCAGGAGGGGAG
Source organism: Utricularia reniformis (assembly GCA_009725065.1). Taxonomy (NCBI): domain Eukaryota; kingdom Viridiplantae; phylum Streptophyta; class Magnoliopsida; order Lamiales; family Lentibulariaceae; genus Utricularia; species Utricularia reniformis. The sequence continues at coordinate 7,375 of RWGZ01001411.1, forward strand.
AAAGCCGGGATGTATCTCCCCGGTGAAGGAAAAGCATCTCGGATAAATTCGATCTCGTCTATATTGTTATCATTCATAGATTGAGCTTCTAGATGATAAAATTTGGCTGGAATTGTATCATTTTGACTGTATAAGCTTTGAAGATCAGCACAAGCTCCTGAAGGAAAACACAATGAGATGTTACATGAAAACCGAGTGACGAAAAGTGATGATAGGTACAAACGAACCATTTGTATATGATTCGATAAGGGTATCGTCTTTTTTTAGCTGCAACTTTTTGTTTCGTTTCCAAATGCCAAATGATGAAGAAGGGCAATCACCTTTCTCCCGAACGAGATCACTCGTATCATTTAGCATTTTTTCCATGTACCTTTAAGTCGAATTACTTGTAAAAACTCAGTTCATTTTTCAAAGTAAGCAATAGAAGGAAAATTACTCATTTGATAAGATGATGTTCTCATCAAAAGGCTGCTTTCTCTTCTTCTTCCTTACGATCGGTTGTTCCAAAACCGGTGTTCGCTGCATTACAGGCTCATCGGGTGATCTTCGAACTGCAAAACCGGTAAAATTATGCACATAATAATATAATGTAGCAAATAAAAAATGCACTCACCAAGGGACTCTAAGTGTGCAGAAGGAGGCTCTCCACTAATGTGTAATGAAGAAAAATTAGCTGTTTTTTCAAGAGATGCCAAATCTTTAGCAACCGGAGTGACGCTCCGACTGTCTCTTATTATTTCCTCTACGAGAAACTCATCCGGATCAGCACGATCAGGCAATATCGGTGAAATATTTAACCGAAAATCATCTCCAGCAGCCCTCATTCTTTCAATACTTAGTTGTTCCAAATGAGGAACCTCATAAACACTACTTTCATCTATATATCGAGCAGGGGCACTGAAAAATCGATTCCGTAAATAAGAAACAAATGCAAAGAATGGTGTAATAGATTGCATACTCTTCTTCCATTGGCACAGCCTCTGATCCTAAACTTTGTTGTTCTAATAAAGAAGCTCCTGGATCAGGCTACAAAAGAGCATTGTTTTTAAATAATAGCTGAAAATTAAGCTTGTAAAAGTTTACGTATAAGCTACTTGCATACCAACAAAACTTCGCGGACTATATATGAATCATTCTCGGTTTGCATTCGATCTACGGAATCAAAAATACGTTAGGACGCTTCAATTTGAAAAAAATGAATGATGAGTTAATAGTGCTGCTACAAGACCTGTTAGTGTAATATCTTCCCAGCTCTTAGTATGAGAATTAAGCCTAAAAAAGCAATGAAATCATTAAGCACACAGTGTTCAAAAAAGGATATCAAAATTTCAGTAGAAGAAATCATACGGAATATCAGAACTTTTCTCCAATTCTACGGAGTCGAGTCGGAATTTTTCCGGCAAATTGACTGTATAAACAGGCGAATCGGGAAGCTTGGTAGTTTTAGATTGAAGAACCCGGTTTATAGTAACTTGTATGAAGTTGTAATCTTCGTAGAGATATTCGACTTGTTTAGAGTATATCCGCACAACTCCGAGAAGTAGATGTCCAGACATTCTTAGTGCAAGAGGCACGGCTGGATAAATTATGTGATCTTCTGCATTAATTCAAAGGGAAAACACACAAAAGCATTATTCATGAATGTAACTTCACATTTTTAGATCTTTATTACGAAAGAAATTTGCATTTTTCAATACACAGGCAAAAGTAATCAAGAAATTACATATGAATCATCTCCAGGAAGCGTCAACCAGTGCAAGATCATTTTTTCTTAAACCCGATGATAAGAAATACTCCACATTGGGTCAAATATCAAATTTTAAAAGAACGACATAAAAATTTACCGATAATGGAGGCTACATTGGTGGAGAGGTAATGAGATTTCCTTAGCCTCTTTTGGACATGGGCAGCGCACCAAACAGTGCCCAAAGGGCCCTTCCTTGCCAAGAAAGTGTGCGAGTAGAACATCTTCGACTCTTCCTTGTACAAAGAGAGAACAAAATAAACGAACAGAACCAAAACTGCGGATGCGGAACTCAGGATCGTGATTGCAGAAATTGGCGCCCTAATTGATCCCAATGTCATTTTTTAAATTCTCCCGCCTAACTGGATTTTGAGCCTGCAATACTAATTTAAAATAAATAAAAATTTCATTTTTGAATTTTCAAATTTACTTTAAAATCAATTTAAATCATTCAATTCAAAAAAATGAAATTAAGTTTTTCAAAATTTAATATATTATCAATTTTAGTACAAAATTACAAAATTACTCTTAATTTCAAATAAGTATACTAATTAAAGTTAAATTAAATTTTGCCATTTATAAACCTATGTTTTTATTACGGAAATTTTTGGTTCTATGCTAAATATAATTTTTCGTAAAATGAAAGAATTTTTTTAAAAATTTCATACCCAAAATTCATAACACAATTTTGTGTGTTAAACATCACATTTATATCGATTAATATGACATCGATATACCAATCATTTCAAGTATATATATTAATTGTTAACTTAAAAATTATTTTTATAATTTAATTATATACATTTTTTAAAATTAAATAAGCTAGTGATGAATATATAAGAACATTTTAATAATAATAGTAGTGCGATACATTTGAAATATTAAAATTTATAAAATTTCATGTAACAAAAATATTTAGGACTAATTAACCAATTACACTAATTTTTTTAATATTAAAATATTTACTTTTAATAAGTCAAACAATGTGATATCCGATCATACCACAATAGTGATATACATGTCAACATAAATACTAATATAAAAAATAATGTTTAATACATAAATTTACGTTTTGAATTTTAATCCGAAATTTCGATAAAATTTCATTCATTTTACCGGCAAATTAATTTTAGCATAAAGCCAAATTTTTTCCGTAGTTAAAACCAATGTTTTTATACCGAACGATATACTTGCAGTATACCGTCCGATACATAAAATTTCGGGCAATATCGGTATTTTTATTGGTATATCCCGGTACCGGGTATTTGATTCATTTTCCGGGTTTTTTTATCCGACCCTAAAAAACTAATTAAATATTATTTTTAAAAGTTGAAATTGAAAAAAAATGGCACCATCCGGTATACCGGATCGATACAGAATTCGGGACCGGTATGAAAACATTGATTTATAAATAATGAAACTTGATTGAACTATTATTATTTGAAATTATGGGCAATTTAGTAATTTTATACTAAAATTGATAATATATTAAATTTAAAGGACTTAATTTCATTTTTTTTGAATTGAAGAATCAAAATTGATTTTGAAATAAATCTGATAACCAAAAATGAAATTTTTTCTTTAAAATAATAATTTAATTACCCAAGAAATTTGGGATAATAAATTAATTCCATTAAATTAGGGTGGTAGACAATTATATAAATATATTCATATAATTATAAATATTTACTATTTAAAAAAAATTATTAATTAATATAAAAAAAAAACATTTAAATACTAAATGGACACCTATCCAACAATTATCTTAGGAGAATTGATGTCAGAGTTTTGACTAGGATTCAACATGCCAGGAGAATAAATCCGTTCATCATAGTATAATTATAAACTTTAAAAAAATGATCATCAAATTAAATATATAATATAAAAATAGCAATATCTAATATACGAAATTAGATATTTGGAAATAATTTTGATGCACGAATAATATTCATAAAATATAGTAAATTAAATACAACAACCTGGAGATGACTATTATACCCTCAGATTTTGATACTACTGCCCTTCAAGTGTTGCGAGTGCTTCCTTTAAAAGTCTTTGTGCCTCCTGTCTTCTCCTGTTTGTCCCGTAAAAATACAAAAAAATATACTTGTGCTTATTCATTCCTTCTAAAAATAAACAATTCATATAAGCAATTCCATGGTTTATGATTTTAACAATTTTGGTTTCGAAGAAGGAAAAATAAGTACTTATAGGCTGTAAAATATTTTGAGGATCTTATTTATCAAATGTTACAAAACTTAAATGATTAAATTTATCGAAACATTAAAGTTTAATGACTATATATACGAGAAAATGTTGTATTTCCCAAAACTTTCATAATTTTGACAAATTTGAGTCTTATAGTTTGTAATGACATAATTAGTCTCAATCTTTACGGTTTTGGCAAATTTGTTCTTACAAGTTTGCAACATTTGGCACATCATATTCCTAAAGTGGCAAAATCGATCCCAAAAAATTTGATTTTGGCCAATTGTCTCAATTGCTAAAATTGAAAATTTGGGAGCCGATTATGCTATACCGACTAAACTTTGAGAACTGAATTTGCTAAAAATATACAAAGTATATATACCAGTTTTTCCATCTTCATTCATACCTTGGGATCACAATTACCGCAACCATACAACTTTAGAGACCATAATTGCCAAAACCATGAAGACCAAATTTGTGTCTCACCCAACTATCTCATTACAAATGAGAACCAAATTTGTCAAAACTACTAAATTTTAGTGACCAAAGCACCATTTTCTCATTCAAAACACTCTTAGCATGTCAAATTTCAAGTACATTAAGGGAAACTATGAACATACCTCTTAATATCCTCCACAGCTTGCTTTCGCCTGTTTATCTGGAGTTCTAGGATATGTATAAGTGTAGCTCTAGCCTAATAGAGAAGAGAAATTACATTGCAAAAGAAATCTTGAAGCTTGAAAAAGTATGGTACAGTAAACTGTAACCTGATGAGGACGAAGAGAATTGAGAAGATGGTGTATGTTCTTGAATATAAGAGATATGTCTTCGACTCTGCGAGCGTATTGAGATGGACGTTCTACAAGAACATCAGCCATCTCTAACAGATATAGTTGTAATTCTCTGTTAAGTGACTTGAGCTCTTTCTTGAAATCTATACAAGAATGAAATTAGGAACAAAATTGACATGTAAAAGCAATAATGAAGTTACCAGTATTGGGTCCTTTTGGGTATAGTTGAGTGACTCCTTGTTCTTCTAGGCTTGGAAGCACATCATCAGTCTACAATATATAAGAATACTAAAGTTCAGGACCCGAAACGCAAGGCTGAAAAAAGATAGCAAATTTGTTAAATTTATAGAGTCGGGTCAATTTACGTGGAGTGTGTGCTCGGATATAACGTATAAAAGGAAGGAGATCACACCGTAAAAGATTTGAACAAGTCATTTACTATGGTTCACATCCCCTTTTATAAATCAATCCATCCTACTTTCATTCTTCGATGTGGGACAATATCCATTATTTAAACAAAATTAACATATGGAGTTATAGTAAAGTAGAGTTTGCTCTTCTCAAAAGGAGTATGCTGTTTTACATGGAAATATGCAAAACTGGGCAAGAACTAGTGTAGATTTCACACTCTCTACCATTAAAAGCACGAAATTGATGGTTTTAAGATGCTAATATTCAATAAAAAAAGAGGGATTGTGCACCTTCAGTCGTTAACAATCAAATTCTAAGAAGAAGCATAACATAAGAGCGAGCTAGGAAGTACAAAGATGTCAAAACCAGTTAATAAAACCCTAAAAAGACAGGGAATGGCTTTTGGCCATGGCTACAATTTCCTGAACTCAAATACTTCGATTTTCAATTCCACAGCCACTAGATGAAATCCAATTATTCCCACTACCAAAAAGTGCACGAAGAAAAGAAATAGAATCAAGAATGCCCAGTTAAGAGAATGTAAAGTCGAGGGTACCGTGTAATTTGAGCCATAGAGAACATAAGATCCTTCGATAGGAGGCGGCGGGGGTGGGGCAGATTCAGGGTCCTCGGCGAAATCCTTGTAAAGCTTGTAGAAAGGCGGTGGTGGCGGGTAGGTCGCCGTTGCCATTGGTGGATGCGCTCCGCTCCCTGACCGACAAAATATATTAAATTGTTATTTAATGGAAGGATAGAAAATCAAATATATATATAAAAGAATACAAACCCACAAACCCTTCAGGCCGGCGAAGAACTTCTCTGATTCTCCGACGTTTCTGCGTCAAATGGGAAACCCCCGAGCTTTACCTTTAGCTCTAAGAACATCGCTGCGGCCAACTTCAATTGCGAGAAATTTCATCGAGCATAAGCCTCTTTCGAAGAGTAGAATTTCTCTTACTATTCCAACTCTAGGGTGTTCAGGAACAGAAAATTTGACCAGAAGAAGATTTTGCAGTCATGTATCGAATAATGAAGATGATAGTGGCAAAAATCCTCTTCCTTGGTTGGAAAAAGGACGAAGAAAGGCTGTAATTACTCAGAGAACAAAAGGGGCAATGTCTTCTTGGGAAGTTTCAGCAGAAAAGGTACAACTTGCAGATGATTCTGGGATTAAAGATGATTTTGGGGACGAAGGAGTGGATAACCCAAGGTGGAGTAACATTAAGAAGAAGTTCAACAATTGGAACCATGTAAGAACGGGACCTGAAAAACCAGAGATAAGAAACTGGAACAAGCATGAAGCATGGGGTAAAAATACATGGAAAGAAGCTAAGGAATCTACAGTACCTAAAATGGTGGGAGAAGGGATATATGGAGTTGGTCCTGTTCTTGCTGCACTTTCAGCTGGGCGTAGAGAATTCTATGCATTATATCTCCAGGAAGGAATGGATGTCACTGGTAACAACAAAAAGAAGAAAGACAAGAAAGGGCTAGAGAAGATATTAAAGATTGCAGACAAGATAGAACTAACCTTAAAAGAGGTGTCCAAGCATGATCTAAACATGGTTGCTGATAACCGGCCTCATCAGGGATTGGTTCTCGATGCTTCACCATTAGAAATGGTTGGTATAAAGGAGTTAGAACCTGTTTCTAGCAATGGAGAAAAGGGTCCTGTATGGCTAGCACTAGATGAAGTTACTGACCCTCAAAATTTAGGAGCCATTATCCGTTCGGCTTACTTTTTCGGAGCATCTGGAGTGGTGTTGTGTGCGAAGAATTCAGCCCCTTTGAGTGGAGTTGTGAGCAAAGCTAGTGCTGGATCACTTGAACTGATGGAGATCAGATCTTGCAAGAATATGATGCAGTTCTTATCTTTATCAGCTGGTAACAAATGGAGAGTTTTGGGTGCCTCTGTTTCAAATAGAGCAATTCCTTCAAGTGAAATTGTACCTGGTGTTCCTACGATCCTGGTGTTGGGCAGTGAAGGAACTGGGTTGAGACCGCTGGTTGAAAGATCCTGCACTGATTTGATTAGAATCCCAGGAAACCAGCCAATTGAGCTAGTTGATGATGATGATGTGGAGAATGCAGATCAAGAATTCAGGTCCTTCATGGCTGTGGAAAGCTTAAATGTAAGTGTTGCGGCAGGTGTTCTGCTAAACCATTTAATATGCATGAAGTAGTGTAAGAACATCAAAGCAGCTGGTTTTGTTGTATCAAGCGTTAAAAAATCACTTTTTTCAATGAATTTTAAAGCTTACCGGTAGTGAAACCCAATCAGACGATTTTAACTTGATTTAAAATCAAAGCTTGAAACTCTGGCAACCATATAAATCATTTCACAAGCTCTCCAATCCGAAAGTCATGTCAAAGACTCGGGTTCCATGCTGTGCTCTGTCATGATATGAAGTGAAACCAATTAGTTGACATGAACAATGAAGAGGGTTCATGCTGAAAAAAACAAACAATCAAAGCGCGGAATGAGAGCCCTTGAAAAATAAAAATGAATGATTTAATACCCAAAGAAGACTTCAGTAGATTACCAACCGTAAAAGGGTCATGGAGTGCTCGAAGAAGATGAGAACACAGCGTAAAACACTTGAATAAATCATTTATTATAGTTCACAATCCATCTTATAAATAAATCCATGACAATTTTTCATATTTCAACATATCCCTCAAGTCCAATCACCTGACAAGTTGGGCTTAACTATTCAACGCGGTGGATTACCAACTTGTAAATTTCATTAAGCCGGACTAACCCAGGCAAAGTCACTTGGGATTTTCCGAACCTGCTTCGATACCATGTTAAATTTCTAGAGTTGGGTCCATTTCATTTGGAGAACGTGCTCGGATATAATGTATATGAGAATGAGGCAACACCGTAAAAAACTTGAACAAATCATTCTTTACGGTCCACGATCCTTCTTATAAACCAATCCAACTTACATCTCACTTTCGAAGTGTGACAATTGTTCATATTTCAAGAGGCATCATACTCCTGGAAGCACTGTAGTTTTTAGTAAACCTCAAATCTACAAAACTAAGTACTAACAAAGACAGAATTCTGAAATACCCTTTTCTTTAAGATGATACAACAATCAGAGTATTTTTTGTGCAATGCAACTTCAGCTCTGGTGTATGATTTGGATGTCTACACATATATTGAATGAATCAGCAACTTTCAGCATAGATCAGCTAGCCATTGACTTATGAGGAACATAATATGATAAAGAGCAGAAAATATCAATTAACATGAACTAGAAAACTCTAGGATACTGTTTCTGCTGACTGCATTCTCTAAACATAAGTTTTTTTATGCCATGATACCAAACCTCTATTCACTATCAACGTCGCAAACAAAATCAAACAAACATTTATTTAGTAGTGGGATAGGATCAAAATGCGTCTGATGAAACAAACAATTCAAAATGAATTTCATACGCTCGATCAATAATAAATTTCATTTTCACAACCCAAGTTTCCCTAATTTCCTAAACCAAAAGCAATTCATTATCAAAATCACAACAAATTCTACTCAGAAAACTAAATACACGAAAATACGTATTCAAATCGAATCTCAAATCACCTGAGAAGTAGCAATCGACTCGATTACACTGCAATCGCCTGCATTTCATCAAAATTCAACAAATCAATCGAAACGTTAACGATTTGATAATACTGATATCTCTCATCTCAACGCCTACGTTTCTCAATCTCGAAATCAAACTAACCAGATCTACTCCGGCGAGGTATAATTTCACCACCACCGTAGTCATGACTCCTTTTATTTATTTGTAACCTAAAATAAAGCCTAATTTTTGTTGTTATAAAATACTCAAAATATTAAATTATTACCCAAAATATAAAAATTTAAACAAAGAAGCTCATTCTTTTTACTTGAACTTTAAAAATATAATAAGATAAATAATTATTAATAGATGAGATAAATTATATAAAAGTATAAGAATAAAATTTCCTAGTGACGTGTTGGCTTTATTTAAAAGTGACACACGTCACAACATTAACATTTAACTTCTACTTTATTATTCAATAAATAAATATTATATATCAAATATATAGAATTCATTTCACCATATATGGATTATTTATAGAGTACTATTTTGGGTATTCATAGGAATCCAATCCAAAATGCGTAAATGAATTTAATTGATAAAATTGAATAACTAAATTTGGGTATTTTGATAATTTTAGTAAAATTGGTTTCAAATTTTGGATAATGGAAAGCTGTGTTCCAAAACCAGACCGGTTTTGATCGGCCCGACCGATTTGGATAGGACTCGGGCCCAAGACCGATCCGATTGAGTAAAATAACAAACCTAATTTATTTAATATTAATTATTTAAAATTATGTGGGATCCATTAGTTTTATTTAGTTTTAAATATTGTTTTTAAAAATAATAATTATGTTTAATTTTAAATAAGGAAATATATTAATTTAAATTAATTTTATAAAATTATTTTTTCATAGAGAAAGTAATTGACATGAAAATCGGTTCGGTTTAGGGTCAATCATTTTATATACTTCAAAGTCTTACATACGAAAAAACATTCATACTTAGATCTTAAATATTTAGTTATAATATTATCCCAAAAAAATATAAATATAAAGATAAAGTCAACGTTAAACAAGATATTCATTTTATTATTATATTGTATTACACAAACAAATTCTTATGACAAAATAATGAATTTTGAATCATTTGCAAGAGAATTTGAAGACATAATTTTGGATAGTAACTATTTTGACTACTGGTAAGTCATTATTTTTTTGTGTTATAATATGAATAATGATAATTTTTTAGAATTTTTATTTTAGATGTTTGTATTTAATAAATGTATATACAATATAGAAAAGTTAAATAATTAAAATAATATTAAAATAACAAAAACGAGTCAAACCGGTTCTCAACCGGTTTGAACCGGTTTGGAACGAACCGGAGGGATGATCGGTTTGTATTTTCGGTCCAGTTTTAGAACATAGATGAAAAGTCATCAAACTTTGTGTTTTTTACAAAATTGGTGTTCAAAGTTTGCAAAATTGGATTTTTTCGTAAATGACTTCAAATGACAAAATTGAATAACTAACTTTGTCATACATTGAAGTTTGAGAACCGAGTCTGCTAAATATTAAAAATTATAGGGATTTAATTTACTCGATATGCTTTGAGACCAGTAAAATTATGAAACTTTTGAGATAAAAATGATCGAACCAAATTAATGAGACCATTTTTGCACATCTAAAATAAAACCTACCATTACCTTAATGGTTGTTCTTTTCTTACAAAACCCTATAGAGATTGGAAAAAAAATTGAAAATTAAATTAAGCGAACGATCCGATCGTTATAAGTTTCGATCAAAATATAATTAAAATTGATTATTTAATATATTTTATAAATATATTAATACCCAAAAAAGGGGTGGCTGGTGAGGATGATGAAGAAAAGGTTATGATAAAAAGTTGTAATAAAGTTTAATTGTAAAGAAAAATTGAATCTGAATGAGCAAATGCTGATTTTGAGCTGGAAACTTTTTTTACTTATTCATCATGTCTCCTTCATTTATCTTATCTCTTATATTTTCATCACACCAATATTTCCCGACCAATCGAAAATATCCGTTTGCGCATGTTACTACAACTTTCTATAACATTATGAATTTTGCGTAAAATACAACTGATTTGAATCTCATTCTATAATTTACCAGCGTTCTCGTTTGACTTAAAGCGAATATGTACTTTAGGAGCGGAGTATTTTGCACAAAAATACATTAAGTATAAGGAACAATAACAGTGTTTTGGGGTCAAGATGACTAAATTTGCAATATTTACGAAAGTTTTGAGACTAGATAAATAAAAACAAATATTACGGACCTTAATTGCCTAGAATCCAAAGTTTGGGTACTTCATTTGTCAAAAAAATATTGAGGACTTTAATTGCATTTTTTTATGAAATATTAGGCGACCTCTAACGATGTCAATGATATTATTTATCTAAGAAATGAAATTATTAGGATCAAATATATAATTTTTTGTTATTAAGGGACTATATTGCCACAATTAAAAATATTGTGGATAAAATTTTTCAAATTTGTTAAACATCCGAGACTAATTTTGACAAATCATGCAAATGAAGGAGACCCATTTTGTCATATTACAATTTTAGAGATTTAAATTATCAAAATTCATAAACTATGAGTACTCAATTTACAAAAGGCATAAAACTATGAGGATCTTTTTGCATGTCGTCCATATAATATCATATCAATGTAAAATTGATTGTAGTATAAAGAGATTGGTCATGAAAATCAAAATCGTAGTTTAGGGTTTAGTGTGAGGTCCTCTCGGGGGTGTGAGAGAGAGGACACCTTAGGCGAATCCCTACATCGGTTATAAACGGGGAACGATCGTATGTTAAGTATAATGATTCGTCTCCCATTGTACGAGGCTTTTTTCCTAAACAAGTGGCAAGCGGAACGTTAGAACTGGAAAGTTAAGCGTACTTACACTGGAGCAATTCAGGGATGGGTAACCCACTGGGAAGTGTGGGAGTTAGGGAAAAAGTAAAACCGTGAGTACTAGGTGGATGTCATTAAGGTCAGTCTAGTTCAAAGCGGACAATATCGTGCAAGCAGAAAGACGGATCGTTACATTTAGAGTTTCATCTAATTTAGATGTGGAACTTACAAGCAAGATTTTAATTTCGGATAAACTATGGATTAAACCCTATACAAAAATTTCCTTAAATTTGGATAAAAGTATTCAATCTCAAATTTTATGAGTGAAATTGATTTTTGAATATATCAAGTATATTCACCATTATTATCTTTATACTTGAAATATAAAATAAGTAAATAAATTTAAACTTAAAATTGATTATTCAAAATCAATATTTATTAAGTTCAATATTTAAATTATTATAAATTTTAAATTTATTTAAATTACGATAGAAATGAATTTTATGATTCAAATTTGACCGAAAAATCATGCTTGCAAGTGAAGTATGAGAATAGATAATGTAAAAATATTTAACAGAAATTAGTTTATTGGGAGCACTTGTTGCATGTTCGTGACCCCAACTGAATAACAGAAAATTCAGGGGGAATCTTGAAAGGATGAATGAGCTTCTTCCATTGTTAATTTTCACGGTGGCGATGATATCTCCGGTGACAGCAAGCGTCGGTGTTAACTGGGGTACTATGGCTATGCATCTCTTGTCTCCGTTGAGTGTGGTGAATATGCTGAAAGAAAATGGGTTAAAAAGAGTAAAGTTATTTGAGGCTGATCGGAGAATACTGGAAGCTCTCTCAGGAAGTGGGATTGAAGTTATGTTAGCGGTTCCTAACTGTATGCTCCGCCAAATGAGCGTTGATTCAGGTGCGGCGGCGGAATGGGTTGATGCGAATGTCACTGCTTATGCATATCCAGGCGGAGTTGATATCAGGTTTGATTTGAGAGACCATTGAATTTGCTTCAATTTTGACTTCGCCGGAGTTGTGTTTGTAGGTATGTTGCAGTGGGAAATGAACCGTTTCTGAAAACATACAACGGAAGTTACCTCCAGCATACTTTACCGGCGTTGAGGAACATTCAAGAAGCTCTGAATAGAGCCGGATTTGGAGCGTCGGTGAAAGCTACCGTTCCGTTTAACGCCGATATCTATAATTCACCGGAATCTAATCCTGTTCCTTCCGCCGGTGATTTTCGACCGGAGATTCGTGATCTAACGGTTCAGATTATCCAATATCTTCACTTCAACGACGCTCCGTTCGTCGTTAACATCTACCCTTTCTTAAGTCTATACCAAAACCCTTATTTCCCGATGGATTTTGCTTTCTTCGACGGCGGAAACAATCCCCTCAGAGACGGAAACTGTTTATATACAAATGTATTTGACGCCAATTTCGATACTCTGGTTTGGTCTCTGGCGAAAGCAGGGTTTCCGGACATGAAAATACTCGTCGGAGAAGTCGGATGGCCAACTGACGGCGACAAGCACGCGAATATAGACAATGCAAAAAGATTCAACCAAGGGCTAATTCAACACGCTATGACGGCACAAGGAACTCCGGTGAGAAAACAAGAACTGGAAATTTACCTCTTCAGCTTAATAGACGAAAACGCCAAAAGCATCGAACCAGGTTCATTCGAGCGACATTGGGGAATCTTCGAGTTCGACGGAAAACCAAAATACGACCTAGATCTACTAAATTCAATCGCAGATAAAGGTCTCACCGCCGTAGAAGGCGTAGAATACATGATCCGACGGTGGTGCATATTAACACCAACAGCTAACGCCGTCGACGCAGATCTTCCGGCGAACATAGATTACGCGTGTAGCCAATCGGATTGTACAGCTCTGGGAGAGGGATCGTCGTGTAATCATCTGAGTTTACAAGGAAATGCATCGTATGCGTTTAATATGTATTATCAAATGAAGAGTCAAAATGAATGGGACTGTGATTTCTCCGGCTTAGCGATGATCACCGATGAAGATCCCTCCGACGAGAAATGTGTTTTTCCGGTGATGATTGCAGAGAGTCATTCGTTGCTTCTTATGAGAAGGAAAGTTATTGGAATTTTGCTTGCTGTTGGTGAAGCTTGTATTGTCTTTCTCCTTTTGGTATCTTAGTTATTTCCATATACAGCCATTCATACCTTATTTGATTCCGAGTTCGACTTAGAGCAAATGAAAACATCGGGGATTTGTAGGGCACATTTCTTCGAAGCTCGACGGAGTACATTTCGGGTTCCAATGATAAATGTATAGGAATATGACCGTGGTGATTTGGGTCTAGAGCAACGAGATACGGGTCAAACTCATAACAGATTAAGAAATTTTTTTTACTCGTTTCATGAGTTGATATCATAAAAAATCGTAAACCAAAAAACTAAAAATAAAAATAAAAAATAGGTTAAAAAAGGTTTGGGGTTTAGGACAAAAGATTCAAATAAGTGTTTTTTATAACAAAATACTTTTGAAATACATTAAAAAACGGATACTAAGACTATGTTCTGTATGCATTCTGAGAACATTACATCATTTGTAAGTTATCAATTCTCATGTATATTTAACATGCAAATATAACCATACATAACTTCTTTTGTCATGTAGATACTAGCGACGATGAATATAATTTGGATAAATCCAATTTTATACAGCATATTATTCTTGTTCTGCAATTCAATTTATCAATTACAGAACATTCAATGCATTTTTGATTTATAATCATATTATGAAAACACATTCTCAAACTGTATTCTAGTTTTCAAAACGATAGCCTAAACAAATAATGATGTAAAATAAATTATCAAACGATACTACGAGTGAAGAAAAGACATACCTAACATGATCCTTGAAGTAAAACAAGTGATTTTTTATCAAAAAATACTTGTGAAATACATCAAAAAACGAGATACTAACAAAACATTGTGTAAAAAAAATTACATAACGAAATACAATAATATATTACGAGCGAATAAAAGACACACGTAACATGATCATAAACCAACAAAAATAGTGTATTTGAAATAAGAATGCATATAAAAGAAAGCAAAGTGACAATAAATAACCCTTTTCTGGTGAAGGATACCCAAAAAATAGCCTGTATGCAAGGCTTTTTTGCTACTCAGACATAGTACAAATCAACGAATACATAGTCAATCAAGAACAAAACACAGAAAATTCATTGATTTCGTTCATGTTTTGTTAAGAGGAGTAAATTTTTCCATTCCTGCATTTGGCTTCAAAGAATTTTAGATCGAATCAAACAAAACACAGAACTGAAATGCTAAGTTTTTAAAACAGTTTTTTTCACGAACACATAGAAGGCACAGACACAGAGCCTTCTTTCTATCAAGACACATTTTACCATGGGATCTGCTTCTCAATCATCAAGAAACCCTTGTATTTCACATCAATCAATCAGGGGAACTCCGCCCTAACCCCACATAAAAAACAAAGAAAAAGTTGTTAGGGTTTTAAAAAAACCCCCAATTTCATAGAATTGAGAGCTTTTCGCCGATCAAGACAGCGACGCCATTAGGATACACATTTCTCTTCACGAATCCCTCCGCCATAGCAAAAGTTTACTCGTGGGTTAAAAGAAGAAAGGCTGAAAAGATGAACGAACAAATAGCCGTTATACTGTGACCATGACCCTGCTTCTTTTTCTTCTAGGCTTATATTAACGGTCGAAAATGTTCTGACTTAATGATTATTCTCTTAATCAAATTTCCAATATCTTAAATTGACCCCAAAACTAAAATTATTCATATTTTTGTACCCAATATTTATAAGCAAGACCCGCTGGAATTATATAGACCCAACCCACCCGTATTAGGGATCATTCGAATTGACCCAAAATTCGAAATTTCGTTTCGAATTTGTATAAGCAATGTCATTTTTTTAAAAAATATTTTATTATTATTTTTGGGTTAAACCTAAAAAACTTGATATCCAACTCAATACCAAATTATATCATTTAAAATAACAATAACACCTGATAAAATATCATTCTAGTTGGGGTTTTATCGAAACTCCAATAAAAAAGCATTTGAATGAATTATTTGGGCTTTTTAGTCCAAATAATGTATGTTAAAAATTCATTTATTTTTTTAATACAGTCTACGTTTTAAGCCTACGATCGTATTCTGATAAAACACCCGTGTTTGACATAGCACATTACTGCATATTAGGCCTGTGACTGCGTTTTGTGAAAACGGCAACATAATTTTTTTTTAAAAATTTTTTCAGATATCAAGAATAGAACTCATGATCTATTCACTTCAAAAATTTGATATTTTTAATCAAATATATAATTTGTAATATTTTTAATTATTAAAATAATACTTTAGAAGATAATTTCAAATAATTATTATTTTATATTTTTATATAAATAATAAAAATGATAATAGTTAACATAATGTTATTATATATAATATGTTGATTTGTAATACATAATTATAATGGTTGAGTTGATATGTATTCCTTCCTAAAAGGGAATAGGTGATGGGTTCAATTCTTAATATTTTCAAAAATTTTGAAAAAAAAATTATGTTGCAGAATGCAGCAGCGATCCCAAAAAAACGTCTGCGGACTGTACGGTTGCTTTATTAAAACACGGACCGCATTACAAAAATAAATGGATTTTTAACATGTATTATTTAGGCGAAAAAACCAAATTATTCCATCATAAGGGTATAGTATTTTCAGTGTATAAGTTGGTATAGTAGATTTTACACATAATGACTTGATGAATAGTTTTAATTTTAATTTCATCTTTAAAGTAAAATTGAAATATTTTTTTACAATAAATCAATGTATTGCAAATCAGAAAAAAATCACCACTGAATTTATGTATTTACGAATTTGACCCATAATTTATTAATTCAAATAATTAACAAGTCATATATATGAAATTAACAAAAAGTAGAAAATATAAAATCTTCCATTGCACCGTCCACGTCATCATATATATTACTCAGTCGCGTTCTTAACGACCGGAATCTCTCCGACGGCGTTCCTGGAAACAGCGACCGACTGTACCGTCAAGGCGGACATCGTCGGCGAGGAGTGTCCATCCTCGCCGTTGATTACCGGATTCTGTTGAGAAGTAGAGATGGCGGTGGCGAGGGAGATTGGCATGAGGCAGAAGCCTTTGTTTTGAAGATACTGCATGGCGGCGCTCATATCCTTCCTCCATCAGCTTCGCCACCTGTTGCTCCGTTGCCGTTATCCCGCCGCTATTTCCTCTCCTCCCCTGAAATCAAACCAATTCTGAAAATGGTTTGTTATAAAAATTAGATCTTTAAGAAGATTCCTAAATACCTCATAAGAGTTTACAGATGACAAAGGAGGAGCCGGAGCCGGAGCTGGAGCCGCCGGGCCTCCTAATCTGCTTATACTTAGAACCTATTCCATAACCAAAGCAAGACAACAAGAGATACTAAATCATATCAATTTTATGTGGACAATGTACTCACATCACATCAATGTTTTCGGCCCGGAATTTTATATCGATCCCAAAACATTGGCTCATATACAACGTATAAGAAAGAAGACTTCACATCGTAAAATACTTATAATCCATCTCTCCTTATAAATCAACTCAAACAATATTTATTATTTCAACACATACTCTCAAATTCAATCACGTGACAAATTTGATATCACAATTCAAATCGGTGGATTATCAACTGATCAATTTCATCAAATTGGATTAGCCTTGTGATTTTCCGAACCGACTCCGAAACCATGTTAAATTTCTAGAATTAGATCAATTTCATGTGGAAAGTGTATTTGGATAAAATTCATAAGAATGAAGATATCATATAGTAAGTCATTTAGGGTTAGGTCATTTACTATGGTCCAAATTCCCTCTTATGAATCAATCAAACAACATCAAATATGTGGGGACTGTAACTGTAACTGAGTTACAATGCTAATAAAGACATCTTCTCAATATCAGAATCCAAATCCCACTTGATATTTCATTCCAAATGACCAATATTTAACACTAAAACACACAAATGTAGAGAAGTAAGAAACAGAGGGAGAAAGGAGCAAAAATACCTTGACTTGATGCTGGAGGAACTTGACATGATCGATGATCTCATCGAGCATTGAGGCCTTATCAGTCTGTGGGTTGTGAGGAATCAACCAAATTTATCATCAACAACAATTCAATGAAGAACTAAGAAGTGAATATAGACATATAAGTTTCATTGATAAATAAAGATCCCTTTGAACTCAGCATATAGACAAATGGATTAGATAAGGCTTAAGCTATGAGAGCGTGAATGAAAAAACAGGAGAGTTTTGGGGTATTACCTTGTTAGCGTTGGGTACAAGTTCCTGCAAGGCTTTCATCCTCTCGGAGATTCTCTCTCGTCTTAACTGAATAATCAGAAGCAGACAGAATCAGAGAAGTCAAATCTGTGAATTATTTATGGAAACACGACAAGAACCGGTGAGGTACTAACTCTTTCAGCGATGCTGTGGGGGTCGGTAGCCTGTCCTCTTCTCGCCCTTACCCTTTGCCGCGGCTGCGCCGCCGTTGCTCCGCTGCTAGAACCCATTGCAGTGGGAAGGATGGTTGCTGGGATCCCATGATTCTGGGACTGCGGTATGGTTACTGCTTGAAGGTTGTTGAAATGCTGAGACGGAATGGAGTTTTGGGCATAAGATGCTTCGAAATCAGTGAATAACGCTTCATGATTCGGCTGTAGAAAGATTAATCAACAAATTTGTGAATATTAAGAACACAAATTTGTGCCCCTGAAAAAAACGGCTAACCAAATTGAAATAACTCAAGGATGATCGATCAACGACGTCGTTCTGATCACAATGAGTCATCGGCGAATTTCCGGCATCTATTTCTCTAGACAGCAGAAATTGCTGCTGTTGAATCATCATCGCCTTCGCTTCAGCCGAACTGATCTCCTGCTGCTGCTGCCTCACATTAAACGGCTTCTCCTCCGAATTGTCCACCACCACTTGATATTCCTCAAACCAAGGGAACGAAGAAGACGGTACGGATGACAATATTTGCTCGAGAAATTCATTTTGGGCAATGTCGACATCTAACTCCGTCTTGGCATGAGCGTGAATTTCTTGAGAAGAGGAAAATTGATGGAGGTTTAAGAACGAGTTGACGGGATCCGTCACTGGAAACTCCTTATCGCCGTCGAATTGGCCCATGGGAATGACAAATCGAAGCGCGTATTTTCAGTTGAAACGGCAGAGATTTCACCGGGGAAATTGTAACGGGTGGGGGAGAAGATGGGTTTGGGGTTCCGGTAATCCGGGTTTCTTGTTAAAGATTAAATAAAAATAAAACTAAGCCACCATTATCTTATTTATTAAAATATAATATAAAATTTTTATTATAAAATAATATTATATTCGTTACAAGTTACAACAACAAAAATTAGGGAAGATTTTATTTTAATTAATTCATATTTTATTAAAATAAATTTAAATTATTTTTTTTTGGAAAAGCAAATATAACTTGATGTTTAATAAAATACGAACTCAAACTTTTTTGTATAAATCAATCATCATTGCTATATAAATAAAATGATTTCATTAAATTTTCCCAAACTATGAGATGCAAAGTTGTTATTGAACTCAAATAAAAATGGCAGTGAGATGCAATATCAATATTGTGATTTATCTATGATACACCAAACATAAATTAAATTGTGATGTGATAATAGTTAAAAAATCTCAATTTCATCACAATTGTTAAAACTAGTATGACATCATTGCGATTCTAAAAAATACTCATTTGCCTCTCATTAGTTATAATATAATTATATTTTTATATATAATATATATTAGTAATTTTACATAAATCAGAATTATAATATCACAATTGTACAAAAAATATTTAAAAATTTATGATCATCATATCTGACCATACCACACCACACTATACTTCACTACATCTACATTTTAAGAAACTGAACCAAACAAACTACTTAATTTTTAATATTTTTCTATGAATGAAGTAAATTGCAAATCTAGAAAATTTGAAGAGTTAAAAATCAAATTTATCCTTTTCTCCAAGGCTCAAATTGAATTGAAATATTAGGTTAACTTCAAAGTTAAATTCAAATTTAAAAAACGGGTGACGTTCGCCGGTGGCCCTCCAACTTTCGAGTGGTGTAAATGACATTCTCTAAAAGTTACAAAATTACAAATATGACACTTCAAATTAACAAAAATATGTAAATATGATACCTCAAGTTAATAAAAATATGCAAATATGACTCAAATTTTAATTAAATGCATGCAAGACACCTCAAGTAAACAATATCATTTAATATTGACATTCTAACGACATTGTTATTGTTTTAAGTCTGGATGCACATTTCTCGAACTTGAAGTATCAATTTTGTATAATTATTCGTATAAAAGTATTATTTTCATAATTTGTGAACATTGAGAACGAATTATACCAACGAAAAATGTTTGCAAACTTAACAAAAAATAAGATGCTAAATAACAGGGCTAAAAAACAGATGATTTTGATAATATGTACACAACTCGTAAGTCGAAGAGCATTGTTTTTACAAAACTTGTAAATTGAGGGCTATTTATGCAATTTTCTCATATAAAAACTACCAACAACTTATTAGGAATTTTAAGAAAGGAGGCTAGAAGAAGACAGAAAAAAAGAGTTACGCTTCAACCCCCTAGATAACATGGATTCGGTTCAATTGGGATTCGGAGTTGCCCGAAGTTGGCAACGTTCGAGGCCGAAAGAGTAAATTATCACTCGGTGTGACCTCGGGACTTCAGGTACCATAATGCCCCTTTCGCTGCATCTTCTGCGGCATCCTTCTTCTTGCTTCGAGCTTCTCCGTAAATCTCAACGACATCATTACCGCCTTCTTCGATCGAAAACATTATACTGAAAACAAATCTACAAAAACCAAAGCCATTATAATTATAGGTTGTAAATGATCATAAAGAGGAGTATCAATCAATATTGAAGAACTTACTCTTTAAAGTGACCTGGCGCTGTTTCATTGCAACATTCAAAAACTGGTGGCTTCCAGTAGTTAGCAGCACATATTTCAAATAGACGTGATTTCGCAGATACATTGTGAGTCGAGCCTAACACGGTACGAGTTGAATAATGTAACATGCACTTGAAAACATGAAAACTAGATTAGAAGATTACCTTTTTGTTCTTGTGGATCAGAGGGTCGAGTTTTGCTGCTGCTACAGAGAACTTGCTCCTTTTTGTGTGATCCCAAAAGCTTAGATTGTTCTTTAATACAACTTGAAAATCCGGAAGAAATGCGAGGCGGGCTTTCATTAAGAGGAGAGACATTTTTGTCACATGAAACAGTGATTTGAGGAGCTCGGACGACGGGTATTTCATCATATCCGATTAATGTTGGTTCCTCCTCTACGGTTTTCATTAGAATCTCCTTCAGTGACTTTGTCTTGGATGTGTAGCCCTTGGCCTGCAGTAAGAGAAATGATACTGAGAACAGTTTTGGGGCGTACATTAGTTAATTAGTTTAAGACATACCTTCAAAAGATCAAAAAGTTCTTTTGAAGCCATTCTTTTGGCAACTTTTGAACTAGTATGCGTGGCTGAAACTGACGTCTTAATCGCTTCAACTTTTGCTTCGACTGTGAAATTCCCATCGCCCTTAAGTGTTGAAAATTGCAACTCCCAATTGTAGGATTGACAAAGCTCTATAGCCTCACGAACAGGATTAAACACAAGCTTTGAGTAATCAACGAGAGGATCAAGCAAAAACAGCATTGTTTCCCATGTACGCTTCAAATCATATTCACTGTCAAGGTATAAAGCGCCCATACAAGACTCTAGGACATCGCCGAGGACCTGAAGCATTGCAAGTTTACATATGTCATGGATTAGCACAGGCCAACAATTGTTCAGTGAAAGAAATGGAAGATAACCTTGGGACAGGAAGTTTCCTCGACGAGTTCATTTTCCGCTGGTGAAAGAGTGCTGTTCACATATTTTGTAATTGATTCACGGAGACTACTGGAGTTGCAAATGATAAATT
Organism: Utricularia reniformis; assembly: GCA_009725065.1. Lineage (NCBI taxonomy): Eukaryota > Viridiplantae > Streptophyta > Magnoliopsida > Lamiales > Lentibulariaceae > Utricularia > Utricularia reniformis. The sequence goes on from RWGZ01001411.1 coordinate 29,106, forward strand.
TCTGAAAAGACCAACGAACAGCCGCATCAGCAAATGCAATGTTGTTAACAGAGAGCGATCTCAAATCTGTAAGCCGACCAGGTTTTAATTTTGGGAACACTGAATATAGGTATGAAGTGATCAAGTAGTCCAAGACAGCATCTCCAAGAAACTCAAGTCTCTGAGACAAGCAAATTATTGCATATCAGCACAAAATGGGATAAATTTCAAAGTTATAAGCTGATGCACAAACACAAACGCATGACTATTGAATGGATTAGCTTAAAATAGTCGAAAAGCAAAAGCATGTGTTGACGAAGAATGTATTTCGCAGATAAGCAATAAACAAGTATTAAAAAAACATCGTATCTTGTTTGAATTTGAAAAACAGCCACATTGACACAACAAAACCCGGGAAAAATATCATTTAGGTCCATTTTTAATGTGGAATTTCACACCATACCTGGTAGCATCCTCCTGAATGTTGGTTGAAAGATGGATGAACGAAAGCTTGAATCAGTAAGCCCTTGTGCACAAAGCTGTATCTTAGAAGATCTTCTAGGGTGTTTATATCGATCTCACCGGAAAGTGATAGAAATGTGTCGCTAGCAGAGGAAATATTCTTGATTTGCATGACTGAAAATTCAAGATCTATACCAACCCAATTCAAAAAAGCGGTTGCGGCCTTAAGGCCACCATCAACAACGAAAGCACCGGTAAGTGCCTCCATAACATCTGCTATAGTCTTATGGTACAACCAATGATGGGATTTGCTGCATCTCTTTTCAAAATTTCTATCATGTCCAATTCCATGAGGATGAGAGTGAATACTTTCCTCAGTTTCTTTATTGCAAGAAATAGGACAACGATGACCAAATGCAAAGAATTGGTTGGCATCAAGTGATTGATCACGTATGTACACCTACAACATTATTTCAAAACAATTAGCAGAACAAACAATCTAATTTCCAGTTTTCTCTAATTTAGTTTTAGCTCTTTTTGACAGGTAGCAAGAAACTTACTTCTGGATACTTTAGGTTTGGAGAAAAAATAATGCAAAGCAAATATTATAGCCCAGGAATGTTACCTGTAAATTTTTCTTCTTTGCCAGCATGTGCAAATTCAAGTTGTTAATGAGATTGGAACGCTTTATGGTTAATTGACCTTCATCTAAAGCATCATGCTTTAGAAAAAGATGCCTACTGACGGCTAACTTCAGAAATGAATCTCCAAGAATTTCAAGCCGTTCAAGAGAGAATTGTTCACAGCATCTTTCTGTGGTTATGGCTTCAAGAATCTGAACCATTTCAACAAAATTAATTAGCAAGCGTCAAAGATTGGCGCCGGATAAGCTATTGACGCACTGTAAGTCAAGCGATCACTTAATTACTAGTTGGCTAAAAAAAGAAAACTTACACGATCAACGGTGACTTCTTTGGCCTCAGGGAAAGAATCAATAAGTTTATTTCTCAACTCAATGGCCACAAGAAAGCTTTCAAGCCGATGCATCACAGAAGGTAGAAGGGACAACGTACTTCCAACCTCCTTGGAGAAACCAACAACCTTCAACTGACAAATCTCAGGAGGCAGTTCAACAAAATGCTCCACTTTCTCTTTCAATTTCTCTACATATCATGTACCAGGCATTAATGATTTCCAAACACATATAGAACAAGATACATGAACAACGTTGAATTTTACCTGTGTGCTTCTTCTTCCGCAGTAAATTGCCCAAAACGAAAACTTGTTTAGCTTTCAATAGGGGTTGATCTGGGTGCGCAAGATGAATACCTAAGCTACATAAAAGTTGATGTTTGTGAAAATAAGAACGGAAAAAAAGAAGATAAGATTAAGAGGAACATGCCCCTTTCAATCAAGCACAAATCTCAAGAAAGTCACATATATACATCACAGTCATTAAAATGAGCCCTCACGTCTAACCATTCTCTTCATCCATTCCATTGCTTTCTGAACTAAGTAGACNTTTGGAACAATAGCGATGCAGCAATGAAACACTAGATACAGAATTAATCGTCGCCCCTGTAGACTCAACTGTATAGATTTTCTCCTCAAAATTGATTATAGGCACAATAGATTTTCTCGATAAAATTTCTTCATTCATTAGAGCTTCATCCTTTTTAAAATTATCGATCAATTCAAGTTCTTGTGGATTGGTCCTGCATCAGTCAGTATGAGATCCAAAAATATTTTATGAATTACAATGTAAGTAACTCCAAGCATGTGAAAATGCACCTGTCTACCAAAAAGGCATATTCTGAAAGTGCCATTCGAGCACGTCCCCTGGATTGAATAAAACTTGCAACAGTTTCAGGTAGATCAAATCGAAGCGCGTATTTTCAGTTGCAACGGCAGAGATTTCACTGGGGAAATTGTAACGGGTGGGGGAGAAGATGGGTTTGGGGTTCCGGAAATCCCGGTTTCTTGTTAGATTAAATAAAAATAAAACAAATAGTATTATTATATACGATGATACCGAATTTTTAAATATGTTGTAAAATTGTAATAATATGATATGTGGTTTATATAAAAATATTAATATATTATTATATATTAAAAAATCAATATAATAATATTATAATTGTTGTGGTTAGAAAACCGGGGGTGTCAACAGTCGACCGGTTCGTTGCAAGACAAAATCGGTTATTATTTGTCTATTTTGTGGAGAACGATTACGAATTAAAGGTAAAAAGACGTAAGGGTTTTAGAGTGGAAAACCTCGGAAACGAGGAAAAAACCACTTGACTAAGGGCTAAAAGAAGAACCCTTAGTCGGTCCACTAAGCAAATTCATGATCATACAAGACATGTTTGTTCGTTAGACAACAAAGAGAGAAAAGAGAATATAAAATAAATCGAAGAACTCCTTAATGTCCAAGCTCTCGAGAGAAAACCGAAGAGAAGTCATTTTTCTCACACTCTAAGTGTCCTTTTATACTCCCACTGTACTATGCACAGTAGGGTGTCGTTTTGTGTATGTCCTTTGTGGCTAGGTCGGCTAACGTCAGACGGAACATCCGCCGGGAATGGCTTCACAGAGCTGCATGGCGCTAGACATTTCGGCTCTACTAGCCGGCTACTTTCTGTCCGCTGGCGACTCGTACGCCATCGCCGGACCATGCCTCTGACAGGGCTGTCGAGGGTTGTCGTTACATGAAATGAGCAAGAGTGGCCCGAAGCAATGCCTGTAATATCTAGACCGATCGGTCTGGCATGTGTAAGGAGCTGGGCCCCCACACTTTGGGACCGATCGCTATAAGCAATCGATCGGGCCAAATGATCTAAATTGGCCCTTCACTCACGCGGGCTGGATTTGGGCCTCCAAATTCGGCTTGCGTTGTTCGGGCTTTTGTGGCCAAGCCTGGTCCTGACCATGTTCTGGGTATCGAGTTCCGGGGATCTCATTACTAGCCCCTCGGACGCGGTCGCCACAGTGGTGGTGATCGGGGTTTGACCAACAGATTGAGATCGTTTGTGCATATGTGCCCGATCACAACGACGGAAAATTGTACCCGAACTGGTCGTAACGGCGTCCTTGTGGACCGATCCTGCACTTAGAAATTCCATGAGGTGGATTTTCAAATTTGAATTCCATAGCAGTTGAGGGTAGAAATGTAATTCCGGCTCTGCAAAAGCTAACGCCTTCTCATATTCCACAGAGGGGGACAGACTGTCAGGCTGCAGCCGCCTGCATGGATGACGTGTCACCCTGTGATTGAGTTGTACGTGATATATAAGTCGGGATTTTCGCCTTGTGCAGACATTATCACACTTTGCGACAGAATGCTTAATCTTTGGAAACCTCCGGCGATTCTGCGCAACCGTTACTCCATTTCAAATCTCTTGCAATCCATAAGGTAATCATCCATGGCTCCTCGTAGATCTAGGTACCCTGATATCGCTACCATGAACCTTGAAGCCTTTCGGGTCAAATTTTCTATTCCATCGGGAGGGGGAAGGAAGACGTTCCATGCTTCCTTCTCGCTGAGATGAACGTTTCTGCTAGCGCTATACCCGTTAGCTATGCCTCCGTTAGATCTGGCTTGCGATTTCCCCTTCATCCTTTCATCGCAGTCGTTCTTCGGGAGATTCACTGTCCGACTTTTGCTCTGTTTCCGGGCAGTTATGTATATATTATCACTTTCATTTATTATTGTCATAAACAGAGGGTGGAGCCGACCCTCAGGCATTTTTTCAACTTGTTCCTGGTGGGATCCCGTAGGGGCAGAAGGTTGTTAGGATGTCGCAAGCTATATTATATAGCTACCCGAACGAATGAGTGTATTATCGTTAACAAGGAAGATTCCCTTCATGAATGAGAATCTTGATATGTCTGGATAAACATCCCGAGGGAGGACTTGCTGAAAGTTATCTTCCTAACCACTCACCCAGACATCGGGAAGTTGGACCGAAGCCGGTTCAACCCATCCCACCCCGATATTGCCAATACCTTGGCAATGCTTCCTCCTCCCGAACGGCGTCTGAAGCGAATTGACATCCTTCGGGAGAAGAAGCTATTAGAGATCGGGGTAGCAGAAAGGAAAGGAGCCCCTGCCCCGAAGGGTGTCTTCTCCAGCTCTGACTCTTCCGAGTTGGAAGAATCGGGTACGACTTAGTTTTCTCCAATTCATACTTCCTGATCCTCATTATTTTCCTTTTGCAGATTCCACTGAAACCATGTCTGCGAACCGACTTGCTGCAGTGGCTGTTGCTTCAAAAGCCAAGAAGGAGGCTCAGCTGCAAGCCTCAAAATCCAAGCCCAGCGCTGCGGCTGGGCCTTCAAGATCGTCAAGGAGCTCTAGCAGCCACAGGCCGGAGCCCCGATCAATGGACGAGGTGGAAGAGGTTATCTCTAAGAAGATACGCTCATTAGGCCTTCCTGCCATGTACAGGATCGGGAATAATTCCCTTCTGGATCTTAACGTCGTGCGGTTATTGCTGCAGGGGTCGATTCGGGTGGAAGACGTCCGCCCCTCGTCCAGTTTAGGAGATAGGGCGCAGAGGCCTTCAGCTTCTGCGTCGACGAGCAAGCGGGGCCCCGATGAGAAAGCCCCGAAGCAATACAAAAGGCTGCGGTCAGCTGTGAGCAGGCTTGCAGCCCCGATCCCTACAAAAAGGGTCACAATCGGGACAAAACCAGCCCCGTCCTCGTCTAATCAAGAGGCCATTTGCGGGGCCGTCTAGGAAATGGTGTCCTTAGCCGCTTCTAAGGCAGGAGAGGCCCAAGCAGCAGCAAACTCCGCCACGGCCCGAGTTTTGGAGTTGGAGCGTCAGATACATGAGATATCTGACGAAAGCAACATGCTCCTCTTGCAATCCCAAGACGAAAAGAATGCCTTGAAGGAAGAGTGGGAAGCGCTAAAAGAAGACTTGGCCAGGGTCCAAGGATCGACTGAGGGGGCGGTACGGGAAGCCCTATTGAGGTTTGCCCGATCGCCCCTGATGTTTGCCTTAGCAGCAAACGTCTACGGCCCGAGCGTCTCCCAATACATGGACAATATGAAGGACCAAATAGTTAGCAAGTTTGGTCTGGATCCCGAAGATGAGCGTTGGGAGGCGCTTGACCCTTTGACCAAGGACGACAACTTCCGCGAGATCCCCGAACCGGATGAACCCCCGTTGGAGAATGATCCCAACGATCCCCTCTTTGACCTGATGGAGAGATCGGTCAACGAAATAGTTGAGGAAAGGGGGGAAAAGGTGGAGGATCTTAAGGCGTGGATTGCGGAGAAGTCCGCCGCTGCAGACAAGGAAGAAGGACAAATAGTATAGGAATCAAATTTCCCTGTCCTTTCTTTTCTGCATTTGTAACTCTCTTTTGAATAATATTCCAACTCTTTTTGCACCACTTGCATTAATTAACTCCAAGTATAAGGTCGGGGCTTAAGTCAAATATGGACCGAACGGTCTTCACCAATTAACTTTGAATCCTGCTAAGTTTAATTTGATAGGAGATCCCAACTGTACTAGGAGATCACACTTGAATCCGTCCAATGAAATATCATGACTCTGGCGGCGTTGCCAAGATTCTCCATGAATCTCATGGCAAATTTTTTAGCCGAAGCCCCGGTTCTTAAAATAGTCCAATGGCGGGCTTTGGCTTGTCATTTGACACTTGCACTCTGTCCTGGTTTCTTGCTTATGGACTAAGCGTAATGGAGCAAGGGCTACTTCTAGTTGATGAGTGCCGTTTGAAGAGGGAATTGAGTTCGTAGTGAGTTCTGGGAGTATGCGATTTATCTAAGTACTCAGCAAGCGTGGAAGCAACTGACTTATGGATGATCGTTATAGTCACCAGTCCAAACTCGTCCAGAAAATCCAACTCCAAGATCGGTCACTCACTTAGCTAGACATACTTTGTATTGCATCCATTGTAACTTATAATGCATAAGAAACGTTTTAAAGTTCAGAGTTACCAAATATGTCAAATGCTTTATATAAAATATCGCCTTAAGTTCATAACATTCCAAGTTCGGGGGATCTCACTTCCATCCAGATTCTCAAGCTTATAAGCCCCAGCGCCCAGGTTCTTCACGACCCGATAGGGCCCTTCCCAATTTCTATCCAACTTCCCAACATTTCTCTGAACTCTCACATTCCTGAGAACGAGGTCGCCTTATGAGAATTCCCTGGGCACAACTCGTTTGTTATGAGCTCGCTCCATTATTCTTTGATAAGCACACATGCGCGCATATATGACGTTTCTTTTTTCTTCAATCATCTCCAAGTCCAAGGATCTTCGCTCATTATTCAAATGTTCGTCATACTCGGTTATCCGAGGTGATCTTATGGCTACATCCACTGGACTGACCGCTTCGGACCCGTATACCAAATAAAATGGAGATTCCTAGGTCGTTGAGCGGGGAGTAGTGCGGTACGCCCATAGCACCTCGTATATGTGATCGGGCCACTTTCCTCCCAAATCTTCCAACTTAGTTTTTAATCCCTTCAGGATAACTTTGTTGGAGACCTCTGTTAATCCGTTGGTCTGGGGGTGAGCTACCGATGAGAAGTGTTGAGCGATACCCAATTTGACGCAAAGATCCCGAACGGCTTTCCCGCGGAATTGAAGTCCATTATTAGATACAAAAGCTCGAGGTACTCCGAAGCAGCTCATGATATTCCTCCATAGGAAATGTTTTACCACCTTTTCAGAAATAATAGCCACAGCTTCAGCCTCGATCCACTTTGTATAATATTCCACCGCCACTATGCAAAACTTACGCTGCTGGACCGATCGAGGGAACGGTCCCAAGATATCAATTCCCCATCTGTCAAATGGACAAGGAAGTGGGATCATCGATAAAGGTGCCCCTGGTAATTGGGGAACTGGAGAATGGTGTTGGCAAACAGCGCAGCGTCTTGTGTACTTCTTTGCATCCTCAAGGAGCGTTGGCCAGAAATAACCGGCTCTAACGACACGATGATATAGCGATCGGGCCCCAGAATGTATCTCGCACATCCCTTCATGAACATAAATCATGACGGCCTCAGCCTCCAAGGGGGATAGGCATCGCAGGAGCGGTCCCTCAAAGCTTTTCTTGAACATGTGCCCGTCATTGAGCACATATCGTGTCGCCCGGGTTTCAATTTTCCTGGCCTCTGATGCGTTATCCGGTAGATGGCCGTTGGTCAGATACTTGATAAAAGGGGCCATCCACGTGGTATCTTCTGGGGAGTCAATGGCGTTAATCTTCAAGTTTTGGAGTTCATGGCATAGAGCTCCCACCTCCTCGAACGACTGTTCGGTCACAGGAATTTCGACCGAAGGTCTATCCTGAATATGGACCGATACCGTGCCTGGTCTAACGTCTGGTAAGCCTGCAGCCAATCTGGCTAATGCATCAGCCACCTTATTTTGTTCTCTAAGCACGTGATCAAGTGAGAACTCTCAAAACTTCTTCGCCATCTCCAAGACCTTCGCATGATATAATTTCATGGTTGGCTCGTGTGTCTCGAATCGTCCTGCGAATTGCTCCACCACCAATTTGGAGTCTGAGAACATTCGCACTTTCGCAACTCCGATCTTTTGAGCTAGGGTCATCCCCGACAGAACGGCTTCGTATTCCACCACGTTGTTCGTTCCAGAAAATAAGAACTTGACCGCGGAGTGGATGACGTCGCCCTGAAGTGTAGTCAGGGTGATGCCCGCTCCCTTTCCCCCGAAGGTTGATCCATCAACATAAATGACCCACCGGTTGTCCTCTTGGTTCAGAAATATGAGCGATCGGGTCATCTCGACTACGAAATCCGCAATGACTTGAGCTTTGATGGCCCTTCAGGGAACAAATTCCAGATACATGGAGCTGATCTTGATCTTCCACTTAGCCAACCTCTCATTAGAATCCGCCTGACTCAATACTGCCTTCAAAGGCTGATTGGTATACACATAAACCTTGCGACCTTCGAAATAATGCTTAAGCTTAGCTATAGCTTTCTGCAAGGCCAACATGAATTTCTCCAAGGTTGTGTATCGGGTTTCGGCTGGTACCAGGGAATGGATAACGTAGTAAACGAGCCGATGAATATCATCCCCAATGGTTACCAGGGCTGCGCTAACTGCGGCTTCTGACACGGCCAAATACAACCCCAAGGGTTCGTGGCACGTAGGGCTCACCATGAGAGGAGGAGTGCTTAAATAAGTCTTCAAGTCGGAAAATACCCGATCGCACTCCTCGGTCCAACCAAGATGGCTAGCTTTTCTCAATGTCCTGAAAAAAGGTAGAGCCCAGTCAGTGGATCTAGAAATAAATCTGCTCAATGCCGCCAATCGGCCAGTCAGTCTTTGGAATTCTCGATTGTTTCGAGGAGGCTGCATATCAATAATAGCCTGGAATTTCTTCGGATTGACCTCGATGCCTTTCTCAGAAACATAATATCCAAGAAATTTGCCACTTAGAATCATGAAGCAACACTTTTTTGGATTTAGTTTGAGTTTATATTTACGGCACACCTCGAAACATCGAGACATGTAAGGAATATGATCTTCATCATTCATGGACTTGACAATCATATCATCAGCATACACTTCCATAATATGGCCTATCAACTCCCTAAATATCTTGTTGACTAGCCTTTGGTATGTTGCTCCGGCGTTCTTTAAGCCAAAAGGCATAACCTCGTAGCAGTAAACGCCGTCTTCCGTCATGAATGATGACTTATTTTGATATTCCTTAGCAAGGAAGATCTGATGGTACCCGGAGTAAGCGTCCATGGTACTCATCATGGTGCTGCCCGCCACAACATCTACCAATTGGTCAATATGCGGCAGTGGGAATGGGTCCGACTCGCAGCTCTTGTTGACGTCGGTAAAATCCACGCACATTCTCCACTTCCCATATGCCTTGGAGACCACCACTGGGTTTGCAACCCACTCAGTGTAGTGGATCTCCCTGATGAAGCCCGACCGCAGCAACTTGTTCATCTCTGCCCTGATGATTTCAATCTTTTCAGGAGAATAGCGTCTCCTCTTCTGCCTTATAGGCTTGATCCCAGGTTGTTGATCCGATGCTCACTTTAGGATCGGTCAATTCCCGGAACATCGTCCAGGGTCCAAGCGAAGATGTCCACATTGCTCCTTAGCAAACGGACCAGCTCTTCTTCGAAGGTCGGGGCCAGATGTGCCCGATGCGAGTAGTCTTGGTGGAGTCATCCTCCACCAAGTTGATGAGCTTGAACCCGACGGGTTCGATAGCTTGCCTCGGGTGCGGGGGCTCTTCGAGCAAATCCACCCGAGCTCTCTTGATGGGTGCCAGAGTTCGACACGAACTCATGTAGCACTGTCTTACTACTTTTTGGTTCCCCTTAACGGAAATCACTCCATGAGAGGAGGGGAACTTGAGCATCATATGGTACGTGGAAGGGACTGCCTCAAACTTACTGAGGCCAGTCCGTCCGATGATAGCGTTGTAAGCCAGATCGACTTCAACGACTATGAATTCTAGGGTCTCCGATCGGTCCTTGCCCGGTTCTCCTAGCGTGACTGGGAAAAGAATTTTCTCGCACGGGATAACACTTCTCTGGTCGAACGACTAGAGGGTTATATTGGCAATCGGGAGATCATGGCTGCGGCTCCTAGCATCTCCACCACTTCACGCTTTATCAAGTTGCATGAAGCCCCGGTGTCCACCAGTTTCCTATGGACCCTTCGATCGACAATAATTCCAGTGATGATAAGAGGGTCATCACACGGATCGGTGACCCCTTCACGATCGGTTGCGGTAAAAATAATTTCTCCCCTAAAGGTTGAGGACCGCTCAGCCGATTCGTACTTTACCAGTGCCACAGATTCGGAGCTCTCGGGGAACTCCTCACGCGCTGCTCTCTTTCGGTCCCTGACCGATTCATTAATCCTTATTCCGCCAGAAATAACATAAATATCTCCGGCGGCCTCCCTCTCCCTGGGCACCTCCTGATTTGGGGGAGGTTGGGTGCCCACTTCGGCAGGTGGGGGAGCTGGTTGCTCCCTCCTGTCTCCTTCATTTAGCGGGGCCCTGCCGCCTCGGCCCATCCATCTCCTTCTTCGGCCCTGGCCCCGGTTCTCTTGACCGGGCTGGCCCCTATCCTGCTCGGGTTGGGGAGATCTTCGGTCTCCCGCACGATCGTTGTAATGTCGGGGCTGACCCCGATTGTCTCTTTCCCTTGGCCTATGATGATCGTCACCTTGATGGCCCGCTCGGGGAGAGTCAGCCTGCTTGCCCCTCCGATCGTCGCGATCGGGCTTTTCCTTGTTCATCGCCGCTACTGTCTCTCGCAGTAGCGGGCATTTCAGCGTCTGGTAATCGCGGTTGTGATGCAACTCGCAGTAAACCCGATTGTCCTCCTTCGGTGGAGCGACCTTTTCCCCACAGCCGCGACTTCTCGCGGCTGTCTCTTAGGGTAAGATACCCTATGATCACCTGCGAGATCAGAAGTCCCGCCAGGCTTTCGATATCCCGTTCCTAGCGCTTCATCCACCTTGATGTACTTGTTGATTTTCTGAAGGAGCTTCCCCAATGTGGATGGTGGGCTCTTCACAAGGCTGGCCAAAAGGCCACAAGGTCCTAAGACCTGCTGCAAGATATCGATTTTGTCCCGGAGCTCCAACTTGATACCCCGGGCAGTTCGGTTGAACTTCTCCATAAAAGAACTGAGACTCATCTTCGCCGGGATATACTTCATATCATATAGTTCCTGCCTACTACGAGACGGTCCTACGTTTGGAGCGAACTGTTCTGAGAAAGCCAGGATGAATCCGCCATACGACTGTATGGATCGGGCTGGCAAGTTCTTGAACCAGGTCCGGGCATCGCCCTGCAACCCCGCCGTGAAGATGCGGCACTTCAATGAATCAGAGGCCCGAACGGTCCCCATCCTCAGCTCAAAATCCGCGACGTGATTAATCGGATCACCGTCGCCTCGGAATACCGGTAACCCTTCGGGGTTACGGTAGTATTGATCAGGGACTGCCGCCCAGATCTCTTCAGAAAACGGGAGCATCAGATCTCCCAGTACGGCGGATACGCCTCCAGATTGTTGGGATGACGCCTGGGCTACATGTAGATTGTGCCATCAGTCATCATCCTTACTCCGCCTGATCGGGGCACCCATAGCCCGATCAAAAAGTCCAGGATTACGCTCCAAATCAGGATCGCAATCCCTCTGCGTTCGCAGGGTCTCCAACTCCCTAGTGAGCTCGTCGATGAGTCTATGCATCTGTTCCTGGTCCGTCCCGGGAAAGGGAGTTAGAGTTCTAACTAGAGGAGGCAGAGTGGATTGGTATCTCGACCTCCTCATTTTTATTCCGCGCCTAACAATCTCCTCTTCATCGGAGCTTGGCGCTTCAGGGTCGCTTTCGTACCCTCTGTTGGCTGGAACATGGCTTGTGATAGCCGGTGGTTCTGTTCCACTCCTCTCCGACGTAACTTCCATTATAACTTTCCTAACAACAGCTTTCAGGTCCTGTAAAGAGAACGTTGAAGCTGGAACACTGCTGGGAAGTGTGTCACTATCGTTCGTCAAAGTTCCAGTCGCCATGCCTTTGATTGTCCTATCCCAGGTAAAGACCTCAAATGGCTTTTAACCACGTGGCTGTGGGTTCGGTCCCCACGGACGGCGCCAAACTGTTGTGGTTAGAAAACCGGGGGTGTCAACAGTCGACCGGTTCGTTGCAAGACGAACTCGGTTATAATTTGTTTAATGTGTGGAGAACTATTACGAATCAAAGGTAAAAAACGTAAGGGTTTTAGAGTAGAAAACCTCGGAAACGAGGAAAAAACCACTTGACTAAGGGCTAAAAAAAGCACCCTTAGTCGGTCCACTAAGCAAATTCATGATCATACAAGACATGTTTGTTCGTTAGACAACAAAGAGAGAAAAGATAATCGAAAATAAATCGAAGAACTCCTTAATGTCCAAGCTCTCGAGAGAAAACCGAAGAGAAATCATTTTTCTCACACTCTAAGTGTCACTTTATACTCCCACTGTACTATGCACAGTAGGGTGTCGTTTTGTGTATGTCCTTTGTGGCTAGGTCGGCTAACGTCAGGCGGAACAGCCGCCGGGAATGGCTTCACAGAGCTGCATGGCGCTAGACATTTCGGCTCTACTAGCCGGCTACTTTCTGTCCGCTGGCAACTCGTACGCCTTCGCCGGACCATGCCTCTGACAGAGCTGTCGAGGGTTGTCGTTACATGGAATGAGCAAGAGTGGCCCGAAGCAATGCCTGTAATATCTGGACCGATCGGTCTGGCATGTGTAAGGAGCTGGGCCCCCACACTTTGGGACCGATCGCTATAAGCAATCGATCGGGCCAAATGATCTAAATTGGCCATTCACTCACGCGGGCAGGATTTGGGCCTCCAAATTCGGCTTGCGTTGTTCGGGCTTTTGTGGCCAAGCCTGATCCTGACCATGTTCTGGGTATCGGGTTCCGGGGATCTCATCACTAGCCCCTCGGACGCGGTCGCCACAGTGGTGGTGATCGAGGTTCGACCAACAGATTGAGATCGTTTGTGCATATGTGACCGATCACAACGGCGGAAAATTGTACCCGAACTGGTCGTAACGGCGTCCTTGTGGACCGATCCTGCACTTAGAAATTCCATGAGGTGGATTTTCAAATTTGAATTCCATAGCAGTTGAGGGTAGAAACGTAATTCCGGCTCTGCAAAAGCTAACGCCTTCTCATATTCCACAGAGAGGGACAGACTGTCAGGCTGCAGCCGCCTGCATGGATGACGTGTCACCCTGTGATTGAGCAGTATGTGATATATAAGTCGGGATTTTCGCCTTGTGCAGGCATTATCACACTTTGCGACAGACTGCTTAATCTTTGGAAACCTCCGGCGATTCTGCGCAACCGTTACTCCATTTCAAATCTCTTGCAATCCTTAAAGTAATCATCAATGGCTCCGCGTAGATCTAGGTATCCTGATATCGCTACCATGGACCTTGAAGCCTTTCGGGTCAAATTTTCTATTCCAGCCCATTACCCCATCTGGAGGGGGAAGGAAGACGTTAAGTCTCCTAGCATTAATAAGAAAATAATTATTGGAATTATAGAGAATGATTGAAATTACGACGGGGGAGTATGAATAAAATGAATTAAGAGGAGGAATCTACATATTTTAAAGACTTGAACAAGTCATATGTGATAGATTCTCAGCCTTATAAACCTAAGCAATCTATATTATATTAGGAATGTCAACAAATTCAACAAAAATATATTTAATTTAGCTTGAAATTAACAAATTTAGGAATTTATAATTCAATGGGTTGTTTGCTAGCCTGGAATTCTTTAGACAAGAATCCATTATCCAACAAAGATATAATTTCCCCACGAAATAAAGTAGGGGTGGATATGGGCCAATCCAACCCTCTGGGTCGGCTCAATGTATACAAAAGGTCAATATGTGAGTTGATCCGTTAAATATCATTGTACGGGTTGAAGTGGGCTAATTTTGATTTTTTTAAAAAAAATTGAAGGTTTTTAAATTTTAAAGTTTAGGTTATTTCAACCCGTTGACGGACTTTGCCGCACTTTCAATCCGTTGGGTCAACCTGTACGGGTTGACGGATTCAACGGGTTCGACCCGTAACCTGTTGGGTCGGACCCGTGTCCACCCCTAAAATAAAGTATAAAAGGTTGCACATATGGAAACATTTCTAAATATAAATTTTATCATATGGAAAAATTTTGAAGTAACAAACAATTCAAAAATAGCAATAAATCTAAATAGTTTATAAAAATAGCAATAATGGATATTTGATTTGACATTTTTTTGGTCGGTTTCTGTATTAATAGAATACGACATGAGATAAAAAAACAAAAAATAGTATTTTCGAGGACGGTTTCTAAATTAATAGAAACCAACCTAATTTAAAAAAACAAGAGAAGTGATTGAATTAAATATGGTGTTGCACCATGTAAATTATTTTTTAAAAAATGTGAATATTTTCTAATTTAATCGAAACAACACTAGGAAAAAAATTTAAAAATTGAACTCATTTGTATTATCTTGAAAAAATTAATGAGATTTGATCTTATATATTTTTATTTATGAATTTAAGATGATATTATAAGTGATAGAAACGAATTTTAAAAATTAATATGGATTCGTTTTCAAATTAAATAGAAAACCATTGTACGAAGTTCATTCTTTTAAAATAAAAATGAATACATGAATTTCATTTTTTAAAAAAATAATATTATATTATTAAAGATTGGAAAATAAATGTCTTATTAATTATGATAGTGTGAGAATTTGAAAAAGTTTTACTCTATTTATATATGTAATATATAAATTATTATTTGATTTTTGAATAAGAGATTCAAATTTGATTTTAAGGAACCAAAACAAACAAAGTAAAAATATTAGAATTTAAATTCAAAATATCTTATTAAATTTTATACATAATTTCAATTGAAATAAATACAATTTGAAATGGACTTTTGTAAAAGAAAATTAGTTGATCCTAATCGTTTTATTATATATATCCATTTAAATGGCCGAACATATATTTGAAAATAAAAATTAATAAACGATGAATGATTCTACTTGTCAAATTACTGCTAGATTAGTGATTTAAAATATGTTAGTGACATTATATATATAATAAATTAGGGGAGTAAAAAAATTCGATAATAAATATGGATGTCATGACATGAAATATACATACTTTGGGGAAAAAAATTCCCAGTAACACAGAGTTAATGTAATTCATTTGTCAGGTTTTTAGATGAATAAACTTAATTGCAAATCTATAAAATTTAAATGACAATGAAATTTATCATTTTTTTGCAGGTTTAAATTGAAGGGAAATATTAAATTAAGTTCAAGGTTAAATTCAAATTTTAAAACCAAGTCAGTTAACCCATGTAAAAAAGAGTCAGGTTAGGGCATATCATCTAGCTAACCTGGATTCAGTTCAATTGAGGTTCGAAGTTGCCAGAAGTTGGAGGCCGAAAGAGTAAATTATCACTCGGTGTAACCTCGGGACTTCAGGTACCATAATGCCCCTTTCGCTGCATCTTCTGCAGCATCCTTCTTCTTGCTTCGAGCTTCTCCGTAAATCTCAACGACATCATTACCGCCTTCTTCGATCGAAAACATTATACTGAAAACAAATCTACAAAAACAAAGGCCATTATAATTATAGGTTGTAAATGATCATAAAGAGGAGTTTCAATCAATATTAAAAAACATACTCCTTCAAGTGACCTGGCCCTGTTTCATTGCAACATTCAAAAACTGGTGGCTTCCAGCAGTTAGCAGCACATATTTCAAATAGACGTGATTTCGCAGATACATTGTGGGTCGAGCCTAAAACGATACGAGTTGTAGAATGTAACATGCACTTGAAAACATGAAAACTAGATTAGAAGATTACCTTTTTGTTCTTGTGGATCACAGGGTTGAGTTTTGCTGCTGCTACAGAGAACTTGCTCCTTTTTGTGTGATCCCAAAAGCTTAGAATGTTGTTTAATACGACTTGAAAATCCGGAAGAAATGCGAGGCGGGCTTTCATTAAGAGGAGAGACATTTTTGTCACAGGAAACAGTGATTTGAGGAGCTCGGACGACGGGTATTTCATCATATCCGATCAATGTTGGTTCCGCCTTTACGGTTTTCGTTAGAATCTCCTTTAGTGACTTTGTTTTGGATGTGTAGCCCTTGGACTGCAGTAAGAGAAATGATACTGAGAACAGTTTTGGGGCGTACATTAGTTAATTAGTTTAAGACATACCTTCAAAAGATCAAAAAGTTCTTTTGAAGCCATTCTTTTGGCAACTCTTGAACTAGTATGCATGGCTGAAACCGACGTCTTAATCGCGTCAACTTTTGCTTCGACTGTGAAATTCCCAATGCCCTTAAGTGTAGAAAATTGCAACTCCCAGTTGTAGGATTGACAAAGCTCTATAGCTTCACGAACAGGATTAAACACAAGCTTTGAGTAATCAACGAGAGGATCAAGCAAAAACAGCATTGTTTCCCATGTACGCTTCAAATCATATTCACTGTCAAGGTATAAAGCGCCCATACAAGACTCTAGGACATCGCCGAGGACCTGAAGCATTGCAAGTTTACATGTCATGGATTAGCACAGGCCAACAATTGTTCAGTGAAAGAAATGGAAGAAAACCTTGGGACAGGAAGTTTCCTCAACGAGTTCATTTTCCGTTGGTGAAAGAGTGCTGTTCACATATTTTGTAATTGATTCACGGAGAATACTGGAGTTGCAAATGATAAATTTCTGAAAAGACCAACGGACAGCCGCATCAGCAAACGCAATGTTGTTAACAGAGAGCGATCTCAAATCTGTCAGCCGACCAGGTTTTAATTTTGGGAACACTGAATATAGGTATGAAGTGATCAAGTAGTCCAAGACAGCATCTCCAAGAAACTCAAGTCTCTGAGACAAGGAAATTGTTGCATATCAGCACAAAATGGGATAAATTTCAAAGTTATAAGCTGATGCACAAACACAAACACAAACACAAACGCATGACTATTGAATGGATTAGCTAAAAATAGTCGAAAAGCAAAAGCATGTGTTGACGAAGAATGTATTTCGCAGATAAGCAATAAACAAGTATTAAAAAAACATCGTATCTTGTTTGAATTTGAAAAACAGCCACATTGACACAACAAAACCCGGGAAAAATATCATTTAGGTCCATTTTTAATGTGGAATTTCACACCATACCTGGTAGCATCCTCCTGAATGTCGGTTGAAAGATGGATGAACGAAAGCTTGAATCAGTAAGCCCTTGTGCACAAAGCTGTATCTTAGAAGATCTTCTAGGGTGTTTAAATCGATCTCACTGGAAAGTGATAGAAATGTCTCGCTAGCAGAGGAAATATTCTTGATTTGCATGACTGAAAATTCAAGATCTATACCAACCCAATTCAAAAAAGCGGTTGCGGCCTTAAGGCCACCATCAACAACGAAAGCACCGGTGAGTGCCTCCATAACATCTGCTATAGTCTTATGGTACAACCAATGATGGGATTTGCTGCATCTCTTTTCAAAATTTCTATCATGGCCAATTCCATGAGGATGAGAGTGAATACTTTCCTCAGTTTCTTTATTGCAAGAAATAGGGCAACGATGACCAAATGCAAAGAATTGGTTGGCATCAAGTGATTGATCACGTATGTACACCTACAACATTATTTCAAAACAATTAGCAGAACAAACAATCTAATTTCCAGGTTTCTCTAATTTAGTTTTAGCTCTTTTTGACAGGTAGCAAGAAACTTAGTTCTGGATACTTTAGGTTTAGAGAAAAAATAATGCTTATAGAAGCAAATATTATCCCGGAGATGTTACCTGTAAATTTTTTTTCTTTGCCAGCATGTGCAAATTCAAGTTGTTAATGAGGTTGGAACGCTTTGTGGTTAATTGTCCTTCATCTAAAGCATTATGCTTTAGAAAAAGATGCCTGCTGACGGCTAACTTCAGAAATGAATCTCCAAGAATTTCAAGCCGTTCAAGAGAGAATTGTTCACAGCATCTTTCTGTGGTTATGGCTTCAAGAATCTGAACCATTTAAACAAAATTAATTAGCAAGCGACAAAGATTGGCGCCGGATAAGCTATTGACACACTGTAAGTCAAGCGATCACTTAATTACTAGTTGGCTAAAAAAAGAAAACTTACACGATCAACGGTGACTTCTTTGGCCTCAGGGAAAGAATCAATAAGTTTATTTCTCAACTCAATGGCCACAAGAAAGCTTTCAAGCCGATGCATCACAGAAGGTAGAAGGGACAACGTACTTCCAACCTCCTTGGAGAAACCAACAACCTTCAACTGACAAATCTCAGGAGGCAGTTCAACAAAATGCTCCACTTTCTCTTTCAATTTCTCTAGATATCATGTACCAGGCATTAATGATTTCCAAACACATATAGAACAAGATACATGAACAACGTTGAATTTTACCTGTGTGCTTCTTCTTCCGCAGTAAATTGCCCAAAACGAAAACTTGTTTAGCTTTCAATAGGGGTTGATCTGGGTGCGCAAGATGAATACCTAAGCTACATAAAAGTTGATGTTTGTGAAAATAAGAACGGGAAAAAAGAAGATAAGATTAAGAGGAACATGCCCCTTTCAATCAAGCACAAATCTCAAGAAAGTCACATATATACATCACAGTCATTAAAATGAGCCCTCACGTCTAACCATTCTCTTCATCCATTCCATTGCTTTCTGAACTAAGTAGACAAATATAGAATTAACGATGAGAGGGTTATTCAATCTAGCATTTTTATTTCAAATCCATATGGATGAGAGGTATAAGTATATAGCCAATCTTATAAAATTAACATCTAATATATACAACCAAAGAAGAAAGTTAGGATTGACACAAAAAAATGAAATTTGGAGGAAAAAAGAGGGAGCACTTACTCTTCAGCATAGTGCCTCACAAAAGTTTTTGAACCACCATATAAGCTGTCCCCATTTTTTTCTTGCAGAACATCAGAAATAAAGAAAAATACATCTTTTCCGGGGACAAAAACCAAGCTTCCAATGACATCTTGCACACTTGTGTAACCATTGGCAAGGTGTAAGCAACCATTATGTTGAGAAGTTGGATCACCAACTACACCTGATTGTCTGAAAATCGGTGACGACAGGAACTTCTTCACCAGTTTCCAGTCTACGGATATAGCATGCTGTTCATGTTGAATGACAGGCAGCAGCATGTAGAAGGTCGACGTGCTTGGTTCAAAAACATCACTGAATTCTAATGATACATATTCTGGCATAAATGCACGTCGATCAAGAATAAATCCTAGAGAGATTTTCTGAAACGCTTCAGCAGCAGCAATCTGCATTTTCAAATATCCAACTCAGAACAATACTCTTTCCCTTTATCTTGACCAAATTTTAGTTAAAAAAAGCACCTGATCATCATGAAAAGTCACAACTCCAGAAGGAACTAACTCTGTAAGCACCATTCTACCATGCATCAAGCAAAGATCTAATTTAATTTTCCCAGCTTCTTCAGGGAGTGGTTCCCTCAAGAAAAGACCAAAATTGCTATATGTCCTATCTTCCGGAGATGGACAAATTTTGAAGAAGTATGAATTAAAACAAGTATATTTCTCTATGCATTTCCAAGGTTTCCTCAAGGTAATAGGAACAAACATTTCATGCAGTTCAGCCCCAGAATCCTCTGAAGAAAGTGGAAAAAAAATATCACACAGGAGGTTAGTAAAGAGATAAACTCATAAAAAAGACATATTCTGACCATAGCATTTTTCGGAATCAAGCAAGTTAACAGTTGGTTCCTTAATTTTATCTTCTTCCTCTGGCAAGAGATAATCAGTCAGCGCTCCAATCTGATGCAAAGCTTTACATGCCTCAAGAGAAGCATCTTTCTTAGCCTCCTCTAGAGACGATTGTGGAGTGCCAACAATTTGATGTAATGGGGCATTGGCCGGGAATATTACTGTGCAAACAGTTTCATCTCCATCTTCACAGTAGAAAAATTCGGGCTTTGGATTGAAATACCTGTTCAAGATACAATTTCGCAAACAAGTCTCACAAGAAAAAAAATGACTGACTTGGCAAGGATATAACAAACCAACTAACAGAAAAGCAAAATCTTACTCATCATGTGTAAGTTTGGAACAATAGCGATGCAGCAATGAAACACTAGATACAGAATTAATCGTCGCCCCTGTAGACTCAACTGTATAGATTTTCTCCTCAAAATTGATCATAGGCACAATAGATTTTCTCGATAAAATTTCTTCATTCATTAGAGCTTCATCCTTTTTAAAATTATCGATCAATTCAAGTTCTTGTGGATTGGTCCTGCATCAGTCAGTATGAGATCCAAAAATATTTTATGAATTACAATGTAAGTAACTCCAAGCATGTGAAAATGCACCTGTCTACCAAAAAGGCATATTCTGAAAGTGCCATTCGAGCACGTCCCCTGGATTGAATAAAACTTGCAACAGTTTCAGGTAGATCAAATCGTATGACTAGGCAACATGTTTGAATGTCAAGACCCTCTTCAGCCACCTTTGTTGCAACTAACAGATTTAGCTGCCAAATCAACCAAAACACGTTTGAACCAAACATGAAGTCAAGGTAAACTGACGATTTAGCACTAAGGAATCCTGAGTAAGAACAAACATTTCCAACTTGTGAAAAAAGGCATCATAAAAAAATATACCTACTAAACCCTCCACTAAACACTCTAGCCTTGTTATCGGGACTTCTGACAGCCAAGTTGCTTAAGTAAAGTTACTTCCTTCAACCCCAAAGCAAATAACACTCAAAATATATAAAAAAATTACCTCACCACGACGAAACTTCTCAAGAATAACATTTGTATTTTTTCTTGACATAAACCCAGAATGTACTCCCACGAGGTATCCACATTTCCACGAAGATAAATGCCTTAAATTCTGAATCATGTATGAGAGGGACAAAGCAGTGACGATCCTATTCACAAATATAATGCATTTGGCATCAGGCTGCGATCTGCAAGAAAAACAGTTGTTATACTAGATATATATAGAAAATGAATGGTGATGGTATACATTAATGGTAACCTAAAATCTGAGAGAATTCCCACAAGCTTTAAGAGTTTCTTTGAAAAATAAGGCTCCTTCAAGACTTCAACACTGGACAAATCACCTTTGTTGCCATCTGTATGAGTAATAATGGAGACTACATTCATCAAAATAGAAAGCTGTGCATTCTCTTAAATAAGTAGTACAAAAAAGAGGGGGTGTTGTCACAGGAAAAAAATGATGGAACGAACTATACTAGAATATTACTGATTCATATGAGCATTAAGAGCAGCGTGAGTGAAGGTGTGACTAAGGGGTGGTAATTTCAGATGTACTGAAGCAGCTCTAGAGAGTACCCAAAGAGCAATCTGAAGCAAGGAATTTTGAGGCTTCCTGCAAATATTTATTGCATAAGCCCTCGCAAATCTTTTGGTTGCCCACGAGGACATCATTCTCGAAATAACAACCGTTCCTTATGAAGTTGTAGCTGGCCTTTGAAAAATCGAAATAAAGGTTAGATATTCAGACATCTACTTCAGGAAATTTAGAAAAATCGCCCCACCCCCAAAGAAAAAGAGGATCCAAACAAGAAACTCAAGCATGTTTCTAGAACTATATGCTTGCATACTAATCAGTTAGCTCTTGAGAGAACATTGGTCTATGAAACTCCTTTGAGATATGTTATTAAATTCTACTCATGTTTCTCCGAAAGTCCTTTTTTAAAGACATTAACTCCTTTGACTACTACTCGTTTAAAATCCCATGGAAATTCCACATACTCCTAAGTTTCTCACGTGCAAGGCATACATACGGTCTACGGGACAACACAAATTATATTTTAGAAGCAGAAATTCAATATCAACACCTTAAGATTCTTACCTGCAAGGCACCCCATAATCCAAGGCTTTCCAGACAAAATAGCAAATTTGAATGCATCCATCGAAGCAACTGTTTTGTGTTCTTCAGGATTTTCTGATCAAGTGACTTAAGTGGAAGTCCTGACACAGACTGATGGATATTTGAAAGAGTGATAAACATCATAATATGTTTCTGTTAATAGATTATAAAGTCAACAGTTTGATAAGAAAGTACCTCGTGCTTTATCTCGTCTAGTTTCCTTATATAGATCCCATGAGGGGAAGAAAAGCCATCACTCCTTGAACTATAATAATATATGCATATTTTTGGGCAATTGACAATTTTATCCAGTTCTTTAGTGTCTTCAACAGAATAAACCTGTGAACCATTTCATAGTTCAAATAAATGTACTGAACAGCAGACAGAAAAACGAAAAATGGGAGGACTATAGCAACAAGCCTTACAATTCATCTGTCAAAACATACCTTTGCTCGAAGCAACTTCTCTAGACCATCAATTGTTCCACCTGATGGTGTAAAAGTATAACACAGCTCAGCATACATGGTTGCAACACAGAAACTTAAAGTTTATACTTAAAGCACACTTTATCTCTATGGGCTATGGATGATGATAGACATAAATAAACATTGGTTTCCATACTCCAGGATACTAAAGGGCACAATGAATATAGACATCAAATTAGCTCATAGGAAAGATTACAGCAAAAGAAGACATGCCTGGCGTTGGTAAATAAAAAACAGACTCTTGGATACAGGGGAAGGACTATGAAGTAACCTTTTCCTAGCTTTGGAGATGCGGTCATGCCAAAAATTCTAGGAAGTTGCACAGCATCAACCTTGTAAAAAATCTGCAGCATTCAATGGTCAATGTGTTTCTCGACATTGAAGAATAAACTGATAACCAAACTATGAATAACAAAATCAGCTAATTGCCTTCATGATTTCAGCATATGGATGATTACTTCCAAGTTGTGCATAATGGCACTCATCAAATATCAGAAGGGCGATAAACTCAATTTTGATAAAACAGTGCGATAGAGAGTGCAGCATTATCTGAGGTGTCATTACAAAGATCTGCATGTCGAATAAAGTTGGAATTAATGAAAAAATATCACTAATGGATACCAAAATAGGTACTATTTTGACGTGGAAACTCAAAATCCAGATGAGATTTCAGTACAAAACTGAACGTAAAAGTTTACACAAGCAACCTCGTATTCATCGAGCTCTTTTTGCCACTCATTGTGGCTTTTAAAATGTGTTGAGCTCCCACAGTAAGTCCCGACTTTAAAATCAAGAGAATCTTGTATGAGCTTGGCTTGCTTGTTACAGAAAAACAAAAACCCTTTAGCGTTAGGCAAACAGAGTAGCTTATAAGGTTGGCCCCATTTTTATCTAACCTTATGCATATAAAGTGTGAAGAAAAGTTTAAAAAAGGAAAGAAAAATGTCCTAGCAGGTAGATAAATGGGAGTAATTTTCATGATTCTGTAAGCAAAATTAAATTGAGAAATGCATAAGCACACACCTGCTGCACTAAAGCAACTGTAGGAGCAAGAAAAATGCATATGTTCTTTTGAGGCTTCTTTATAAGGTGTCCCATCTCATAAATAAGTAAAATGGCAATATGTGTTTTCCCAGAACCAGTTCCCAAATACACAATAACATTCTCCTCCAACGCTTTCATGCAAAGGTCAGTCTGATACCTGTGTAAAAATAGAACAATCAATAGCATCACAAAATTACCTAACAAAGAATAGTATTTCATCTCATGAAAAACAGGCTTATATATGATAGCATCATCCCTAAATTCCCTGCAGGCAATGTGGTATTAAAAACAGCACTACTTATGAAAACAGTACTCTGATCTGAGATTAACCTTTGGTTGATCTCAGATGTTTTAATTAAACAAAATTACTATTAAAAAAAATCAGATGTTCAAAACAAGGTCCAAGGTTATTTTGTCTACAAAGGGCATCTAGCATGACATAAATCCTGGCATATGGAGCATTAAATTCCCCATGAAAAAAAATTCAACCCTAGGTGTTGAATTGTTTCAAAATTATTACGTGCGCTATCAGTACAGAACAGCGCGAGGAAGTTTCACATGCATTTAATTACCATCCAGTCCCAGACATCCGCAACTTCTTGTTCAAAAAAAAGAAAAGAAAGTAACATCAACAATTTCAAGGTACTTCAAGATATCTTGCATATCAGAAAAAAGAGCAGCGACATAACAACAGAAAAAAGTGCCTCCAGAACTCGGAGAAAAGAAAGCTATCTTACTTTCTCGCAATTTTCCTTGGATCCTTCTCCTGTTTCTCAGAAATCACACGCTCTTCGTCTTCATTGAGTGACTCATCCAGAATCTGCTCACCAATCACATTCTCCTCAGACACCAGCCGTTGGGCGTCGCCAATGAGTGACAATTTAGACAAACGCTCATAAATGCTCTTCCCCTCAGTCTTCCCCTCGTCAGCCATCGCGGCGGCGATCGGCAAGTAAAATGTGTTCAAAAGTTCGCTCTGCAGAATACTTGGCGACGAAGTCAAGATGGTGTAGGAGGGCTCCACTAAATTTGGACCGTTGCCAAATAATGTACATACTATCTATTAAATAAGATTAATATCCCAAATTTTCATTTGACAATTATTGTAATTAAAGTAATTTCAGGGACCATATAATATATCTTTTGAAAAATGCAAAATCCCGCTATGATGAGAACTGGTTCTACTCAAAATTTAAGCATCAAACTCATCAACCCATACAAATTACATATAATCAATGCTTTAAAAATTGGTATTGACATATATGATAAAATGTCGTCTTTGATCTTCGTAGTTTGATGGTTGTGACAAATTTAGTCCCTGAAGTTTATATGTGGCGTTTTCAGTCCCCGTATTTTTTTATATTTGGCAAAATTGATTTTCAAAGTTCATATTTAGTCCTCTAAATTAAATCAAGCAAAACATGTCCCCCGTAGTTCACACGCATTGGCAAAATTTATTCTTGTAATTTTGAGAAATTGGCAAAATGTGTCCTTTGAAACTCTAAAGCCGTAATTTTCATCAATTAGTTTCCTATTTTCTTATCCATTGCCGTCTTATATTTTCTTTTCATGATCTTCGTCATTGTTACTGCTCCACTGAAGTTACGCAGATTCATCGTCGTTTCTCTTTCGTTGTTATTGCTCCACCGAAGGTCCTCATCATTTTGTCTTCGTCTTTTCGTTTCATTGTTGATGTCGCTCGTTACCAAAGTTGAAGGACTTCATTTGTACAAATTACAAATCTAGGGGATCAAATTTGCCACATACATACAACATTAAAGACCAATTTTACCAAATATGGGAAACTATAAGAACTAATTTTGCCACACATAAAGTGAATGGATTTAATTTGCTACTGATGATAACTCTAGGACTGGACACCCTGTAGCGGATGAGACCCAATAACGATCGGGGCGATCCGTATGGTGGAAGCGAACTTGTGCAGCCCATTTATACATTTAACGAAAAACGGCCCGATGTTCCGCGAGAGGACCGAAGATAACCTTGGCGAAATAAAGCGTTTTCTGGTAACTAGCTCGTGGTTCGGTCTAAGCGGTTACAAACCCACGCTTTCCACGCTTCGGGCCTTCACACGTTTACCACGCCTCGGGCCCGATCATGCAGACCACGCCTCGATCCCACCTCGTTTTACATAGCACGACAACAACCTCTAACAAACTTGTCAGAGGCGGTTACAGAGCGTAATTTACACACGCCATTATCTCTATAAATACAGAGCGTGACGACGGAAATAGAATGACCTTTTGGACGCATAAGAACAGACCGTTACTCTGCCGGAGTTCTTAATGCTTTCTTATTCCTTGTCATTTTCATTAAGCTTCTGTTGTATTTTGTATGAATCGTTTGATTAGTGAACAGGCAAGGAGTGTAATTCGCTCTTATTCAAGTGGTTTTCTCTCCAATTCCTGGGGTTTCCACTATAAATCGTCGTGTCTCTTTATTGTTTCCATTTTTAATCGTATTCCCCATAAAAAACAAATCAAAACCGAGTTCGTTGGCTGACGAATCGGGTGACTGTTGGTACTCCCTAAAAATGGACCATAACAACTACAATTACCAAAGTAGAAGGACCAAAATTGCCAAAATAGGAAACTATTAAGATCAAATTTGTGCATCGCGCCGGCAGATATATTAGACAATTCATGATATCGATATAACAGATATGTACCGAAATAATAAAATAAATTATTAATCTATAAAAATATACAATTTTTAATCATTCTCAATTTATATTGCTTGTAATTCGAAAAAATAGCATTAAAAAAATTCAAAAAGTTTCGTATCTATTTTTTCCTAAATCTAATAAGTTAGATCCGATCGGTTCAAAACTCGTACCGACCGGTATTTTGCCCAGAGCCAATACATCTGAAATTTTTGATATACCGGAAATTTAAAAATTGCGTACAATAGAAAAAGTTTCTAACCCATTAAAATAGTGATTTATTATGTTAGAATATAAATGTACAATAGGTAGGTCCGACTCGAAACTTAATAAGATCAGGTATAGTGTAGGTATTAAAATTGGGTATCAAATCCGGTTGTGTTTATAAAATCATGGATTAATCACCGAAAATTATCATTTTTTCTTATAAAATCATTTATTTTCAATTTCCTCTAGTCTCTAACCAAGAGATATGTTTTGTTGTTCCTACGATTCATTAAATAACCTCGTGATTTTCAAAACTCGATAGGTTCCAAACCCGTGGATTCTTAATCGGATCCACATTTAAACGAGTCACTTGCGGGTTCCATAATAATTACCCCGAACGAGCCCATGCTAATCCCAAGGTTAGAACATGTATATATTTAAAGAGAGTGGTATTTGTTAGTTTCCACAAACTTTAAAATAATTTAAATACGATACCCAAAATTTGTAAATTATATACTAAGTAATGAAGTTGATATAATACGTACTGTTGTCCCCCAACTTATGAATTACGTGGTCAATCCTCGAAATTCCAAAATCGTTTATATTTAATTTTAATATTCATTAATATTTTAAATGTATCTATAGTTTATATTTTTCTACTTAACTTTAAAATATATAATGATTATATCTTCAGATTTTTTTGAAAATTTTAAAAATAATACATAAATAATAAAAACACCTACACACAAAAGAACAAAAATCGTTATTATTCACCCGAAGGTAATTTTTGAAAACTTTTAAAACTTCAGATGTTAAATACGCAATTTATAAATTTTGAAGACATTATTTTTATATTATTGTAAACATTGAGAACCACCATAGTAATTCTCTCTATTTTAAAAGGGTCTAACTCAACCCCTAAACTAGTTAGGTTTTCACAAACTAACATAAATGAAATCGAGTGATGTTTGTCATTGACCCCTAAACTTTATAATAGTGTAAAGACGGTGCTCCTAAATTTTGTAAATTGCATACAAAACCCCCGAAGTTGATATAATGTGTGCGATTCACCCCCAAACTTTTAAATGTTGTAAACACCGTGCCATCAAAATTTAAGAATTGTGTGGTTGACCCATGAACTTCCAAAACTGTTTATATTTGACCCTTATACTCGTTAATATTTTAAACGTTCCCAGAATTTGTATTTGATACATTAACCTTAAAAAATATTATGATTATATCTTCAAACTTTTAAAATTTTAAAAATAAAACATAAATTGTCAAAATCACTTATACAAAAAAAATGAAAATTACTACTATTCACTCGATTGTCATTCTTGAACGGTTTTGAAATTTCGAGGGATTCTCACATAATTTACGAACTTTGGTTCAATTACACAATTTTCTCAAATGAAATCCTAGAAATTTATAGTACTAAGCCAAACCATATTACATAAGTTGTTCAAAGGCAACCACTCTTGAGCCTAGACAAAAGCTTCACAACATTTTGCATTGAAGGTCTCTCAAATGGCCTATTTCTAATGCAAAGAAACGCAACTTCGATAGCCAAATCCGCTTCGCCTTCCGGAACAATCCAGTTTTCATCCGCAACAAGTGACATAATCCTCTCTTTGTTACTGATCATTGATCCGCATCTCCCGTTTGTTATAACGTCAAGTACGAGTTCACCGAAGCTGTACACATCCATATGAAGCTTGTTATTTATAAAAGCTCCAAGTTCACTTGTCATATAGCTTTTATCAGATAAAAACTCGAGCCCATATTCGAATAAACGGGGCTCGATGTTTTCGTCAAGTAACACGTTTCGTGCCTTGAGATTACCGTGAGGAATCGAGGGATAACAGTCGTGATGAAGAAATGCGAGTCCTTTAGCAATTCCATAGAGTATTTTACACTTTGTTTCCCAGTCTTTTTTTGTGCTGATTTTCTCTGTTACATTCCCATAAGGTAGATATTCAAACAGAAGATAAGCTGTTCTTGTATTGTAGCAAATTCCCAATAGTTTTGTTAAGTTCTTATGCCTCGAATTCCCTATCCTTATCAAAACTTGTAGCTTCGTCTCGATTTCGTCTCGTTCCCATTCGATTCGTCGAGCAAAAACAGCTATTCCTGTAGGCAAAACAACTCTTGTAAGAGAATCTAAGTGTACTGAAGTTAAGCTTCTTAGCAAATCTCTTGCTGTAAACTGATGAAGCCCCTCGAAAGCGATCATTTCCCACCGGAATTTACGTATTCGTCGGAGGAATATGATCCCGAGAGCTGAACTCAATATTAGCAAAACTGAGGCTGCGAAGAGTATTAAAATCCATGCTTGTTTCTGAGCTTTTCGGCTTTCAAATTGAATCCGATTCGGTGTCTGTTTTTCGTGTCGACAAAGCATCAATGGAGCTCCACAAAGTTTAGGATTCCCTTGAAATGCACTTTGATCCATTTTTTCAAACATTTCATTAGAAGGGATTGAGCCTGAGATATTGTTATAAGAGATATTAAGAAGCTTCAAGCTCGTAAAGTTTCGAAACTCCGATGGAACCGAGCCGCTCAGGCCGTTTTTAGACAGATCTAAAATGGTAACATGAGGAAGATCAGCAAGTTCAACTGGTAATGAACCAGTTAAGTTATTTTCAGACAAATCCATACTTAAAAGATTCTTACAATTCGATATACTTTGTGGGATTTCTCCGAATAAAATGTTCGTTCTCAATTCGATAACGTAAACCGATCGACAAAACTCTAACGGAGGAATATTCCCAGATAAACCACAAGATATCATTGAAAAGTTGTGAAGATTAGGCAAGGACCATATTCTAACAGGCAATATTCCACCAAGTTGTAAATTGTAAGAAACATTGAAGTATTCGAGATTGAATGCACGATCAATATCCGAAGAAACACCTCCTATAAAGCTGTTTCTCGACAAATCTAAATGCGAAAGGTTATCGAAATGCAATAAAATCTCACCCGAAAACGCATTATCTTCGAGTCGAAGACGAATAAGAGATGAGCAATTCGATAGAGATGGAGATAAGCTTCCATTGAAGTTGTTAGAAAACATTATAAGTTTCTGTAACTCTCCACCTGAACATATACTTTCTGGGATTGTTCCTGTGAAAAAATTAGTCGACACATCGACGTGTTTAAGCTTCGAAAATCGGCCTAAATCCTTTGGAAGTGTTCCTATAAAGTAATTGTTCCATATAAGAAGAGTATCAAGATATGGTAAACGAGCAATTCCTTGAGGAAAAACACCAGATAAATCATTGTACATTAAACTAAGCAAACTGAGATTCGTAAGTTCAGACAAACTCTCTGGAACTAAACCAGATAAAAGATTGTCTGAAAAATCCAAGCTTTTGAGACTTAACATTCTGTTTAAATCCTTTGGAATTTGTCCACTTAACTGATTTCTAAAGAGAAACAGAGACTCCAGATTCGTAAGATTACAGAGTTGTGAAGGGATTAAGCCTGAGATATTTGCTCCTGAGATGTCTAAATATTCAAGAGAACTCAAGTTTCCAAGCTGCCATGGAATCCCACCTTCAAATGAATTGTATCCAATTTCGATGTGGGACAATTTGTTTAGATTCCCAAGCTCAACTGGGATTTTCCCACTGAGAAAATTTCCAGCTAAATGAAGAAACTCAAGGCTTTTAAATGAACCATATTGAGAAGGAATACTTCCAGTGAAGTAACTCCCAGCAAAATTAAGAACTTTCAGAGTGTTAATAGCTGCTGCATCTGCTGGCAAATTGCCTGTGAAGCTATTGCTGAAGGCATCGAGAATTACAAGGTTTTTGAGGCTAGAAACCCCATTAGGAAAATACCCAGAAAAGTTGTTCCTTTTGATATCTAGAGTTATCAACCTTGATAAGTTGAAAATGGCGGCTGGGAACTTACCTGAGAACAAATTATGACTAATATTGAGATGTAAAAGATCAACAAAAACATTAAACTCGCTTCCCGACAATGACCCACTAAGATTTTTCGAAGATAAATCTAAAGAAACAAGTTTTGTGAAACTTTCATCACATTCAACTCCGACCCAAGAACAAGCAACGATTTTTTCTGATCCAGGAACAAAAACCCAGTCATTTAAAGCGTTGGATTCGTCAACAAACCCTGATTTTAAGCTCAATAAAGCGTTTGAAAATGGATCAATAGGTGAGGGATATGAGTTCGCAAGCCAAAAAGAAGTCACCAAAAGAATGTGGAATCCGGCGTGGACCATCTCTGTTAGCTCTAGAAGAAAAGGATGAGGTTGTAAAAGGCTTTGGCGAGCATTACTGTATTTTTTCTGGGAAAGATGCATGGGGAGTGATGAAAGAAAGCTGAGCTGATTAGAATATAATTAGATAACCTGATAACCTTCTGCTGCTTTCACAAGGAAAATGGGTCCACATCTGTGAAAGAATTAACTGCATCTGCAAACTCCATGGACAAAAAACAAAGAAGAAGCAAAAATCATTAGTGTTCTTACAAATTACTTTTTCTTCTTCTTCAAGATAGTATTTTAATTAAAAATGTTTCTTCAACTATCCTTCTTGTTAGATTTGATGTCTTCGTTGGGTCTCCGAAGATTCATGTGTTGGGTCACAAGCCCAACTTATCTTTTATAAATATGATGTATTAGTTGAAATATTGTAATTTAAGAGTTTTCATATTTTATTGAGAAATGTTGAACCGACACATTCCTTTTGAAATTCTTCTAAATTTCACGTTCGTAGGTGGTCTCGTAGCTCATCCAAATCATTTTTATGTTCTTTTTTATATTGTTGAATCGATAGATCAAATATTGATTCTACCCTTCTTTTGAATAAGGGTTATCAACTTTATATCGTTCACCATTTCCGGACTTATCCTACAAATCGAGTCTTCTAGTTCGAAAGCTACAAACTTCCTTTCACTTCTTACAATATATTCAAACAAAAGGGTTGTGTAATATTGTAATCAATGTTTTAAAAACCGGTATATCGGATAAGCTCATTGGATCGATATACCTTATATGTTTTTGGGTATACTGAATATGTACCGAAATATTAAAATAAATAAATTATAAAATATACATATTTTATTTTTTTAATATAAAACCCGACCCACTCCGCAAAAAATCTGACCCGACCCGAAAATCCCATAAATTACCCAAAAGTGAGTTGGTAATATAAATATATGGAATTAAAATTTTTATTGTTGTGCAAAAGAGTAATAAATGTAGGTAATCAATAAAGTCACAGGCTTTGCCAAAAATAAAATATAAAAATAAAGTCACTGGTATTTTGCCAAGAATTTATTACTCTCTTGTCTCGATCACATACATTTTCACTTTATTCAATTTTCCCATAAAATAATTCTATTGGTCGGTTTATGGGCCGAGCATAGTCTTTAATTTGTAGAATGGGCTTTTATTAGGCCTACTTTGTATTGGGCCACATGATTATTGTAAGAGGTAGAGGGTTGCAGCACGTGCGACTGTCGGCACGTTGTTTTATGTGGTCCCCATGGTGTCAGTGACTCAGTAGTACATGAAATGTTAAATAGACACGTGGCAATTTGGGTGTGTTTTGGTTGCTTCCGTTTTCTTTCCAGCTTGGGAAACCTCTCTTTTCTAATTTTAAATATGAATTATATTAAATTATTAATCTATCACCAAATCTCAAATTATATATATATATATACAAAATTTATTTATAATGTTTTGTATGGTAATATATTGATGGATTCTTAATTTTTTTCTCTGAAGCCTAATAGTGGGTACGTTTGGAACAACGTTTGGCAAATAACGGTGAGATGACTGTACTGTGCCGTGAGGTGAACTGATCGTGATTTTAAAAAACTGTTTTTGAAACAACAGTGCAATGATCGTGGTGTCATAAAATGACTTTTTTGCCATTATTTTTAAATAATTGTTTATAACTTAAAAATTATATTTCATATTATTTTATGATAAATTCGTTATTTCAAAACTATATTTTTAAATTGTTATATATATATTTATAGTTTGAACACGTAATTGATAGAATATAAGAAGTTATTGATCAAAATTATTTATTTAAAAAAATAAACTATAATTTATCAAGGGTAAAACTGACATTTGACAGGTGCGTTCTGGTGGCCGTTGGGTTAACCCAACTGTGAACTCACCGCTATTTTCTGCGGTCACACAAACGCAGTTATTAATGATGTTTGGTAAAAGTATAATACAACTAGGGTACGTTTACCGCACCGTGCGGTGGATTGAGTTTCCAAACATCACCCATATCTATATAACAATTATTGCAATAATTTTAAGAAAAAATAAAATAAACATAACATGAAGAGCTATACATAAATATGAAATCTTTAATTTATTATATACATTACTCTTTTAGAAGTTATATATTATTAGGTAATCACTTATCACTACTTCTCAATTGAAATTTTGGGGGAATATTTGCTGGATGATGATCGGTATTGTATGACGATCGACTACAATGGATGACGACGGGTGATACTTAGGGTGACGACTAACATTGTTGTTGACCAATTAGAGCTGATGATGATCGAATATGGGTATCGATCGGTCAAAGGAAACGAGTGAGTCAAGTTGAAGCTGTTGATCGGTAAGAGAACTGATCGCCAAAAACTCAATGTAAATGCATCCAATGTTTTGTATTTATTAAAGAAACACTATAATAACACTATGAATGTCAATGTATGTGAATTTCATTGATATTTGTCATCTTCAAACTAATATAGCATGTCTATGTGAGTTAAAAACTTATAATAGTGAATTTGATCGTTCTATACATTATATAATGTTTCATCTATATTGGATTTTCCACGTTAAATTTTTTGTGTCATTTACTTTTGCAATATTATTCACGTCATTTAACCTATTTTGGTTGCTAAGTTTATTCCGAACATATCATACCGTAAGTTCCGAAAAAGTTCGACATACAACTATATCCAATGTACTCGGATTCTTTAACACAAAGACAAAGTAAGTTTAGCTGATGAAACAGCGCCACAAGTGAAACGGATAAACAACTACTTCATTACCCACGATAACTGTGCTTATTCTATTCGAACACCGGAGATGGTGACTCAACGGCCGCCGGAAGTTAACCCATCGTAATCATTAACTCCATAAGGAAGAAACAAATCATTGAAGAATCCTTTTTTCCTTCTTGGGTTACACCCGATGTCTTTACAAAGCTGATCATTGTACCAAATATGAGTAACTCCGATGCAAGCTTTTCTGTGTTCATTCTCACCGGTGTATTCTTTGAAGTATTTTCCCCATTCTTCAATGTCTTTTTCCATTTCTTTTATACTCGGCATTCCGAAAGCTTGATCGAGAAAGAATGAAAGCCATTTGCATCTCATTTCAAATGTATATATGTTGCAAACTGACTCCGAGTATCCAATAACAGCTAGTTGTGGAATTCTTGGATGCACCATTTGCCTGTCCAATAAGCTACGTTTAAGTCTCCTTAAAAGTAAATAATATTTAAAAAGGAAAATGATGCATTTAACCCCAAAACTTTTACAGTTTTCACAAAATTGATATTCATAATTTGTAATGATGTATTTAGTCATCGAACTTTAAAGTTTGACAGATTTAATCTTTCAAATTTACAACATTTGACAAATCAAATCCTCAAACTAACAAAAGCGATTAACGAAATTTGATTTTGGCCGCAGACCTCAATTGCCAACATTGAAAAATTTGAGGACTAAATATCTCATACACACTAAACATTAGAGACTTGTTATGTCAAAAATTAGAAAGTATAGAGACCAGTTTTGTCATCTTCGGACTTTGGGGAACAAAATTGTAACAATCATAAAACTTTGAGAATAAATATTGCCATAATCATAAAAATATGATGACCAAATTTATGTCTCGTCCTATTAAAAATATGTCAAGTTAATTACTCATCATATGACTCTCCTTATAAACAAAAACATTTATATTTCTAGAATCGTTGTGTAATAGTATTTCAACACTTCTCCTCAAATCGAACTGCATGGTCCGATTCAAACTTGTTTCAGTAGACTCTATAGTACTCAAGTAATCGCTGAAGAAATATAAATATTCTAATTTATAAGAAAATTCACGAGTAATTATATTGAAATTGACTTTTCAATATGATTCATGTTACAGGAACACATATTGACTCATTTAATTCTGAATTTCTATATAAACTTTGGTGTAAAGTAAGTTTACCTGTATAATGGGATAACCGAAGATGGAGATCCAAGTATAGAGTTTTTGAACTTTGGGTTAACAAATATGTTCATATGCTTCAAATCACCTTTGTATCCCGTTGCGAAAACGACTATATCGGCTTTTAACCGTTCTTTTTCGTCATCGAGGATCAAACCATCTTCATAGAAAGTGAAACTTGTTGCTTTCTTGAAAACAATGCTTCCTTCTTCAACTTTCTCATAGAAGTTTTTTGGTAGAAAAAATAATCTAGCTGAAGATATATGCTCCACAAAGCTCTCTTTAGGAATCATATTGTACTTCTTCAATGGAAGCTTCCATCTTAAATAACTTTCTACAAACTTGGAAAATCCCCATCTCTAAACCAACAAAAGTCACTTCATTAATGTAGAAAATGATCTTGTAGTACAATTTATAAGAGAAGTGAATCATATTAAAAAGATTAAGCTAGATTAAATCAATTATTCATAATATCACACTATTTATAAATTGGAATAATATCACACCCTTTATAAACTAAAAATATTCCAATTTCATAGCGGATGTGCGACAATATTTGTAGAATTTGTCTCATATTAGTTAAATAAGTGAGATTGATTATATTTATAAAAAATGGAATGTCATTATATAATAATTTGCTCAAGTCTTTTAAATGTGTGTTTTTTTTTCCTTAATATTGTTTGTTCACACTCCTCTATCGCAACTTCGGCCCGACTCTATAATTTATGCATAGTATCAGAGCTGGTTCGGTTAATTTCAATTCACAAGTCCAAATCTTATGATTGGACTTGAGAGTAAGTGTTGAATTTGTCCCATATTGGTTAGATAAATGTGATTAATTACGTTTATAAATAGGTATAATATCATCATATAATGACTTGTTCAAATCTTATAAATGTGTAACTTCCTCTAATTAATCCTGTAAGACTCTATAATTTCAACATAGTATCGAAACTAGTTCGGTTCATTTCAATTCACAAGTCAAACCTTATGGTTGAACTTGAGTGAAAATATTCAATGTGTCCCATATTAGTTAGATAAATGAGATTTATTATGTTTATAAAAGAGTGGAATATATTACTTCCTCTTCTTAATCATCTTCGTTCATACTCTCCATCATAATTTCGGTCTAACTCTATAATTTCGATAATATTTCAATGGGTAAATATATATAGAATGCTTAATTGGATGAGATTGGAAAGAATGTTACCAGAGGAGAAAGAAGCGTAGCCAAGATTCTATATAGAGCTCCCTCGCCAGGCTTGTGATGCGTAAGTTCAAAGAAGCGAGTGAAATACAACTTGTCTATACCAATTCCCCATGGCTGAAGATCAGGAAGCATCCATCGAACTGATCTTAACACCATTTTACAACCAAATTCCTTCCCTGTTAAATACCCATTAAACCCAAGCATTTTAACAAGTCAATTTTACCAATATAAAATTACCATTCGCTACAGCACATTCATAAGCAACGTCAACCGCTGATTTCCCAGATCCAATTACGACAACTTCCTTTCCTTTTATTAATTCAACAGCAGCTTCATTATCCATGGCGGAGTAATCCATAGAATGCATTATTTTCCCATTGAAAGCTTCTGATCCTTTAGTCTCTGGTATGTACGGTAAACCACTGAATCTCCCGATGCAAAGAACAATAAACTCAGCTTCATATTCCTGAATAGAAACAAGTAAGAATCAACAGATCTAGAAATTGAAACTTNATTTGGCAGGTGCGTTCTGGTGGCCGTTGGGTTAACCCAACTGTGAACTCACCGCTATTTTCTGCGGTCACACGAACGCAGTTATTAATGAGGTTTGGTAAAAGTAGAATACAACTACGGTACGTTCACCGCACCGGACGGTGGACTGAGTTTCCAAACATCACCGGTATCTATATAACAATTATTGCAATAATTTTAAGAAAAAATAAAATAAACATAACATGAAAAGCTATACATAAATATGGAATCTTTAATTTATTATATACATTACTCTTTTAGAAGTTATATATTATTAGGTAATCACTTATCACTACTTCTCAATTGAAAATTTGGGGGAATATTTGCTGGATGATGATCGGTATTGTATGACGATCGACTACAATGGATGACGACGGGTGATACTTAGGGTGACGACTAACATTGTTGTTGACCAATGAGAGCTGATGATGATCGAGTATGGGTATCGATCGATCAAAGGAAACGAGTGGGTCAAGTTGAAGCTGTTGATCGGTAAGAGAATTGATCGCCAAGGAACTCAATGTAAATGCATCCAGTGTTTTGTATTTATTAAAGAAACACTATAATAACACTATGAATGTCAATGTATGTGAATTTCATTGATATTTGTCATCTTCAAACTAATATAGCATGTCTATATGAGTTAAAAGCTTATAATAGTGAATTTGATCGTTCTATACATCATATAAATTTTCATTCATATTGAATTTTCCACGTTAAATTTTTTGTGTCGTTTACTTTTGCAATATTATTCACTTCATTTAACCTATTTTGGTTGCTAAGTTTATTCCGAACATATCATACCGTAAGTTCCGAAAAAGATCGACATACAACTATATCGAATGTACTCGGATTCTTTAACACAAAGGCAAAGCAAGTTTAGCTGAAGAAACAGCGCCGCAACTGAAACAGATAAACAACTAGTTCATTACCCACGATAACTGTGCTTATTCTATTGGAACACCGGAGAAGGTGACTCAACGGCCGCCGGAAGTTAACCCATCGTAATCATTAACTCCATAAGGAAGAAACAAATCATTGAAGAATCCTTTTTTCCTTCTTGGGTTACACCCGATGTCTTTACAAAGCTGATCATTGTACCAAATATGAGTAACTCCGATGCAAGCTTTTCTGTGTTCATTCTCACCGGTGTATTCTTTGAAGTATTTTCCCCATTCTTCAATGTCTTTTTCCATTTGTTTTATACTTGGCATTCCGAAAGATTGATCGAGAAAGAATGAAAGCCATTTGCATCTCATTTCAAATGTATATATGTTGCAAACAGATTCTGAGTATCCAATTACAGCTAACTGTGGGATTCTTGGATGCACCATTTGCCTGTCGAATAAGACAGTTTTACGTCGACTTAAAACGTAAACAGTAGAATTTCAAGATTCAATGAATCGAAAGAATGTATAGTTCATAAAAAAAGTGAATCGTATTAGAAATGATAGATCAAACTAATTAGTTACAATATCACTCATTTTATAAATTGGAATATTTATATTTCCACGTGAGAAACAATATTCAACACACTTTTTATAGAAATTTATGATTTAGTGGGTCATAATAGTGTCCATTTAACACAGTTCATAAGATAAATTAATCATATTGAAAAGACTAAATCAAATCAATTACTTATGATATCACTCTTATTATAAACTATAATTTTCTATTAATCGACGTGAGAGAATATATACACTTCCCCTCCAGTCGAATTGGTTTTGGCTCGGTTCAGACTTACTTCAATAGATTCTGTAGTGCTCGAGTAATAGGTCGATCTATTTTATCGCCTAAGTCCGATACGCTTTAATGTGGTTCACTTACTTCAGTAGACTCTGTAATGCTCCAGCTGATTACTCATGATTTTACTTCCCTTATAATTTAGAACATTTATATTTCCACAACATTTATATTCCATCAAGTCGAATTGCTTTGATCCAGTTCAAACTTACTTCGATAGACTCTGGAACGCTCAAGTCAACGGTTGACAAAATATAAATGTTATTGTTTATAAAAGCAATCATATCATGAGTAATTACTTGAACTAAAATTTTCAATTGTATTACACGAATTGTATCATATGAGTAATCATATGATATGATTACACAATTGATATGAGTAATCATATCAATTGTATTACAATCATATCATATGATTTATTTCTCTTATGAATTGTATTACACAAATACTATTGTTACCAATTGAATCTTGAACATCTATATAAACTGTGGTATAAAGTAAATTTACCTGTATAATGGGATAACTGAAGATGGAGATCCAAGTATAGAGTTTTTGAACTTTGGGTTAGCAAATATATTCATATGCTTCAAATCACCTTTGTATCCCGTTGCAAAAACGACTATATCGGCTTTTAACCGTTCTTTTTCGTCATCGAGGATCAAACCATCTTCGTAGAAAGTGAAACTTGTTGCTTTCTTGAAAACAATGCTTCCTTCTTCAACTTTCTCATAGAAGTTTTTTGGTAGAAAAAATAATCTAGCTGAAGATATATGCTCCACAAAGCTCTCTTTAGGAATCATATTGTACTTCTTCAATGGAAGCTTCCATCTTAAATAACTTTCTACAAACTTGGAAAATCCCCATCTCTAAACCAACAAAAGTCACTTCATTAATGTAGAAAATGATCTTGTAGTACAATTCATAAGAGAATTGAATCACATTGAAAAGATTAAACTAGATTAAATCAATTACTCATAATATCACACCCTTTATAAACTAAAAATATTCCAATTTCACAACGGATGTGCGACAATATTTGTAGAATTTGTCTCATATTAGTTAAATAAGTGAGATTGATTAGATTTATGAAAAATGGAATGTCATTACATAATAATTTGCTCAAGTCTTTTAAATGTGTGTCTTTTTTTCCTTAATCTTGTTTGTTCACACTTCTCTATCGCAACTTCGGCCCGACTCTATAATTTATGCATAGTATCAGAGCTGGTTCGATTAATTTTCAATTCACAAGTCCAAATCTTATGGTTGGACTTGAGAGTAAGTGTTGAATTTGTCCCATATTGGTTAGATAAATGTGGATAATTACGTTTATAAATAGGTATAATATCATCATATACCGACTTGTTCAAATCTTATAAATGTGTAACTTCCTCTAATTAATCATGTAAGACTATAATTTCAACATAGTATCGAAACTAGTTCGGTTCATTTCAATTCACAAGTCAAACCTTATGGTTGAACTTGAGGGAAAATATTCAATGTGTCCCATACTAGTTAGATAAATGAGATTTATTATGTTTATAAAAGAGTGGAATATATTACTCCCTCTTCTTAATCATCTTCGTTCATACTCTCCATCATAATTTCGGTCTAACTCTATAATTTCGATAATATTTCAATGGGTAAATATATATAGAATGCTTAATTGGATGAGATTGGAAAGAATGTTACCAGAGGAGAAAGAAGCGTAGCAAAGATTCTATATAGAGCTCCCTCGCCAGGCTTGTGATGCGTAAGTTCAAAGAAGCGAGTGAAATACAACTTGTCTATACCAATTCCCCATGGCTGAAGATCAGGAAGCATCCATCGAACTGATCTTAACACCATTTTACAACCAAATTCCTTCCCTGTTAAATACCCATTAAACCCAAGCATTTTAACAAGTCAATTTTACCAATATAAAATTACCATTCGCTACAGCACATTCATAAGCAACGTCAACCGCTGATTTCCCAGATCCAATTACGACAACTTCCTTTCCTTTTATTAATTCAACAGCAGCTTCATTATCCATGGCGGAGTAATCCATAGAATGCATTATTTTCCCATTGAAAGCTTCTGATCCTTTAGTCTCTGGTATGTACGGTAAACCACTGAATCTCCCGATGCAAAGAACAATAAACTCAGCTTCATATTCCTGAATAGAAACAAGTAAGAATCAACAGATCTAGACATTGAAACTTGTAAAAAAAGTGAAGAATAAAAAAAGCTTGCTTTTGTTGATCCATTTTTGGTATCTAAAACGTTGAGAATCCATTTCCCTTTAGATCCAAAAGCTTTTCCATTTCCTCCCCAGAGTTCCCATGTCTCCATTTCTTGCTCAGATTCTCCCACATAATCTACACTTATGACTTTTTTATTGAATTTAATGTATCGAAGAAGATTAAAATGTTCTGCGTAGGATTTGATATACTGGAGAAGCTCCTCCGCCGGAGGGAAGATTTGTTGCTCCGATGACGGCCATGGGAAATCTGAAAATTTGAAACCCTCTTTTGCAGCTTGAAGCTTTGTAGTTTCCATGGTGTGATTCCATAGACCACCGACTTGATCTTCAGCTTCGAAAACAGTTGGGTAACAGCCGCTTGCGACGGTGTATTTGCAGGCGAGGAGACCGCTGATTCCGGCGCCTATGATCGCTACTCTTTTCGCCATTGATGGAGAAGCTTCAGTTGTGAATAAAGAGAGAGGCTATTTGTAGGTGTCAAGTCAATACAACGCCAAATACAACGATTATTTTAAGTATTCGGGTATACCCATGGAATGGTATATATGAGTTTTAAGCAATATTTAAGCAATATGGAATGGTACTACATATATCGGATAAATTTATTGGATCGATATCTCATATATATATCTATGGAAATATTAAAAATAATTTAATTATAAAATATTCATATTTTACTTTTTTTATAAATCAAATAAGTTAGATCAACTCGATCAATTCAAAACACTAATTTTAATTAGGTTTGATATAATATAACTTATTTGATTGATAAAAACACTTTTTTGTAGATTTTTTTATTTTTATTTCTCGAATTATTACATTAAAAAATTATATATATTCTCTAATTGATAATTTAATTTAATTTATTATTAATATTATAAGAATATGTTGAAGTTTGAACTAGTCACAATTTTGGAGAAAAATAATATGCATAACACTGATAATGTTTTTTATATTTTTTAATAACGATACGTTTTAAAATATAGATTCGTTGACACACATTCAAAAGTTTTATGCATATAGGACTACTTTAATAAAGTTAGCTGACACCTATTAAATAGTTTATTGGGTTTGTTTGTTAACCGGATTAAAACAACGGTGAGATGTTGAAGTCGTGATTTTTTTAATGCATACAAAACATAAGGTTAATTGCGATGTGATAATCGTTAAAAAATCACGATATCATCACAGCTGTTAAAACTAGCTGTGGCCTCATCGTGATTTTGAAAAAGACTCATTTACCCTTACTTCTATTAATTATAATATAATTATATTTATTATTATATATATATAAGGGTATATTAGTATTTTTACATACATCGCGATCATAATATCGCAATTTTACCAAACATACTTAAAAATTCACGATCATCATATCTCACCACACCTCACCACACCGCAATTTTAAAAACCTGAACCAAACAAACTCATTAAGTAGTTGTATAAAGAAGTGAAATGTAACGACCCGCCTTTCCACTTGCACGATATTGTCCGCTTTGGACTAGGCTGACCCTAATGACACCCACCTAGTCCTCACGGCTTTANCTGATCTTAA
Source organism: Utricularia reniformis (assembly GCA_009725065.1). Lineage (NCBI taxonomy): Eukaryota > Viridiplantae > Streptophyta > Magnoliopsida > Lamiales > Lentibulariaceae > Utricularia > Utricularia reniformis. The sequence goes on from RWGZ01001411.1 coordinate 70,942, forward strand.
CACCATTTTACAACCAAATTCCTTCCCTGTTAAATACCCATTAAACCCAAGCATTTTAACAAGTCAATTTTACCAATATAAAATTACCATTCGCTACAGCACATTCATAAGCAACGTCAACCGCTGATTTCCCAGATCCAATTACGACAACTTCCTTTCCTTTTATTAATTCAACAGCAGCTTCATTATCCATGGCGGAGTAATCCATAGAATGCATTATTTTCCCATTGAAAGCTTCTGATCCTTTAGTCTCTGGTATGTACGGTAAACCACTGAATCTCCCGATGCAAAGAACAATAAACTCAGCTTCATATTCCTGAATAGAAACAAGTAAGAATCAACAGATCTAGACATTGAAACTTGTAAAAAAAGTGAAGAATAAAAAAAGCTTGCTTTTGTTGATCCATTTTTGGTATCTAAAACGTTGAGAATCCATTTCCCTTTAGATCCAAAAGCTTTTCCATTTCCTCCCCAGAGTTCCCATGTCTCCATTTCTTGCTCAGATTCTCCCACATAATCTATACTTATGACTTTATTATTGAATTTAATGTATCGAAGAAGATTAAAATGTTCTGCGTAGGATTTGATATACTGGAGAAGCTCCTCCGCCGGAGGGAAGATTTGTTGTTCAGATGACGGCCATGGGAAATCTGAAAATTTGAAACCCTCTTTCGCAGCTTGAAGCTTAGTAGTTTCCATGGTGTGGTTCCATAGACCACCGACTTGATCTTCAGCTTCGAAAACAGTTGGGTAACAGCCGCTTGCGACGGTGTATTTGCAGGCGAGGAGACCGCTGATTCCGGCGCCTATGATCGCTACTCTTTTCGCCATTGATGGAGAAGCTTCAGTTGTGAATAAAGAGAGAGACTATTTGTAGGTGTCAGACTATATATAATCTTGAACCAAAACAATTTCCACCATATATATCTCTCTACACATCATCATTCTCTCACATCAATATCATATTCTCTTTCTACTTCTCAAATTTCTCATTCATCCACATCATTTTTTATTTCTCTTTCATCCACATCATATTCTCTATTCAAATTTAATTTTATCTTTCTATCTCATAATTTTTTTATATTTATTATTCAATCTATCATCAAATATTAGGTTTTTATTTTAATATTTTTACAAAGTTAAGATCATTGTTAGAACATTCCATGTCGAAAAAAATATGTCAAATTCATGTATCAATCGATATAGTATGCAAATAAATAAATATTGATACTTGAGATATATTACGAGTCTTAAAAATACAGTCTCAGGCTTAGCAAGCAAATAATATTGTATAAAGAACATAATTCCGTAGCTCAAGGATCCACTGCAAGAGAAAAAGAAACATCAAGAAAAAACTCATGAAAGTAAGATAATGTTCCTTCTTATCTTACATTTTTTGAGATATTCTCGTAACTTAATCTGCTTATGAGCTGGCCAATATAAATACATAAGCATATTTATAACTAAATGGTCTCAATTTATTGTAATCTTCTTGATTCATCCATTGTTATTCAACTACCCAAACACCAGCTTAACCATGGATACATAGCCACTTGCCTGATCTCCGCAACCAAGGTATTCCTTGAGCATCTGGGGATGGTACTCGAGAATCTGTATATTTATGAAATGAATCACCAAAAATAGGAAAAAAATGATAAAAGTTAAACAAGCAAATATCAAGCAGGAAGAATACTTCTTTATAAATAAGCTCCCTAGCATACTCATTTGTCAATTTTATAAGCATGAAGCATATAATACATTGAAAGGTATTGAATATGATATGATCTTTTTACTTAAATTACATTTTCAGTAGTTGGTCTATCTTTCAGATCAAATGCAAGGAGATGCTCCAGCAACCGAAGTGCTAAAGGATCCACACTGGGAAATTTCTCCTCAAAGGGAACTCGTTGTGTTTTCTTCATATTGCTAAGATATCGTTTCGCCTTTTCATTTCTTATCTGCCATTACATTGGTTAAGAAGTTAAAATGAGAAAAAACAGTATCCCTTAAAATCAGATAACTTTTTAAATGCAATTTATCAAATAGAAACCAGAATTTCATTCAAAAAATGAAGTACTAAATCAAATTAGCTAACCCTGGAGATAGATTCAAGAAGACGTGTGCCAAGCAAATCCATCATTAAATCTAACTAGTGCACCACATTTTTCCAGGAAATAAAGGTTTCTCATTGAGTAACTCAACAAATATGAATGCTCCAAATATCAATGGTCGGGTATACTACAAGCATAAAAGAGATGAAACATTTCAATAGACAATAACTCATAGCTCAATAACTCGGTGAACAACTCAGCAAATATGCACCTATACCTCCTGCCGAATTTCACAAGAAGCAAAACAAAATGACCAAACAACGCATAAAAACTCAAGAACAGAGCCCACCAGCCAATCAATAATTAACCAAGAAAAGTTGAAATTTACCATAATCACAGCCTACCAACAACGAATAAGTACTAAAAATCATTCGTCATGGAACGAAATGCATACATATGAAGGTTCTAAAAATTTAAAAAAAAAGAATGTTTCGCGGAGAAGGGACGCTCGAACGCTTCTCCGCGGAACGTATATTTCCGCGCCTCCATCGACGCCCATGTAACCATGGGCGTCGAATTGGAGGAGAAAACGGCGGACAAGGCTGTATTTCCATACGGCCTTGTCCACCGTTAAAGTCAGTCTCAAGTCAATACAACGCCAAATACAACGATTATTTTAAGTATTCGATATACCCATGGAATGGTAAATATGAGTTTTAAGCAATATTTAAGCAATATGGAATGGTACTACATATATCAGATAAATTTATTAGATCGATATCTCAGATATATATCTATCGAAATATTAACATAAATTTAATTATAAAATATTTATATTTTACTTTTTTCATAAATCAAATAAGTTAGATCCAACTCGATCAATTCAAAACACTAATTTTAATTAGGTTTGATATAATATAACTTATTTGATTGATAAAAACACTTTTTGTAGATTTTTTTATTTTTATTTCTCGAATTATTACGTTAAAAAAATATATATATTCTCTAATTAATAATTTAATTTAATTTAATTTATTATTAATATTAGAAGAATATATTGAAGTTTGAACTACTCACAATTTTGGGGGAAAAAAATATGCATAACACTGATAATTATTTTTATATTTTTTAATAACGATACTTTTTAAAATATAGATTTTTTGACATACATTCAAAAGTTTTATACATATAGGACCACTTTAATAAAGTTAGCTGACACCTATTAAATATGTTATTAAGTAGTTGTACAAAGAAGTGAAAACTCTATGAGAATAAGGTTCAAAATGTTGAAAATCAATCACCAAATTTTAGAAAACCATCTAAATTTTGAAAGATAATCGAAAAAGGCTCCCATCATATTTTCGGAGATATTGTGTAAAATATGGTAGATTTCGAATCGGTTTTGGTTGTTGTAGTAACTCCCGTTTGTGAAACGCGAGCGCAGAAAACAGCAATGAATCGAGTTTTGGAAAGTCGATCACTTAATTATTCCAATTATGAATCAAATCGAGTTTGCCAAAGTTGATTCAGAGGACGATCGATTTTGGCAAATTCGAATGGTATTCAACTTTGCTAAAGTTGACCGTCTTTCTACCTCTATAAATATAATCATTATCTACCCATTATTTACACACCACTACCAATTCATTCTACTAATTCCTAATTTTGTAAGTATGATTTTTTTATTTAATTTCAATATTTTATATTTATATTTAGTATTTTAATTTATAGTTATTATTATATTTACATGTGTTATGGATTAATTTATGGTAGTACATTTAATTTCTTTAAAGCTTAATTCATTATTTAAATAGATAATAATTGATAAAACTTTTTGTTCGATTAGAGATGGACTCGTTTAGTGGATTTTCTCAAGGAGAACCGTCTTCGTTTATGGATTTGTTGATGAGTCAAGACCGACCGAGTTTGTTTAGTGTATATTTTTACAAAATTGGCTATTTTTATTTTACTATATAATGCAGATTATCTTAATGAAGAAGAAGTCGACATTGGGAATAAAGAACCTGATTCAGATGCTTCCGAAATTGAATCGGAACCAGAACCACCACCTTCGCAAGTGAATGTGGGAGAGGAATCTTTTACTCACACAGTTTTTCAGGCTTCTAGATTGGCTCGGCGTTTAACTAGAGTTTCTCCTGATATTAGATAGAGTACATACCATATGGGAGATTCAGTGATTGTGGATGATTTTTCATTTTCCCAACCAAGACGTGTGTACTCATCGTATAATATGATGAATTCCGAGCTGGAGTTAGGAATGAGATTTGAAGATAAAGCGAAAGTTCAATATGATATTTGTCATTTTCATATCGTCAAACAATATCAGTTTAAAGTTATTGAAAGCACACCATCTTGTTGGGTGCTGGAGTGTTTTTTGAAAGGTCAAGTTGGATGTCAATTTCACATTCGCGCCAGATGTGATGCGAAGGATCATGTGTGGCAATTTTCAAAAGGTTCTAGGCCACATTCATGTGGTCCGGGTAATGTATCTACTAGGCATTGCAATATGATCCTGAATTTTATAGGTCGGGATATTGTACAATACATATGGACTAAAGGAGGTATGAAAAATTTTAAATTCTTTTATTTATATTTTAGAGTAATCATATTTGTTATTAATACATTTTTAAAATTTTGTCATTTTATGTAGTTTTGAAAGTGTCAGATGCTATAAACGAAATGCAAATTAGATACGATTATTTGATTACTTACGATAAGGCATGACATGGGGTGCAATGTGCTTTTGAATTAGTGCATGGGTCTTGGGAGTCATCGGTAGAGAGGCTATCTACACATTTAGATGTTATACAATGGAAGAATCCTGGTACTGCGGTTGAATGACAATGTTTTGACACTGACACTGGACCTCTTGATAAAATTATATGGTACGTTTTCTAGGCTTTCAAACTATGCGCAGAAGCGTATAACCATTGTGTCTCTGTTATTTCCATAGATGCCACACATCTTTACGCACGGTACGTAATTTTTATATTATTTAAGGGTTTTAAAAGATACATTATTGTCTTTAACACATGACTTTATATATATGTATGATCACAAACTATTGATTGCAGTTTGTAGAGATGTTGGCGGTCATGTTATTCCCCTTGCCTATGCTCTTGTTGACAAGGAAAGTATACAATCGTACACTTGGTTCATTGAGCAATTGAATATATACGTTATTCGAGGGAATAATGCATGCATCGTATCAGATAGACATACTGGCATAACATGAGCAGTTGAGTCGATGGATGCCTTTCTCTCGGGGCGATTAGACCACAGATGGTGTCTACGGTATTTTACATCTAATCTGAATACAAAAATAAAAAATAAGGAGGTCCGAAAACTAACATATAGGGCTGGAGCGACTCCCCTAGAATCAAAATGGTAGAATTTGATGTAGCTGATAAAGACTAAAGACAGAAGGGCATATTCTTAGTTAAATAGACCAGAAGTATAAAGGAATAGACACAAGTGGACACTCGCATTCGATGAGGGGAAACGCCATGTCATATTGACAACAAATCAGGTGGAATGTGTCAATGAGTTAATGAAAGAGGTTCGACATTATCCGATATCTAGTATTATGGATTCCACGTTTTATCGAACACAAAACATGTTTATTATGCGTCGCAATGAGCTTTCAAATATGACCCAAAACATGGAGGTACATTTGGTTTTACTATCACATTGTCATATTTACATAACCATAATGTTATGATGTAGGTATTCAGCAAAGCGACTCAAAAGTGGTACGAGAAACAAAGGTCGAAAACAAACTCATATCAAATGAGATATTGGGATTTTGATCGACAAGTCGGTGAGATGCAACGTGTTAGAAGGGGGAAGGGTCTCCGTTCTCGCAGAACTGTTGACTTGGTACGACATACTTGCTCGTGTGGTCTGTGGATTGTTCATCTTTTACCATGTGGTCATGCTTTACGATGTGCCAAGATGAGTCATATTGCTGGAACTGAACTCATTATAGGCCGGCCGACTTTGGAAATTCTTCGTGCTCAGTACATGGATCCAGAGATGATACCATTAGGCCCAGAGAGCTAGTGGCATGTCCTAGAGTGGCGCCTTCATTCGGATCGAAGACTTTTGAAGCCATCAGACACTGGTGGTCGTCGCCGCACAGCCTGTATCCCCAACGAAATGGACACTCATGGCAATTAGTCTATTTCTTGTTTTAATTTAATTAGTCACCTTTAGACATTTTGGGTGATGTTGTCGTTTTTATGGATTAAAATCGATATAATAGTAAGTACTACATCAAACTCAAAATAAATGTGTAAATATCAAATAAATTATCACCCATATGTCCACCTGTACCACATCGTCTTGGTACACGATATCGCTTACGTCGTTGATTTCGTTGTGGCTGTTCGGGGGGCTCTTCTTCATCCTCATCCACAAACCGTGTGATAGGTTCACGGTCAATGGATCCCGCAGGGGTTGCAATAGAATTCAATGTCGGGCCGATAGGCGGAATACCTGCAACATTGCAATAGCAACATATACTAAATCCATCGATTTCAACTAAAATCAAATACACTCAACTAGCACAATTCCATAATCAACGTAATCAAACATATATTCACCAACATACAAAAAATGCATCACTTTCAACTAACGATCACATGCACCAAAATAACACAATCTTATACACAAACACACACAAATAAATGTTACAGGATGAGTACCTGTAAAGTCCGAAACATGTCGCGATGAAGATCCAAACTGGGATACGCATGTCTGATTGTCAGGCCATGGAGTACGGTGCATAGACTCATACCATGCTCATAGCATAGATATGTTATCGGAGGTGGGACATGAAGGTCGATCTGATGGGCCACTAGCGTCGAATTGGCTGCTAGACACTCCAGGTGGATCCGTATGAGTACTCTGACTAGGAATTGCCCCATACAAATAACCGTACAAAGCGTTGGAGTCATCTGCCATCTGCTGGGCAACCATATGTGGTTGTTTAACAACAACATAAGACATACTCCATAGATGTTCTGCATGTACACCGTTAAAACAAATATAATTATATAATTTATAGGAAATATACAACGTAATTTTGAAATTACCTCGTACATAATGAGTTGTGCCACACCCCCATGCCAACCCTGCTCTCTAGGGTTTGTGTTTCCGAGTACTAGAACGCCGATATTGTGGTACCAGGTGTAATAAGCTTCCTCGTCAATATCATCATTACATGGCTCATATAGATGTTCTAACATTGAATCCCACAAACCTAAAGTATCGGTATGTAAAACTTCCCAGTTTTGCCCTGTTTCCACCCAATGCACGTGGCTCTCATCGTAATTCTGTTCAACAGATGGTGGTATGCAGATTGGAAGACCTAATTGTCTTGGAACCCGCTCAATGTTATGAGGCTCAACTATACCAAAAAAAAACATCGGCCCCGAGTACCTCCAAAGAGATTCGGAGAATTCACGAACGTTCACAAAATGAACTGGTGTGTAAGGCCTCCAAATGAACTAAAAATAACAAAATATGTAATGACATACAAACATAAACATGAAATTAAACTTAAAATGTAGATGTACCCCTGATCGATGAAGTAAAACCAACGAATCCCAACAAATACTCAACTGATGGTTAGAAACTCCAGTGCGAACCATCCGCCTAACAAAACGATCATAACCACCATCAATTATACTATAAATTAATTTAAAGTAAATATATAAATATATAGATACCTCCAACCAAATACCATCTGACATACGGGATCATACTTATCCTCATGAAAGTGGTCTCCTAACTCAGGACATATAGTGGGCAACCGGCTATATGCCCAAATATGTTGAAGTAAAAAATGTTATAATCTTAAAATAATATTACAATAAAGTGTTTACCATCAGCAAACGCATCGGACCACCAAGAGACCGACTTCCCATGGCAGCCTCGCACAAATTTCGATACAAGCATGCTAGAACTGCTAACCCCCAACTAAGCCTCTTCATTTCTTCATCGTCTGCGAATAAATCCAAAAATACCAACCTCGCTTGATCGCCGTGTGTGTTTGGGAAAAGAACACCACAGACTACAATGGCGGCAATCGCCCGAGCTAACCTGATATATAATATTGAATTAACATAGTACATAACACAGTAAAGACATATGATTTGTACCTTAAAACTTCGTCATCGGGGGAAACCATTGTAACTGATCTAGCTGCATCTATAATGTGATCACCTAACGACCCCAAATAGAAACACCGGCCGTTAATGTCTTCCTTCTTTGCAACCCACCCGAATCGCTCCAACAAAAACTGAAACCATTCTCTGTCCGTCCGAACTGTTCTTCGTCTAACAATTGGATTCCCATCAATCGGTAGACCTCATATCAAAGACACATATTGTAAAGTGACAGTAGCTTGCAATTGAATCACATCGTAAATATCAATTATAAGATCATATGAGTAAAAACAAATACTTACTTCTCCGCATGCGAAGAAGAATGTATGTGTCTCTAGTCTCCATCGTTCTGCTAAAGCACTCAAAAGATATTGATCCAATTGCTTTTGAAGGTACCGTAAAATCCCCACATATCAAAAACACGGGCAACATTCTCGATAATTCTCAAATTTTTGAGAGCCTTCTCCCAATGCCTGAAATTTAATTTCTTGGCACTAGCGTCCCCCGAAGCAATTTCCAAGATATGTGTCTATCCTGCAGATTTAAGACGCTATGATCAATCGGTTGTTGTATTCTACACGTCATATGTTGTCTGTATAAATTTATAAACAAAAAAACGAATGTATTAATTCACACGATTCGGAATTCCGTTAACAACATAATCATATCTATAAACACAAACACAAACATACACTAAATCCATCACTTTCAACTAAAACTACATACACAATTAAATCACAATTTCATAAAGAACATAATCATATCTATAAACACAACATTCATTAAAATCTATCACTTTCAACCAAATTTAAATACACAATTCCATAAACTAAATACATGCCTAAAAACACAAACATACACCAAATCTTTACTTTCAACTAAAATCAAATACACAATTAAATCACAATTACATACTCAACACAATCACACCTATAAACACAAACATATATTAAATTAATCAATTTAACTAAAATCAAATACACAACTATGGAATCACAATTCCGTAAACAATATAATAATCCATATAAACACAAACCTACACTAATCGTTTTCAATTAAAATAAAATACAAAATTAAATCACAATTCCATAAACATAATGATATAATATCAAATCAAATATAAAATTAAATCACAATTCCGTAACACATAATCACAATTCCATAAAATAAGCACAACACAATTTCAACTAAAATCAAATACACAATTAAAGCACAATTCAATATCAAAAAATGAAATCAAATATAAACATAATTTATTCTAAATCTATCATTTAGTTTAAAACACTTTACCTATCAATATGTAAAACTAACACTTTACATATCAATTGGTCTCAAATTATAAGATTATCTAAAGTTAAAACGTTACGATTCAAAGATACGTAAAAAATCCGAAAACATACGTAACAAACCGAAAACATCAACTAAACGGTAAATATTCTAAACCAAACATTACCGATGACTAAACCTATAAAATATCGCCGGAAATCAAGCTCCGAGGCAACGAAATGGCACAGCGGAAGGTGGACAACGGCGGCAGCGGAGGAAGAGGAAGGAGAAGAAAAGAAAAGAAAAAACGAGTCGCGTAACCTTAAATCGATTTCAATCGATTTTGCTAAAGTCGACCGTCCCTGGAATCGACTTTTGCAAAATCGAGCAAATAATTTAGTCGTAATCGGTTTTGCAAAATTTGATCATCAAAATAATGATAAAAATTATCCGTTCGCGTTTGGGAAACGCGAGTCAACGCCATATTCAACGCTCGCGTTTTCCAAACGCGATTCACCACAAAAACCATACCACATTCAAAATCTACCATATTTTGCACAATATCCCTCATATTTTCCTCAACTTGCACCTATCAACATGATTGTAGCGACGAACTAAACGAATGACATAATCTCTGTTGCGAATAGGCAACAGCTGAAAAATGGATAGGACTACATAAGGTTTCATCCGTTTCACCATGTCTTCGTTTTCCATTTCTAACGAAACTACTGTGGAAATAAGAATAAATTTAACATTTCAACCAACTTTATAGCATCTATTCGCATTTTTCTCAAATAAACTACACACTTTATAGCATCTATTCTCATTCGATAATCACCGTCAACAATTGCCAGAGAAGCAATAGCTATCCTCCGTTCACTTTTCATCATGAACATGAAACATTATAAGAGAGAGAAAATATTTGATATTTATGGTGAATTGATGACTCCCTATGCTCTATACGATAAAATAGAGAGATTATCATAAAGTACTGCTATATTGTTAAATTTTTTAATGTTAGTGTTAATATCAATACATTTAAAAAAATATATTTAATAAAAAATTAAATAGAATCTACACGGCTAACGGTATTAAAAACTCCCAATTTCGGGTTGTACTAGGAAGCTTTTTTTGGTATGGGTTGACTGACGTCATTATTTGTCTGAAGATCTAATTCCTCTCTCATATCTGGATATAATCTACACCCACGATCTATTGTTTGATTAGTACGAATTAAATGTATAATTTTGGACCGTTAGTTTATTCAATTCAAAATAAATATAAATCACTTTTTATTAATGTTTTAAATTTAGAGATGCATTTTTTATATTTTTTTATTCTTATTTTTTCAAAATAAGAATCATATAAATTGCAAATGAATTAAGATATTGTGTATATTATTAATTTAATTTCTTATTTTATTACATATTTATATACACAATACAAATATGATATATGTGTGTATTGGACTCGTCTCGCATACGAGCTCGTACCTATTTTTAATACATTTTTTGTATATAAAATAATAATTTCAAGTATAATTTTTAAATTTTTATCATGGTTATAAATATATAAGTGGATTTGTATCAAATTAAAGAAACATATCTCATAAAATCAAGAAACGAAAGAAAAATACGATAAACAAAATATTTTATTAATATATTAAAGTACACATACATTTTACATCTAATTATTATTTAGATAAATTTAATTATAGTGGTTGAATAATTTATTGAATTAATATATCATTGAATATATTAACATTTTTCTAACCACCACATGCCTAAATTTTATCTATAAATAGGCTCTGAGTTGTATAGAAACAGACACAATAAATTTAATGAGTTCTTTTGATTTGTCTTCTTCAAGGTATTTAAATAGCTATATAAATTTATTATCTAGCATTATTTATTATTTATAACAATCATTAGATTATGATCATATTATCCATTAGATATACTATGGGCCTGTTACTGGGCCTGGGCTTGGGCCTTGGGTTTTATTATTAGTATTGTGAATATATAAGAAAAAATGAGATTTATGGAGAACTAGGGAGCTTCATACACACAGGCTGCCTTTCCAATTGCCATGCCCCCTGAAGATTTCATATGATTTCTTCTTCTATTTTTTCTTATTTGACAATTGTGCTGTATCTTCTTACTGGTTGCTCTTGTTTTCTTACCAATTGGATTTATGTACGTGGGGTGGGGTTTTGCATGATTTTGATTTGATATTCTTTGAGGTGCTTTGTTTGATTTAGATTAGCCGCCATTTGTGTGTTTCTGTAGATCAGACGCTCAGTTTTTTGTGGATGTAGATTTTTCTTAATAGTTTTTTCAGGATGAACCTTGACTGATTTATGGAGATGAGTTTGACCGGATAAGATTTTGAATTCAGCTTCGAGCAATGAATCTTAGAGCTGGGGTACCCTCGCTTTCTTCTTCAATTTCACCCCAATTTTCCTCTTGGCCGCTGCCGGCCTCCTCTGTTGCTGATGGCGGCGCCTCGCTTCTCCCTCGCCAATATTCGTATTGCTCAATGCCGAGGAAGAATCGCTTTTGTATCAAGGCACTGGATGCTGCACAACCGTTTGATTATGAGGCTCGTCTTTTCAATCGATTTAGTCAGTCTATAAAGCTGAAAATCGCCATTATTGGATTTGGGAACTTTGGTCAGTTTCTTGCTAAGGCATTTGTTCGTCAAGGCCACACTATTTATGCACATTCACGATCCAATTACAATGCAATAGCAGAATCTTTGGGTGCTACATTCTTTCCTGATCTCAATGACTTGTGTGAGCAGCACCCTGATGTAATCCTCATGTGTACTTCGATACTTTCCACTGAATCGGTCCTAAAAGCCATACCGATACAGCGTCTGCGTCGCAATACATTGTTTGTTGATGTTCTTTCAGTTAAAGAGTTTCCCAAGAACATATTTTTGCAGCTTCTTCCTCAGCATTTTGATATTCTCTGTACTCATCCCATGTTTGGACCTGAAAGTGGGAAAAAAAGTTGGCAAAATCTACCATTTGTGTATGATAAAGTGAGAATAGGAGATGATGATTCGAGGATTACAAGAGCTGACAATTTCTTGGAAATTTTCAAGAAAGAAGGGTGTACAATGGTGGAAATGTCTTGCTCGGAACACGATAAACACGCTGCAGGGTCGCAGTTTATTACACACACAATGGGAAGGATTCTTGAGAAGCTGCAGTTGGAGAGTACTCCTATCAATACTAAAGGTTACGAGACTCTGTTGAATTTGGTTGAAAACACGGCTAGCGATAGCTTTGATTTGTATTACGGTCTTTTTATGTATAACAAGAATGCTATGGAACAGCTAGAGAGGTTGGATTTGGCATTTGAGTCATTGAAAAAAGAGATGTTTGGCCACTTACATGATGTGTTGAGGAAACAATTGTTTGGAAAAGCAGAAGAGGAAGGATCCCAGCTCCCGGTTTTGGCTAAGTTGCCTAAGAATGGTACTCCATTTTTGCCTTCGCCTTCGGAAACTATTAGCAGCAGCGACATCGAAAAATAAGGTTAAAATTGTTCTTCTTGCCATTTGAGTTTTGTCTTTTCTACTGCTTCAAGTTGAGGAGGATCAGCAATGAACAGTTTAGTCCAGTTTTCACTTTTGTTTGACTGTGTATGTTTCATGTATAAATTCTATGGAATTTTGCAGTCTCCATTGATGATTATGAGAAACTAGTTGTATTTCTTAGATGCTTCTATTTGGTTCTATGCTCATACAAAAATCGACGGTGTTCGATGAATTGTTATTTTAACATTTTGCATGTTTTTTGTCGACTTTTGCACAATCGCTTTTCTAGTTTCCATTGATGATTATGAGAAACTAGTTGTATTTCTTAGATGCTTCTATTTGATTCTATGCACATACGAAAATCGACGGTGTTCGATGAATCGTTTTTAACATTTTGCCTGTTTTTTTGTCGACTTTTGCACAATCGTTTTTCTAGTTTCCATTGATGATTATGAGAAACTAGTTGTATTTCTTAGATGCTTCTATTTGGTTCTATGCTCATACAAAAATCGACGGTGTTCGATGAATTGTTATTTTAACATTTTGCATGTTTTTTGTCGACTTTTGCACAAGCGATTTTGAAGTTTCCATCGATGATCATGAGAAACTACTTGCATTTCTTAGATGCTTCTATTTGGTTCTATGCTCATACAAAAATCGACGGTGTTCGATGAATTGTTATTTTAACATTTTGCCTGTTTTTTGTCGACTTTTGCAAAAGCGATTTTGAAGTTTCCATCGATGATCATGAGAAACTGCTTGCATTTCTTAGATGCTTCTATTTGGTTCTATGATCATACAAAAATCGACAGTGTTCGATAAATCGTTTTTAATATTTTGTCGACTTTTGCACAAGCGATTTTGCAGTCCCATTGATGATCATGTGAAACTACTTGTATTTCTTTGATGCTTCTATTTCGGTGGTGTTCGATGAATCGGTTTTACATTTTGCCTGTTTTTTGCCGAAGTGATATATACACTGTTTTAATCTCGGACGAAATTTCGTCCGATATAACTGAAATTTTGTTTATACCGGTGTTCACCGAAATTCCGATATATTGCCGATATATCCGGTATATCGACGATATACCGGTGTACCGGTCAAGACCGGTAAGCCACTATTCAAACATTGGATATATATGTACGTTTACATTCTTGTGTGAAGCATAGCATTTACATTTATTCAAATTTAAAAATTTGTTTCTTGTATATAATATGTAATAAACGAATATTTAATATTTAAATTAAAATTACTAAAAATATAAAATTATAATTTATAAACGAGCAAGAAAAATATCTAATATGGAAACTAGCTTTTAAACCAGTTTTAAAGGTAATTTTGTTACCGTTTTTTCTCTACAACTGACCTCTCGTCTATCTGCTACGCCAGAAAGATGTCAACTTTGAATTGGGTTTTCATCTGGGTCCTCATAATCTGTATTTCCAGCTTCCATTTCATTAACTGTGAGGAAATTTCTCCATCGGAGAAGCCTAATCAACAGCAGCTTGACAGAGTTTTGGAGCTTCCGGGTCAGGGTTTTAATGTCAGTTTCGCAAGCTACGCTGGTTACGTTACAGTTGATGACAAGTCCGGGAGAGCACTTTTTTATTGGTTCTTCGAGGCCGATGAACACCCTTCTTCCAAGCCGCTTGTTCTCTGGCTCAATGGAGGTAATCTTTTCGCTTTTCGCTTTTCGCTTTTCGCTTTTCGCTTTCCACTTTTTTTTGTTATTTTAATTTGTCGAGACTTGAAAGTCTTATAATTTAGAGTTTTGTTTGCTATGATCATTGACATTGCTACTTTGGAATGTATTATTCATCATGTAACTTATATTTAGGGCCTGGTTGCTCCTCTATTGCTTTTGGACTCGCTGAAGAAATTGGACCTTTCCATGTCGAAAAAGACGGGAAGAGCCTTTATTTGAATCCATTTTCATGGAATAAAGGTACACTATAAGGTCTCTCTAGTGAGTTAAATTTGCACTTTACTTGAAAGCTTAGGTAATGTGAGAATATTGTCCGAGTTTGTTAATTTTGCAGTTGCAAATATACTGTTTCTTGACTCTCCTGCGGGGGTTGGTTTTTCGTACTCAAACACATCTTCTGATATATCGAACAATGGCGACAAAAGAACAGGTATTTTTTTCTGGATACTGTACTATACACCATGGATTGATATCATAACATAATTTGAAGATAAGCATTTTATATATCTCTAGATTCATGTGTTTCTCGAAATCGATCTTGTCGTTGTTCTTGATGCCGTTAGGCTTTATATTCTATTGTTTCAGCTGCTGATAGCCTTAAGTTTTTGCTGCAATGGTTTGATCGGTTTCCAAATTACAAGGGACGAGATTTCTACCTTACAGGGGAAAGTTATGCAGGTTTATTTACAGCTTTTCAAATTTCACTATATTATGTCGAAATTTAGGATTCAATGAGCCCAGTCCATAAGATAAGTGAATCATATTGAAAAGGCTAGGCCAAACCGATTACTTATGATATCACTTCCCTTATAAACTAGAAGATTTCTATTTCCACAACCGATATGAGACAATAATTTTCGAACTGGCCTTGGTCCGGTTCATACTTGATTCAATATGCTCGGTAGTGCTCGAATCATAGGTCATCATTTTTTTCTCCTAAGTTCGATACACTTTTCTACCATAGTTTTTTTTGTCTAAACTGGTACTGACCGCCCTTCCACTCCGATACCATGTAGAAATTCAGGATTCAATGGGGCGGAAGAGTGTCGGTGTAATCCAGTCCATAAGAGAAGTGAATCACGTTGAAATAACTAGGCCAAACCGATTTCTTATGATATCACTACCCTTATAAACTAGAAGATTTCTATTTCCACTACCGATGTGGGACAATATTTCGACATCCTTCAATTCTTTTGTTATATTCTTATGTTGATTCTCGTGTAGGACACTATGTTCCTCAACTAAGCCAAGCCATTGTGAGGTACAATCTCGAAGTTAAAGATCGAACAATAAACTTCAAAGGTTTCATGGTATGTAATAGATATTACTTCGTTGCAAGTTTTCTATACATAATATTTCTCTATAATCAGGTTGGAAATGCACTTATCGACGATTTTCATGATCGTTTTGGGCTCTTTGAGTATATGTGGTCGGTCGGTATCATTTCCGATCAGACGTTCAAACAACTGAATATCCTTTGCGACTTTCAGTCATTCGTAAAACCTTCTGATCAATGCGAGAAAGTTCTCGATATTGCTGATAATGAGATTGGTGACATTGACATGTATAGCATCTTCACTCCTACTTGCTCAGCTAATTTCAACAGTCCGAATCGTCGAAAGAGAGTAAGTACTTACATTTTTAATGTCGATGAAATGTTTTGAATACAAGTTCATTATATTTGCTTGTGATCGAAGCTCGGTATGCTTCGAAGAGCATATGATCCCTGCACAGAAGAGCACTCAACTGCTTACTTTAACTTGCCTGAAGTTCAAAATGCTCTTCACGTTCTTCATAAAAATTCTCCGTTTAAGTGGAAAACGTGTAGGTATGATGAGGATTTGCAATGAGCATTTCTGTTATTTCGATGAATGTTTCGTTATTTGATTTGATATGAACAACTACATAGATTTTTGAACTTTGTATTGATGTAAACTCTTGTCACAGCGACGAGGTGAACGATAACTGGAAGGATTCTCCAGCTTCCGTTTTAAGCATTTACCATGAGCTTTTACAAGCAGGAATCCGAATCTGGATATTCAGGTCCTTTTCCTCCTTGTTTACACTCAAATTTCAACACTGTGAAAGCTATTTGCCTACACTGGCATCTGTAATTGCCGAAAAAAGTTACTTGGATTGTTATAAAATCAACTTAGAGCTTTGTATTTTCTTTCTAGTGGTGACACAGATGCCATAGTTCCCGTTGCTTCGACACGGTACAGCATCAAAGCTATGAACCTTCCGACTATTANTGGATAGTGCTGAGAATCTTGGGGAAGTTCTTCGTGGAGATCGTATTGAAAACTCTCCCTATGTGGTATGTTCTCCTCTGGTCCCTTATATTCATGTCTTGGCAAGTCTTTGTTTCTACTTTGTTTGGTCAATAGATACGGTTCTGCTGTTTGTTGTGTCATGTTATCCTCAGCCAGGATTTATTGTGCAGTTTAAGATGCAAGAACCACAGATCTGTAATGTCGTTTGCTTTGTTATTTTCGATGATGAAGCTAAATATTTGAAGGAAAAGATTGATGATGAGTATCGAGTGAACATGTACGCAAAGGCCGAATAATCTCTTTTTTTTTCTGATGAAAAACTTATTCAATCCTGCATGTACTTATGATGGTTTCTTAACAGGATTTTGGATAACCTCCCTCTAGTTATGTCTTTCAAAAGAGATAATATAGATTCCGTTTTTTACGAGCACGGTTTCCTTGTTGGCTTCAAGGGACCATACGCCGGTGTAAGCATTTAGTTGATCTCATGTTTGGAGTTAATTTTCGATCTTGATACTCAGATTTTGATTCAATTTCTAATGAATTATTAGAAAATGGAGAAGAAGTATTTTATCCATAATCACTTGAAATTCGTCGTCAAGTATCATTGGTTCTCAATCGTAAATTCGGTAATGATTGTTCTTTTCCTATCAGGAATGGTTGCTATGATCATGCTATGGACTCTGTACCGTGATATCTCAAAGTACAACCATTTGAAAACTCAAGAAGAAGCTCAAGAGGAAACTGGTTGGAAATTAGTCCACGGTGATGTTTTCAGGCCACCGATACACTCGGATTTGCTTTGTGTTTATGTTGGAACAGGAGTTCAGTTCTTTGGTGACAATAATTTTTGCTGCTCTTGGATTCTTATCACCTTCTAACCGAGGAGGTTTAATGACAGTTATGCTTTTTCTCTGGATTTTCATGGGAATTGCTGCTGGTTACACCTCAGGTCGTCTTTTCAAAATGTTCAAAGGTACAGAATGGAAGAAGATCACAATTCAAACGGCATTTATGTTTCTGGGAATCATCTTTACAGTGTTCTTCATGTTAAATGCTTTGATTTGGGGGCAAGAATCTTCAGGAGCTGTGCCTTTTGGTACAATGTTTGTATTAGTCCTCCTTTGGTTTGGGATTTCAGTTCCACTTGTGTTCCTCGGTAGCTATATCGGTTTCAAGAAACAAGCTATTGAGCATCCAGTGAAAACGAATAAGATTCCACGGCAAATACCCGAGCAAGCATGGTACATGAACACTGTAATTTCAATCATGATTGGCGGTATTCTCCCTTTCGGAACTGTGTTCATTGAGCTCTTCTTCATCCTAACATCAATCTGGCTCAATCAGTTTTACTATCTTTTCGGCTTCCTCTTCCTCGTCTTCATCATATTGCTCGTCACCTGCGCCGAGATCACCATTGTCCTATGTTATTTCCAACTATGCAGCGAAGACTATTTATGGTGGTGGAGATCTTACCTTACTTCCGGCTCTTCGGCTTTGTACTTGTTTCTTTATGCGGTATTCTACTTCTTCACCAAGCTTAACTTCACAAACACCGTATCAGGTATAATTTACTTCGGCTATATGCTCATCGGTACTTATGCTTTCTTCGTGTTTACCGGAACTATCGGATTCGTAGCTTGTTTCTTGTTTACTAGGCTTATTTACAGTTCTGTTAAAATTAACTGAATGGAGAAAAGAAAGAGTTGTCATAGGTTCTTATTAATCTAGTGCTTGTTTTGTATTGTTACCTCGGGTTTTTGTTCAAAGTTTATCGGGTTTTCGTGCATGAATGAAGTGAAATTATAACAAGAACATACTTGACATTACATTACACATACAATTGCAAGAAGATAAAGAGTAAAACACACACAAATCTAATCTGCATCAGCATCAGCTGTGAAATCTGGCTCTGGTGGCTTCTGTAGTTTAACTAACTCCCTTGCAGTTTTAAGATTCCGGTTCCGCTGCACTCCACGAAGGGCATTTGCCGCAAACTTCGATGCGAATAACGCAGCGCCGAGGCTATACGAACCTCCATTACTCACACCCGTTAAATCGGATTCTTCTTCTTCCTTCCGGTTCATCATGAAAAGTTTACGTTTAACATGTCGTCTCCAAGCCGCCTGGATAAAGCAAGCCGCCCACGTTCGCCATTGTTGCGAGTAAAACCGGAATGTGTGCTGAACTTGACGACTGTGTAGTCGTCTAAACTGACCAGCAACGAACTTTAGTTCATCTGCTGTAAGAGCAAATGCTTCGACCTCCGTCGGAGCCTTCACGGTTCGAGTCGAAGACGGAAGGTTCACACTCGATTTCGGATCTAACGCCCATGTTAAAAGCTCCTCTCCGCAGAAATCGCCTTCTTTAAGTAAGCTCCGGTTAAAGAAACCACTTCTTCCACCGTCGGTAGTCACACTTTCGAGATGACCCCGGATCAAAAATATCATTTCGTCGACCGGATCACCTTCTCGGACAATGTACGTGTTCTCGGTAAATAAACAAGGTTTCAGTCGATCGCAAATAGCGTCGAGTAAACGTTCATCCATGTTCTCGAAGAGTGGAACCTGTGAAATTCGGACAATGATCATATGTTATAACTAAAGAAACGGGCGTATCATTTGTCAAATTTGATCCTAAAGTTTCTTAATTTTGACAAATCTAATTACCAAATTTTTTAAATGGCAAAACTAGTCCATAATCTTTGAGTTTTTGACAAAACTAATCCCTATATTTTGTAAAATTTGACAAATTCAATCCTCAAAATTTAATGTATGTGGTAAAATTAGTCCTCAAATTTTAGGAACTAGTTTTACCACATGGGAACCAGATTTGCCAAATCTAAAGCTATTTTTGTCAAAATATTCAAAGTATGGGGATTATGAATGCCAAATTAAAATTTAGAGACCAAATTTGCATAAATCACTAAACTTTGTAGACCAAACTCCTAATTTTCTCAAAAAACAAATGGAGATGCAATGAAACTTACCCTCTTAACTAAAGCAAGACAAAGATGTCGTTTTATATCTCTTCGAAGATCCTTAGGAAGACTTTGAACCAAGTTTTGTTCGTCGACTCCTCGTGTTTCTAACCACTTATATTGATCATATCGTCTAACTCGTTCCCTGAGATCCGAAGGAAGCAAACGATGACGCATCCATTGCTCCGAATCACGTCTCTTAACTCTCATCTCTTCAAGTCGAATTGTTAACGATTGAAGATAAGTCTGTAAAGCAAGTTATAGCCATGAGACACCGTAAAAAAACACGGATTTTCGATCGAAATACGAATGTACCTGCATATTTCCAATCAAGAGAGCAAATAGAATAAGGCCAACTATTGCTAGTGCAATGCTAAACAAAGTTTCTCCAATAAAAGTACTCGTTTTGAGTCCTTGTCCAAGAGTACTGCAAATAAGACAATCGAAAAACCGAATTCAGACAAAAAAACTAGTCGAAATGACCATGTTTCATTACCTTAAATTCTGAAGCCCCCACCAGAGACAATAACAATATTTAGACAAAAAAACTCGAGAAGAAACAACGCCAGACGATAAAGCTTGTGTGAAGATGCCAAAATCAAATGGTGGATTATCATTAACATTCACGGGGCAAGCCGAAGAAATAACGGAATCACTAATATTGCTCCAAATATTGTAACCATTCAAATTTTGATTTCCACAAGATAAGTAATCTGTGCTGCAATTTAAGTTGCTTTCGCAAGCTTTTTGCCAACAATAGTCGTTCCGTTCCACGGATAACAAGTACCAAAATGCTCCGACTATCTGTAGAAATACGAGTTACGATTAAAAGAACTGAAAAACCCGAAGCACGACTTCGAATACAAAAATAAAGCTTACATGGCTTGCAAGCATATATAGAAGCAAATAAGATACAGCACCAGCCCAAGCAGTTTCAGCAAAGACACCAGAAGTTCTTTTAAGTTCGGATGAAAGTGGAAATATTCGAGAAAATCTAGGAACATATTGAAGCAAAATGATGATTAATAATGCTCTTTTGGTTCCCAGCACGTCCGAATCTTTAGAACTTTGTAAGAATTTCCAAACGACCATCTGAAAAATCCGAAATGAATCTAAGAGGCAATAGTTTCACTCATTCGATGTCGTTAAAAGTAAATGTAACTAATGGAAGTAAATCAAACCTGTGGAAGGGGAAGCACAGAGAGGAAATCCATGATGAAATAGTACTTCAAGTATCGTTTAGCAATGCGTTTAGGATCAATAACAAGTTCGCCTCGGCCGAAAACCCGAGATGATGGAGCGATATAAGCAGTTCGGAATTGGAGAGCTATGTGAATAAGATAGAATGCATCGATAATTGTACGAAGAGTGGTAGCTGTGATTGCTAACTTTCTATCTATATCCAAGCAATGTACTGATTGATCAAAGACAGGAAGATAAAAAAACAGTGGATCTACGGACACGCCTAGAATGCATGACATCACAAAAAGCTTGTTCCAAAATGTAAGATTTTTGTCCTGAGGATCAAGTATCTTGTTCTCAGAAACTTCAAGGTCTTCTGAAAATACATCTCTAGAGACACCAAAACCGAGAGAACGACCAATAGATTTAAGTCCTAATGAACTTTTTCTCATTCCTCTTTGGAATGTTTTTACTGAAGTTTGTGTTGTAAGACTTCCACGAGACATGCCATCGAAACTCAACCCACATTTGTTTACCCCGGAATTTACCGGTGAAGAGTTTCTAGAATCCCAATCATCCAACCTTTGAAAGATTATACTCAGTTATCCATATGACGAAATATCGAATATTACGAAAAAATGGATTACCTTACAAACATTTCCTTCTTTCCAGGGATATATTGAGTTTTTGAATTGGTATTAAGCATCTTATTACACTATAAACATATACTCCTGCAAAACAAGAACATTTTTATGCGTAAAATCATATAAAAGTACTTAAAATTAGGCTACATATCATATGAACTAAACAAATATCGAATCAACTTATAAAATCTTAATGCGAGTAATGAACTAAAGAAACGAAAGAATAACAAAAACTCCATTACAATCTTCTAAAGAAATAAAGCCCAAAACCACATCTTAAGTGTTACAAGCAAGGGGGAAAATTACACTACATATGATTTTTATGCGTAAAATCATATATAAGTACCTAAAATTAGGCTACATATCATATAAAACAAACTAATATTGAATCTGCTTATGAAATCTTAATGCGAGTAATGAACCAAAGAAACGAAAGAATAACAAAAACTCCATTACAATCTTCTAAAGAAATAAAGCACAAAGCCACATCTTAAGTGTTCTAAGCAGGGGACAAAATTACACTACATATGATTTTTATGCGTAAAATCATATATAAGTACCTAAAATTAGGCTACATATCATATAAAACAAACTAATATTGAATCTGCTTATGAAATCTTAATGCGAGTAATGAACCAAAGAAACGAAAGAATAACAAAAACTCCATTACAATCTTCTAAAGAAATAAAGCACAAAGCCACATCTTAAGTGTTCTAAGCAGGGGACAAAATTACACTACATATGATTTTTATGCGTAAAATCATATATAAGTACCTAAAATTAGGCTACATATCATATAAAACAAACTAATATTGAATCTGCTTATGAAATCTTAATGCGAGTAATGAACCAAAGAAACGAAAGAATAACAAAAACTCCATTACAATCTTCTAAAGAAATAAAGCACAAAGCCACATCTTAAGTGTTCTAAGCAGGGGACAAAATTACACTACATATGATTTTTATGCGTAAAATCATATATAAGTACCTAAAATTAGGCTACATATCATATAAAACAAACTAATATTGAATCTGCTTATGAAATCTTAATGCGAGTAATGAACCAAAGAAACGACAGAATAACAAAAACTCCATTACAGTCTTTCTAAAGAAATAAAGCACAAAGCCACATCTTAAGTGTTCTAAGCAAGGGATAAAATTACACTACAATTTATTACAGGCTTGTTTTCTTATGTCTGCAATTTCACATAAGTTTCAATCAAGATTCAAAATTCCTATAAAAGGGGAAAAAGACGAAACATATCATCTAAAAAAACTTCCCCATTACTTCACTTACAATTAACTGCAGCAGTTAAGGAGAAAAATGATAAATTCCCACAAACCTAGAAAACCCAAAACATCTAACGCCTCAAGAAACCGCTAACATATATCTCTTTATACGGGCAACAATAATTGAACCCTATAAGAATAATTAGAAGCAAAAAAAAGAAAGAAGCTTAAGATCAAACAGCAAAAAAGCTTAACAAGTTACAGAAATTTCGCGGAAGATTCTGATTCACATCTGAAATGGAAAGCTTTTGAGTTGACTTAGTAAACTTTGTAACACTACAGGAAACATAATTTGTAGAGATAAGAAGACATAAATCCAAGGATATTAATTCAGTGATGGCGAATTGGAGAGGACAATCGCGACAGCCTTCCAATCATATTTACTTACCATTTTATTTATTTATTTATTTATTTATTCAGTAATTAGAGGGAATTTTCAACACATACAAAACAATTATCTCGATTATTTAAAATATTAATTATGGGTTAATTCCGCGACGGTGTTTTTGTTGACTAATTTGACCTTATTGTAAATTGTAATTAAAACAATCATACGGGCTTAGGTTTAGGAATAGAGTTAGGGTTAGGATTGGAATAATATTAATTATCCTGACATTTTTACCACTTTAACCCTAGTTTCACTATATATTTACCATCTTACCATCGCGAGTATTTCTAAGTTTTTTAAGTCAATGAAATCAGTGTTTTGGATGTACCGATCACGCCAGTATTTGTTGGATTTATAAAAAATATATATGAAACTTTTAAAGTTTCTTATTATTATTTTTTCGATGACCATATAAATTAAGAATAATTAAATAACTCTGCATTTTATATCAATAATTAAATTTAATTTATTATTCCGATATATATCTTATATATCGATGTCATGAGCTTATTTGGTATACCAGTCAATAATACTGGTTTTTAAAACATTCGATGAAATCAATGTTTTCATATCGATTCAGAATTTCGTACCGGTATGATCAGTATGGCCGGTATACCGCCCGGTATAAATTTTTTTTTTTTAAAAAAAAAAATTTAAAAACTAAATGTTATAAATACAAAGACTTCATATACTTTGAGGATTTTAATTACCACAAATGCGAAACTTTTGAAAACAAATTTGTGAAATCAACGAAACTATAGGAACAATTTTTACGTCTCGTCCATTAAAAATAGAAAATAAAGCGTGCATCTTATTGTATTAAATAACATAAGGTCATTAATTTTTTTATTTGATAAAGACATCGACTTTGTTATTGTTTTTATATTAGTCATGGTAATTCTAAATTTTAATTGAAAAACAGCATTATTATTATTATTATTATTATTAATATAAACAACAACATTAATGTTACTTTTAAAAATGTGGGTTATTTCGCCCACATTGTAAGAAAAAAATTGTTTATTTTTTTGGGTTGCGGCTTTTCGAATTTTCGTGGATGATTTTTGTAAGGTATCGTGAAATACTTTCCGATGTGGCCACGATTTAAAAATGATATTTTGGTGCTATAAATCCATATGTATTTAGATGTCAACACTAACAATTCTTGAGTATTTGATAAAAATTTAGGGTTTATTACAAATTTTATTTATTTATTTTAAAATTTTAATAAATAAAAGTGAATAAGTGCTAATTATTACAAAATGAACCTTTAATTAAAAGTGCTAATAAAAGTGAATTAGGGACTAAAGAACCTTCATATTAGAAGTTAATAAAATAAAAATTGGGCTGCACTAATTAAAATTTTTGTAACATGTTGGGCCGAGTAAATAAAATTGTGGCCCAGTATGGCATGCATTGTATTGGGCTACAAGATCATAACATATTGGGTTGGCCTATTAGGCTTATAGACAATGAAGTTAAATAAAAATTTAATCAATATTTTGGGTATAAATTACGAGAAAATTGCATAAATAGCCCCAACTTACTAGCTGTGTAAATGTCATGTCCTCCAACTTATAAAATTGCAGGAATAACACCTCAATTTATCAAAACCGTTTGTTTTTTACCCATGGTATTTAGCACATGATTTTCCGTTAAATTTGCAAACATTTTTCGTTGGCATTATTCGTTCTCAATGTTCACAAATTATGCAAATAAGACTTTTATACGAAAAATTATACAAAATTGATATTTCAAGTTCGAGAAATGTGCATCCAGACGTAAAACAATAACAATGTCGTAGATGGTCAATATTAAACGGTATTGTTTACTTGAGGTGTCGTACATACATTTAATTAAAGTTGGATAGTCATATGTACACATTCTTATTAACTTGAGGTGTCATATTTGCATATTTTTGTTAACTTAAGGTGTCATATTTGCAATTTCGTAACTTTGAGGGCATACACTTTACACCACCCGAAAGTTGGAGGGTCACCTGCAAACGTCACCCTATAAATTACATATCTAGAATCTATGGGTTAATTTAATCCATTAGTTGCATTAATGCTCAAATCGGATGTTTCGATCCATTAACGGGTTAAAATATATCAACACTCCACTGGAGTAACATATATGAACTGTTGGGTTTAATAGCCGGAACCGCAACACGTGGTCATTGAGATTGCGAATCGAAGTAATTATTAATTGTTTATTTAAAATTTAATATCTATTTTGTGGGTTAAAATTTTCCAGTTGATAATTTTGTTGAATTTGTCAATTTAGCTTCAAGATACCGATATAATAAAAAAAATTAAAAAAAATCATTTAATTTTATTCTTTTACACAAATGTTATCTTATATTACATAAAAATGTTCTCATTTACTATGATATTGTTAGAGATATTTCATATATTTAAAAATAACAATCATTTTTATTTTCAAGATATTAATTTCCCAACTATATTAGGGGTAGTTTTGTATGATCGCATCCTTGAAATTGTATGTTTGGTTCAGCTTTTTTAAAATTGCGGTGTGGTGAGGTGAGGTGTGGTGAGATGTGGTGAGGTGTGGTGAGATGTACTGAGGTGTGGTGAGATATAATGATCGTGAATTTTTAAGTATGTTTGGTAAAATTGCGATANTATCGCAAATTTTTGGCGGTTTGCAGCATCCCGACTTGGAATCCAACGAAAATCATTAGTAAAATGTTATCGTAAAGTTGTTAAAAATTAAAATACCTCAACGTGTGAGAGTCTTGTATTGGTACTATTGTAGGGATTGTCTTTGTAAGATAATCTAGCTATCAAATCCTTGCAAATTTCGGCATTGTATAAACACGACTTTACGTTACTCCAATTCTTTTCGTCGAAGACTTCGGCTTTTAACCATGCGGGTGATCCCGAAACTTGTCTCATTTCGACTCTAAAGCTTCCACCTAGTGTAAGTCCAACGATAAAAATCACAACCAAAGGGATCATGACAACGATTAGTCCTGGTCCGATCCATCGATTTCGCATGTAAATGACTCCAATACTGAGAAAGAACATGAACATTAACGCAATCGCAATCCCGATTTGAAGCCTCGGAAGCGTTTTGAGAAGTCCCTCACATGTGTATTGCTCTACATAGAGAAGCCAAATAGATTCAAATAGAAAAGGGAATGAAAGGAGAAAAGTGATCATTGCCATGCACATCATGATATATCTCATAATGTTCGATTTAATTGCACGAAAGCCCTTGTTCTTTGGTACGGACTCATGTTTTTTCTCGTCCAATTCATCAGTCTTCTTCTCTTCCGGGATAGTAACAACAACATTGTCCGACACGCTTTTGCGATTATCATCTCTACTACTCTCATCGTCTTTGTTGTTGTTGTTATCGTCGTGCTTTTTTTTGTCAGCCATGATGAAAATCGAATAGAAAACCGAAGAAGGTTCCACCGAGAGTAAGTGATAAGTGTGATTGATGAGTATTGAAGGTTTAAGAGGGGAAAAATAGATCTACAATTTGTGGGAATGAGTGTTTCTAGGGTATGAATAAGTCATGGTTTTCTAACAATATTCATTTTGTTATTACAATCCTATTTTTAGTTTGTAATTAGAATTTAGTCTCATTCTATTATTCACTAAAAAAACATTTGTGTAAAGATCCCATTTTCTAGGGCATATGCCCATCTAATGTTATATATTCTTTAGTTTTAAATCGAGTTTTGAGATCAAATATGAAAACTATATTCTAAAACTAGACCCGATGATCGAACCATTTTTCCACCCAGTTTGAAAATTTATTTGAAATGTGTACATTATATTTTTATTCGTTTTTTCTAATTTTCATCGAATAATGAAATAAAAATAGAATATATTATAAATCATGTTCTCCTCTTATATGTTGGTTGAATATAGACGACATGATACTATTTTTAATTTTCAGATATAAATTAAATATTAATTTATTTATATTTTCAAATATAATAATTAATATACACCGTTATGTATAATGAATGAATCCACCATGCCGATCCGTATAAGGATGAAATTTAGATAGATATGAAAATTTGTTAAATTAAAATAGTCGGTGACAAAAACTTGTCGTGTTTTAGAACATTAAATTTAAATCGGTACAAACTATAAATACTTTTTTTAAAATAATTATATATTAAAAATTATTTAATATATTTTGGTAATTTATAACTACAAATAATTTATTAAATAGCATATGGTTGAATACTTTAAAATAGTTTTATTAGAAATATTACACAATTATTATCATAAAATAAATTATCAAAAGTATAATAATTATTAAACCTTATTTAAGAATTTATAAAGTGATCACTTTTTTATAAATCATCTAGACTAATGTGTAAGTTCATTTGTTTTCCAAATTTATTTTTTACAAAAAATACATCTATTCATAATTTAAATAACATATGTTTGAATTTTTTAAAATATTTGTAATAGAAATATACACAATTATTACATCATAAAATAAACTATTAAAATTTATAATAATTATTAAAACTTATTTAAAAGTATATAAATTGATCATTTTTTATAAATCATATAGTCTATTGTTAAGTTCACTTTAAACAATGAGTTTGTTTGGTACTGCGATTAAAAGTGCGGTGAGGTGTGGTGAGATGGTCCAATCGTGATTTTTTTAATACACGCAAAACACAAGCTTAATTGCGATGTGATAATCGTTAAAAAATTTCGATATCATCACAGCTGTTAAAACCAGCTGTGGCTTCATCGTTATTTTGGAAAAGACTAATTTACCCTTACTTCTATTAATTATAATATATTATATTTATTATTATTATATATATAAGGGTATATTAGTATTTTTACATAAATCACGATTATAATANTCAAAAGTATAATAATTATTAAACCTTATTTAAGAATTTATAAAGTGATCACTTTTTTATAAATCATCTAGACTAATGTGTAAGTTCACTTGTTTTCCAAATTTATTTTTTACAAAAAATACATCTATTCATAATTTAAATAACATATGTTTGAATTTTTTAAAATATTTGTAATAGAAATATACACAATTATTACATCATAAAATAAACTATTAAAATTTATAATAATTATTAAAACTTATTTAAAAGTTTATAAATTGATCATTTTTTATAAATCATATAGTCTATTGTTAAGTTCACTTTAAACAATTAAAGTTTTCCAATCTTATTTTTTACAAAAAAATATATAACCTAACAAAAATAATACTTGATAGATCAAATACGAAATTCTACAGTTTACCAAAAACGAATTACCCTTCGATTTTAAATATTTCCTAATAAAAATAAATGAATTTAAACATACCATATTTTAATTTCTTCTTTATATTTACTACCGTTATGCTCTAGGCAAGTATTCTGAGTTATCAGTGTCTAGGAGTTCACGAGAAACTCGAGACATGTTAACATGGTAGGGAAATAATAGTCGATGATCGATACATTGATATGACATGAATACGAAATGGGTAAATATAAAAACAATGATTCGAGACACAATGATAGTCGGGAATGTGTGTTCGTCTAAGCATTTTTGCGAAAGTAAGATAGTTGTAGTGTAACATCTTGGTCCATGACATTACTCTTTGAATTATTACTTGCAAAAACAGTAATAATTAAATTTCTTACTTGTTTTGCTAATTATGGAAATTTTTGTTTTCTAGCATATTTTTGTCAAGACAAAAGTTAGGTTTTTATTGGATCATCATTTTTTTCACAAAATGCACTTAATTTGCTACTTCACTTGGCTAGACCATATTTTTCAAAAGCCAAACCATGGAAGTCATACCGGTGGTATATCGTCCGGTATACCGGTCATACCGGTAAATATCGGTTAGGACCGGTACACCGATATTTCGATATATCGCTGGTATACCAACGGTATATCTTAAAAATTACTCATACCGGTCGGGACCGGTATGAGCGGTACCGACCGGTATGACTTCCTTGAGCCAAACTCATGCAAAACTTTAATTTTTTAAACAAATAATGTTGATAATAACTCTTCCAAATAAGTTGTAGAAATATAAATGTTTTAATTTATAAGATAAATAATATTATGAATAATTAGTTTGTTCTAAATTGTTCATTGTAATTCACTTTTATTATGAATTGAGCTACACGAACACTTTCACTGATCATTGAATCTATGAAATTTTGGTTGGTTCGTACCAGTTTAGACAAAAACCCTATAATACGAAAACACTTCAAATTTATCTAAAAAAATAGATCGACCTATCACTTAAACACTTCAAACTTATCTACTGATTAAAGTTCGAATCGGACCAAGATTCATTGAATCATTAATTTCTACATATTATACATAAATATAATTAGTTTTTTTGAAATGGGATTATGCTATGTAAAGAAAGTGGAAATTAGGTCATTTAGCTTTTAAAGAACGATTCCTCTTGTTGCTATATGAAAATTATAACTTGT
Organism: Utricularia reniformis; assembly: GCA_009725065.1. Taxonomy (NCBI): domain Eukaryota; kingdom Viridiplantae; phylum Streptophyta; class Magnoliopsida; order Lamiales; family Lentibulariaceae; genus Utricularia; species Utricularia reniformis. The sequence continues at coordinate 100,922 of RWGZ01001411.1, forward strand.
AAAGATCAATTTAATTTAATTTAATTTAATCAAATCAATTATTATAGTATACTATTAATACTCGATATATTTCATATTAATCAGACTTACCGGGTTTGAGGTGCAGATTTGTAAGTGTTGCATATTCATTTATTTAGATTAAAAAGTGTTATCTTTTACGTGATTTTTGCGTATTTTATATGAGTGTTTAATATTGCACTTAGAGTCAAATTAAAATGATTTAAAATATTATTTGTGTTGTCAAATAATGTTAAAAATTATATATTAATATTATTTTTTTAATATATATTTTACTCACTTTAATTCAATTAGTAAAAATAATGAATACACACGCATCTTTATTGGTGCAGTATATAGGAAACAAGACTTGTTAAATCTTAAACTTGCGAATAGTAAGAAGTGAACTCGACAATATATATTTGATATTGGTAGGGTTTTTTTCATAATTTGGATACATCGGGATCGTGATTTGGCACAAAGAAAATGCTCCAAGTTTCGAGATTTGTGATAAACTACACCGAGTTCGCGGGGAATTTACGTTTTTGGATAAATCCACCTTAATATCAAAAATCACGACAAGATCATTGTTCATTGTTGTGAGGAATTACACTTCAATCATGTTTTGTTTTAATTTCACCGTTTCAATGAAACAAAACTAAGTCATGATGAATTGTACAAGATCACGACAAATTGTGCAAATTCATCGCAATTAAGGCCAAATTCCTCACGAGTTTGACCATTGATCCCTAACTTTGGAATTTTCTATTGAAATATATCCCACATTGGATGTGGAAATAGAAAATGTCTCGTTTATAAGAGGAGTGATATCATGGGTAATTGACTTGACCCAAGTTTTTTCAATGTGATTCACTTCTCTTATGGACTGGGTTGCACTCCCCGGCCCATTGAATCCTAAATTTCTAGATGGTATCGGAGCTTCATGGTAGGTTTAGAGCTGGTTCGTACCGGTTTAGATAAAAAAAAACTCGAATAGAAAAAGCGCATCGGACCTAGGCGACAAAAATTGATCGACCTATGATTCGGGCACTACCGAGCATATTGAAGCAAGTCTGAACCGGACCAAGGCCAGTTCGAGTTGAGGGGGAGTGTTGAAATATATCCCACATCGGATGTGGAAATAGAAAATGTCTAGTTTATAAGAGGAGTGATATCATGGGTAATTGACTTGGTCCAAGTTTTTTCAATGTGATTCACTTCTCTTATGGAATGAGTTGCACTCCCCGGCCAATTGNTTTGATATTGGTAGGGTTTTTTTCATAATTTGGATACATCGGGATCGTGATTTGGCACAAAGAAAACGCTCCAAGTTTCGAGATTTGTGATAAACTACACCGAGTTCGCGGGGGATTTACGTTTTTGGATAAATCCACCTTAATATCAAAAATCACGACAAGATCATTGTTCATTGTTGTGAGGAATTACACTTCAATCATGTTTTTTTTTAATTTCACCGTTTCAATGAAACAAAACTAAGTCATGATGAATTGTACATGATCACGACAAATTGTGCAAATTCATCGCAATTAAGGCCAAATTCCTCACGAGTTTGACCATTGATCCCTAACTTTGGAATTTTCTGTTGAAATATATTCCACATCGGTTGTGGAAATAGAAAATGTCTAGTTTATAAGATGAGTGATATCATGGGTAATTGACTTGGTCCAAGTTTTTTCAATGTGATTCACTTCTCTTATGGAATGAGTTGCACTCCCCGGCCAATTGAATCCTAAATTTCTAGATTTTCAACCCGACTTTCACATTTATACTTTTTTAGTTATTTGCATCTTCTTTTACCCTTTGTTTGACATTCAGATACTCATATTATACTTTGTGACAGTTATTATACTATATGCATGTAGAGTTTTGCTCTCTCGAAGATTTAAATCTCATACATTATGAATCAAATCTCATAATTCCTAATGTCTTTAATCAAATGAACTAGTTAGGAGAAAGTATATAACAAAATTGACTTAGTCCATCCCTAGCTAAATATTTTAAACTAAATTATGATATAATATGTTGGATAGTTATTTATAATACTTAATTAATCAAATAACACATGACAAAATCCTCTAATAAAGAATCCCAATTTTCCGACAAATTGCTAGAGATTAATACAAATGTAAAATCTAAAGTTGAAAAACAGAAAAAGACAAAGATTGTCTTATTTCCTGCATATTTCAAGGGTTTCTTAACATGCAAGTGGGCCGTGAACTTCCATGTGCAACCATGTGCTGTGTTTCTTTTTCTCCCATTGCAAATAAATTGACCTTCTTCGCTCCTTTCTTCTTCATTCTCTCAATTTCAGGTTTTTTCTCTGCAAAATTCTAAGGTTTCATTCATCAAGGTTAAATTTTACGTCTTTTATTCGTATTCCGAATCCTTAATCTTTGATTCATTCATTTGAGATGTATAGAAATTTATGATTCAATGGGTTGAGAGAGTATCCGTATAATTCAGTCCAGAAGTTAATCATATTTAAAATACTAGACTCAGTCAATTACTTATGAGATGGAATATTTATAATGTTCATGATGTGAGTGCAGAATGCAAAGGGATTCGAAAAAACGGGAATTTCTCAAGAAATGGATGGAGAGACTAACAACATACACAAACATAAAGAAGAACATGTTGATTCTCGAATGGAAAAATGCGATAAAGTTCTCCGCTAATGCGGCTATCTCTATGAATCGGAGTGGAGTTGTGAAGGATGAAGATATGCAAGCTAAGAAAGTGCATATGATTGCATTTAGTAAGAAGATTTTGCGAAAAAGCCGATTGAGATTGTGGAAAAGGAAGACGATACGGCATTCGGGTGCGCGTTGTAAAGCGATCGAGAGACGATTAAATGTGCTTAAAAGGATTGTACCTGGTGGAAATGTGATGAATAGTGAGGCTGGTTTGATCGAGAAAACCCTAGATTACATTGACGATCTTCGAGTTCAGGTTGAAGTGATGAGAAGTTTTGTTTCTTTTGTTGAAGATGCTAAATTATAAATGTTACTATTTTATTACTAATAACGGAAATGATTTCGTGGAATTAAGAATCTTTAAGACGTGAAAATATTCAATGAAAGAAATAATATGAATTAACAAAATAATGAAGAATATTTTAAATAAATTAAGAAACCTTAAATGTTTATATAATATCTTTTCATATAAATAATGTAATTGTTTTTATTTCATATTATGTTGAATTCTACAATTATACTTATTATCATTAATAAAATTTTCCTTATTCATTTATCGTTTTACAACTATTACCCTGTTGGGATTATTGAATGGAGCTCATGAATGATATAATGTTACGAGACGATAATTTAAAAGATTTGATCAAATTAATTTTGGCTTCAATGTTTTCAGTTAAAAAAAGTTAATTTTGTGTCAATTATCACCCGTATTTTTTTTAAACCGAATTTATCAATCTTTATAATCTAATCAATCACATTTTTATAAGTAATGTGTTAATTTAACAAGGTTCAAAATCAACGTTTCATCAAAGATTTGCTTGAATTTTTGTCGAACTAGAAATTGTATGAATGATGTTATTGAAATTTGAAATAAATTAAAAAATTATATATTTACCGATTTATCTGATATGAGTCAATTGTTTTATTTGGAACTCCAATGAAAAGTGCGGTATGGTGCGATACGATCTCAATATCGTAATTTTTGTATAGTACGCAAAATATAAGCTTAATTGCGATGTAATAATCGTTAAAAAATCACGATTTTCACCACAGCTGTTAAAACCAGTTGTGGTCTTATTGTGATTTTGAAAAAGACAAATTTACCCTTACTTTTAATAATTATAATATTATTATACTTATTATTATTTATATATGAGGGTATATTAGTATTTTTACATATATCACGATCATAATATCACAATTTTACCAAACATATTTAAAATTTTACGATCATGATATCGCACCACATCTCACCACACCGTAATTTTGAAGGCTAAACCAAACAAACGCAATGTATGAGTGTATTTTAGGCTTCTTGGGTATAAAGATTGATACATTTTTTAAATGTTGATTTTTAAATAGTGGTGGAGTTGACCCGAATATGTCGAAACCCGACCCGTGGACATCTACGCCCAAATCCTTTTAGAAAAATATCTTCTTGCTATGGAAATGTAAGTGTTGAATTAGGCGCATTGCCGTCACTCACCGTCGTGATGAGCGCCGCAGCGAGGTTTATTGCCCTTGTCGCAACGCCATTTCCCCCACTCCGGCCATCTCTTGTCCTCCTTCATCGCCGTCTATCTTCGGGTTCATGTTCTCCACTCCGGCTTCTTGCCGCTTCTTATCCTGACAAATCCGGAGTTCGGCCTACGTATATTGTGAAGTGCTTCCATTCTCAACCGAACCATAACTCAAACGCACTGAACTCTTCCATCGCTGCGCAGCAACACCCGTGGCCAGAGTGGACACATTTTCTGAACTTTTTATCTAATGGACAGGGATTTGCTGTTTCTGATAATTACGGGATTCCGCCGGAGGACGCTTTTGTGGTGTACGAGAAATTACCCGATGATTTCGTTCGTACTGCCGCCATGTGTATAGCTTACTCTCGTGCTCGACCGGATCTTCTTCGGTTTGTGTTCGATTTTCTAATTATACTCATTCTCATTATGTGCCTCTAGAAAATGTTAGGGTTCTCATTCTCATTCAAAAATCGTTTCTTGACTGTATATTGCATACGAGATTTCTTCCTTCATTTTACAATGAAATTTTTAGTCTGCATTTTTTATTGTTGCAATCTGAATTATTGGATATCAGGTTCATTTAACACGTATTCCTTATTTGAGTAGCAGAATCTGCAAATATCGTAAGCTATAACTATTGCTTTGTGATTTTATATGTGTTTTCTGGGTATTGTTTTAGGTTAACAAGCTCTTATCAGTTTCTCTTGAAATTTGTCCTCATAGCCAGTTCTTCGTTGCTTTATAGGCAAAGCTAAACTTGCAAAACTGTTATAGCTCTGAATTTTACATGACTTGTTGATTATATCAGAATGCTTTCGAAAAAGGACATTGAAGAAGTTGTATCAAATGGAACACCTTTTTTGTTCAAAAGTGCCCTTGAGACGGCTCGAAGGATGAGGGCATTCCTGGGAACCGATGGAATCAATGTAAGCAAATTGATACTCTTCGTATACTTGGTCTGTGTGAATTGTAAAAAATGAGTAATTTCTTGTTTGATGCACTTGGATCCTTAGACTTTGGGAAAATTCTGTTTTCGTAGTTGTGTGGCGATGATTGTTTATTGATATTAGGTTGGAGATATTGGAACTGCAAGTACAGTTGATATAATGAAGTATATAATAAGCTACGCAAGCAATCCATCTGTTTCTTTGGAACGAAATGGACTTTTTAGCAGACAAGTTGTTGATTTATCAGTTCGGAATTTGTTGCATGAGATGTCTATGGCGAAATCTAGAGTTTCTTATGATACCATGCCAACTCAAGGGCAACAGATTTTCGATTCAGAAAGGGCAAATTCAACCCAATTCGGACCAAATATTCAAATGAAAAGGGGTGATTGGATTTGTTCAAAGTATGCTCATTCTTTATTCATTTTGTTATGTTTTTATCTGGTGCATTGAATCCCTTATTCTTTTTTATGTGATCATTTAGGTGCAATTTCATGAACTTTGCAAGAAATGTGAAATGTCTTGAATGTGAAGAAATCAGGCCAAAGCGATTGCTAGTCGGCTCCGAGTGGGAATGCCCTCAGTAAGTGACGTATTTCTCTTCATCGTAAACTTGTTAGTTCTAGCTAATGATTCTGAAACTTTCATGTAGATGCAATTTCTATAACTACGGGAGAAACACAGCGTGCTTAAGATGTGACCAAACCCGACCTGGTTCTCCGTTGCTGAACAACGAAAATCGCTTCTTTAAACCCTCGTCCGATGCTCATTCCGATTCACATTTTGGACAAAGCAGTAACTCCAGCAGAACTCCATATTACGAAAATCAAGTCTCGGTTCGAGAAACAGCCTTACCCGATTCCTCGAATCAACATTTGGAAGAAGATAACAAGTCAGAAAGCTGGTTCGAGAAAATGGCAGAACTGCAAAATTCCAAAGATCTTCAAAACACAGTTTCAGATAAGAACAACTTCCCGGATATAATGCCGATCAAGAAGAACAACAGATCGATCACTACTCCGAAGTACAAAAGACAAGTAGCCATGGATGAGGACAACAACACCAAATTTGTACCTTTTGTCCCATTCCCACCAGGATACTTCTCAACGAACAATCCTAGCCAAGCTTCGAGCTCCATTAATGTCGACGAGAACTCTGCTAGTGAAACAACGCAAGTTGCCAAGAAATCAGATGTCTCAAAGGATAGAAATGTACCCCAGCATTCAACAAGCAGTGGATCAATGGATTCGTGTTCCTTCGAAGTTCCTAAAAGTGATATTTTTCACAATGGATGGACAGGGCCGAGCTTAGAAGGATCTGCGGTGAAGGAAACTGAACCACTCGATATGTCGGAGGAAGCTAAAGCGGAACGATGGTTCAAACGAGTTGCACAAATAAAGGATATATCGGAGCTGAGTCAAATACCTGATGAAGATTTTCCATCGATCATGCCAATGAGGAAAGGTGTGAATAGGTTCGTTGTGAGCAAAAGAAAAACACCACTTGAGAGAAGACTTACTTCTCAACAATACAGAAGAAATCTGCCCGTTGTGACGAATAATGATTTCTTCAAAAAAGATATTGAAGAGTAGATGAACTTGCTTCATACAGTTTTTGTTTCCATTTAGGAACATTTATCATTTGGACACATGTTGTAAGCTATGATGTAATGGCTCTTTTCCATGAATGTCGAATCCGAGTTGGATTGTCATTGATATCTATTATCCTTGGATATTTGTCGAACATGAATCTATTTCTATAATGAAATGCTTTTATATTTAAATGTAATTATTTATTATTTATAAAATTGCATAATTAATCCACAATTTATGAGTTGTGTAAAGGGTATGTCTCCCAACTTACAAAATTACAACAATGACACTTAAACTTATCAATATCGTTTGTTATTGACCTCTAACATTTTAGCACCCAGTTTTCCGTAAGTTGAAAACCGTTTGAAAACACTCACAAAATGCGCAAATAAGATATGTTTGAAAAATTATACAAAATTTACCATTGATGTTCGTGAAGTGTGCATAAAATATTAAAAATTTACAAGTTCATTAAAGTATTAATTATAAACGGTATTGAAAAATTGAGGTGTTTTATATGCATTTAATTGAAGTTGAGGGCTACAAATGCATATTTTTGTTCAAAAAATATACTATATTCGTAATTTCATAACTTGTAGGGCATGTCATTTACACAACCCGTAAGTTGGGGGTCGTGGGCAAACTTCACCCATTTATTATTATGCATAGAATATGGGGGCTAAATTCGACTCCTCTAAGCTCATGTTTCGGGTAGATCTGGAAAAATTTAACTATATTCGTATAGTATCGTTAATGTTTTAGAACTAATTTGTATATCTATATCGGTAGTCTCGAGGTCGGTATATATCAATAATATTGGGGTTTATTACATCTATCATCTCGATCTTTTACCGGTTTAAGCATTGAATATTGTCTATATTTGTACTCTTAATTTATTATTTTGTGGAATGTGATTAGAGAAAATGCCATAGGTTTATCTATTATTAATTGTTAATTATAAACTAATACATTTAATTTTTAAAAATGTTGATTTTACCCCGAGTTCGACTCTTACAAATCTAGATCTTCGAATCCGAGTCCTCAAATCACTGCAGTGAAGTGGCGGTGTCCGTCCATCATTGGTTGTAAACCGATTTTGAGACAAAATCTGTCTTAGTTGCATGTATTTGTCTAAGATTAAAAAATTGGTAGAAGTTAGTATACCCTAATTTATATTCAAATGGTTTTGGAAATAATATTATAGTTGTGATTAGGGTTCTTAAGCAGCGCGAACAGTTTGTGAGGATATATTGTTCCATTTGTTAGTGTTCATATTTATTCAATTAAATTAAAATATGAAAAATGTTTGAACAATAAAACGAGCTCGAATGAAAATTCAAAAAAATACGAACATGTTCGCGAACATTCGAGTTTAAGTTTTTTATACTATTTTTGCACCAACCTGGATGAATGGATTTCAACACGAAGTCGAGACGAAACGAATATATCCAAACACAAATGAACATGAATACGAAAATGAAGGAGGAAGAATGAATACAACATGAGCACGAATGAACATGAACACATTTTAGAAATATTAACAATGTTCGAACAAGTTTTTCGAATAATAATATGAACGAATACAAATAAGTCAAACTCAATTCATTCGAATTGGACAACTCTAGTTGTGACTAGGGATGTTATTCGATCCGAACGAACCGAATGCACTATGTTAATGTTCGTTCATATTTTTATTCGAACGTGTTCATGTTCGTTCATATTTTATTTGAACGTAAAAATATGTTCGAATATTGTTCAAATTATTAAGTGAATGTTCATGTTCGTTCGTATAGCTTGTTCGAACATTGTTTGTACGATTTGTTCGAACATGTTTGTACTACTTGTGCGAAATTCATCCAAATGGTTCTTTATGTTCTAACTCATCCTTTTTTTCTATAGAAATTAATTTATCATAAAAAACAATAACTTCATCCAAATGGTTCACTAACGGTGATGAACATTCGTCTTGTTCCATATTTGACATTTTGAAAGTTTTATATAATATCAAATGTCTTCTATTTTCAGTCTTTAAATCCAATGAATAGTTGAGAAGTGATTTACCGCCGCCGTTAGAGTTAATTAATGAAAATTATGGATTTGTAAAGTTTTTTAAACTTAAATACTATAACAATATATTATAATAAAAATTAATTTAAATAATATATTTGTTCACGAAAATGTTCATGTTCATTCAAATTATAAACGAACAAAAAATAATGTTCAAACAATGTTCATATTTTTATTCGATCGAGCGAACACGATCACATACGAGCCGAACACATATTGTTCACGAGCTGTTCGGATCGTGTAACAGCCCTAGTTGTGATATGATCATAAATTGATGTGGTATGATTTGAATTCATACTAAAATTTTGATCAACCAAAAATTTTATTGAATCAAGATAGAATATATAAAAATTTTAACAATTCCGACAATGCATTAGTTGTAAAATTCATGTTTCATATCATCAATTTGCGTGACTAGAATTTTGATTTGCATGATTACAAATTGAATTCACATGTTTACGATTTAAGTTCGAGTAAATATCACATGAAATTGAATTTGCATGGTTAGACCATGAATTTGTGTCCTTAAGGCTTGGATTAGCATTCGTGTAAATACACATAGAATTCACATGTTTGAAAGTTAAAAAAGCGTAATTTTTATTTTCCAATGTAAGATATCGTAACAGATATCCCAACGGAATGGAATATCGAACCAATGAATACAATTACAAACATTTTATTATAGTTAGGGGTGAGCATTCGGTACACAATACCAAACCAAACTAAATAATGAAATACCGAATATCAAACCAAACTAAATATTGAATACCGATCCAATAATTTTTTGGTACCGATACCGAAATACCAAAATAATTTCGGTATTTCCGTATTGGTACCAAAATTAAAAGCAAATAAAATAATTATCTTAATCAATTATATATATAAATATTTTAAAAAGACAAACATTGAGTAATTGATCAAATTGCTACAATTTTACCATCTTCTTTTGTTATTCTCTCAAAATCAACACAAAGCGGTGATCGCAAAATCATTTTTTTTCTCTTTCACACTTCAGAAACGGCTTGTGGTTGCATGGAGGTTGATGAAAAAGTTGCGATGCTTCACCATCCATTTTTTCTCAACCTGGTGATAACGGCAATCTCTTCTCCATTGCTCACCCTAACTTGATAATTAGAATAATGTCCTAAAACCCTACATTCAATCCAATATTAATAATTGAATGATCTATGGTTCATTTAAAAAAATTTTAAAAAATATATTTTTTAAAAATTAATTTGGTATTCGGTATATACCGAGTTTTTATTCTTAATACCGAATATCAAACCAAATACCATAATTTCATAAAATCAATTACCAAACCGAATACTAAATACCAAATACTGAATATCAAATACCGAAATAACAAAATTTTGGTATGATATTTGGTATTCCAAATTTTTTGCTCACCCCTAATTATAGTCGATGAAATGGGGGTGTGAAACCCTAATTTACAAATTTCTACTTACAATGCGCGTAAATTTAAGACAAGCTTATAATATTAATATTACATTGTCTATTTTAATTTAAAATTATCGCTATATTGTGAGGAGTTAAATTTTCTACGTATCTTGACCCTATGATGATAAATAGTCAAAGGTTGATTAAACCTTACACTGTCAACTTTGTAATAACAACGTATTTTCAATATTGTAATTAATTCACGAATATATTTAATTCCTCTATTTCTATTATAACCTCATCATAGGTCGACTGCAATATCACGTTTAAAGCTAAAATGTCACTTTCTTAGGTTTTAATAATTTTTATGGAAGTTTTATGTAACTGCAATATTTTTATATTGGTCGACATGAAAATATTGTGCAATATCAGTATTTTGTCCGGTACCACATGATATTTAATTTTTTTGGATCCCAAACTTAAAAAATAATAAAATATTATTTTTTTAAAAAATTTTTTTGGTACCAACTGACATACCATCGAACTGAATTGAGTCCCAGACATGTATGAAAACATTGTATTATGGTCATATTTCGCATCAACTAGTACAATATTTAAATTATTTAGTCTCTCGTCATGTTTGATGTCTTAATCTATATTTTCATCCGTTGGCCTTGCATTTTCCGAAGATGATGTTTAAATTTGTTTCTCTTCCATATGCTTTGTATCGTCAGGACGTATACATTTTCAATCGGGTATGGTTTTTGATAGAGAATTCATGTGTTAACCACAAGTTAAAGTAGACAACATACTATATATTAATTTAAAATAAACGTGAATCACATATTATTGTTACTCTAAGCGAATTAAAAAAATGAGATGTTGATCGGTGTTGGTGTTGGTCGGTATTTAAACAAAATACCCGTTAATACGAGTTTTAAATTGTTGGGATGGATTTACCTTGTCTGATTTGGGAAAAAAGAGATATGAAGTAGTCAAAAAATTTTAATCTTACTTTTTCGAAGTAGCTACAATATTAATTGAGAATCAGTTAAAAAATTATGTATTTTCTTTAGCTTAATAGTTTAAATTATTTATTAAACCGATACCGATTTTTAAAACATTGATGTAAATGTATGTTGAAATGCACATGATACATCGAAATGCTTTATTCTTATCACAATCCTCGAACTTAAAGAGTCAAATTTGTATAATTTTCAAACTACAAGTTTCTAATTCGCATAATTTGTGAATTTTGATATCCAATTACACTAATGGAAAATCGATTGGCTAATTCACTGACCGATTGATATAGTGTCAGGAGTAAAAAATAAATGTTATTGATAACTTGATTATCATTCCAATAATTTTTTAAGTTAGAGAACATGTTATATATCTAATTTTTCCAATAATTAATATGACTATGGTTTTTGTTATATTTATTTGTATGTTGTCTTAACAAGAAACATGACACGTGAACGCGTGGAGATGCCGTATCCGCGTTACATTATTGCAATAATTCTTTCAATATATTTAATTAAATAGGTTATTAAATTATATTATTTTTTAATATGTCAACCCTTATTCTCATTACATTAAGTAGTTCCACAGTCTGCATTTTTTGTATCACGTAAAGCCAGACAACCAAACCCTAACTCATGAAGCTTCTAAAGAATCTTCTCATCTTCACTGTTATTGTTGTTGCCGCCGTCACAGCTATCCTGGCCGTGACGGACGGCGACTTTCTAAAGGAACCTTCTCGTTTATTCGCAACTATCTTTCACGACGGCGCCAGAGGTAAGAAAACAATAAGGTCAAATCGATTCTTCAAGGTTGCTGATTTTTTTATATGATTTTGTAGATGATTTTGTTATGGAAGGCTTATTGAAATGGAGATCTGGAACGTTGAGAAGTGATCGGAATAATACGAAAAGTGAGAGAGAAGATCTAAGTAGGGTTTTGAAGTTTAACAGTGACATGAACCAGTCGACGGCGGGCCGTCACGACGAGAGGGATCCACCGGCCGGAAAAGAGAAAAAACAAACTCCAAGTGTTGATAATGTCCCGATGACACCAAATGATCATAAAAGCTTACCTTCTCCGAGTAGTCACACGAGCCATTCGCCATCGCATCAGAGTTCTAGTTCACCACCTGCAAGTAAACATAAGAATCCATCGCCGCCAGGAAGCCGTGACAGCCCACAATCCCCAAGCAAACAACATAGAAATCCTTCACCTCCAGGTAACAGAGAAAGTCCTCCGTCTCCAAGTAAACCTAAGAATCCATCGCCGCCGGGAAGCCATGAGAGCCCACAATCCCCAAGCAAACAACATAGAACTCCTCCGTCTCCAGGCAACAAAGAAAGCCCTCCGTCTCCAAGTAAACACAAGAATCCATCGCCGCCGGGAAGCCATGAGAGCCCACAATCCCCAAGTAAACATAAAGTTCCTTCACCTCCGAGCAGCAAAGAAAGCCCTCCGTCCCCAAATAAACACAGGAATCTATCGCCACCGGGAAGCAATGAAAGCCCTTCATCTCCAAGTAAACATAAAGTTCCTTCGTCTCCAGGGAATAGAGAAAGCCCTCCGTCCCCAGGTAAACATAATGTTCCTTCATCTCCAGGAAGCAGAGAAAGCCCCCCGTCACCTAGTAAACAAAAGAGCCCTACGTCACCAGGTATCCACGTCAGCCCTTCTTCTCCAACTAAACATAAGGTTCCCTTGGGACCTCCGTCAGGAAGCCCCGGAATCTTCCCACCGCAGAAAAAACACAAAAGCCCTCCACCTCCGGGAACCCAACTAACTCCACCACCCTCTATTAAACACAAAAGCCCTCCACCTCCGGGAGCCCAACTAACCCCACCACCCTCTATTAAACACAAAAGCCCTCCTCCCCCAAAGCTTCCAAAAAGCCCTCCACCCCCAAAACTTCCTAAAATCCCTCCACCTCCCGTTATTTTTGCCCATCCACCGCCAGCAATCGGAGCTCAATGCCCACTTGACGGAGGAACCGGGACACTATGTGACAACAATGTATGCGTGGACACAAACTCAAACCCACTTTACTGTGGCTCATGCAACAACAAATGCCCCTTTCAATGGGGCTGTTGCGGTGGACAATGCGTTGATATAATGAACGATCAGAGCCACTGCGGTTCATGCAACGCTACCCCGACTTGCAGCTCTTGCGTTGGCGGGCTATGCAATTACGCGTAATCAACAGTACAAGATACATATATAGTACTTTCTACCCTCTTTTTCTTGTAGAGATTTTGATGCCTGGTTTGCATGCATCCAAGCCATCTATTTCAAGTTTCAGTTTTTTCTTAGAACAACAACATGAATTGTACTATGAACATTGCATAATGCACGATATTAAACTTTTTATGAAAATAAATTGTCCATTCGAAATTCACCTATTTCACACCAAACCCTAGTTTTGCATTATCTGATTTGCTATTGCATTAATTGCAACCAATTTCTCATTCTAGTAACCGTTATATAATCCAAGATTTGAACCCTATATTTTTGGCGCTTTAATCTACTTTTGAATTCAAATCATATTGAATTATTATCACTAGGGTTTCATAAGCTCAAGAGGCACACATTCTAGCATGTGTTTGCATTTGTAAGGTATATTTTTTCTTTATTGAATATGTAAGTTATCAAAGTAATATATGTAACAAGTCATATATTATTTGTTTGTCTTTTAAATGTGTAGTCTCACTCCTTAAGATCTCATTCGTTCACATTCTAATATTATAATGTTAGTTAAATTCTATAATTCCGACATGATATTAGAACTTTTTAGATTCAATGTCAATTTTAAAGTCCAAATATGTTACGTGGTTGAATTTGTCTCACATTGAATATGGAATTTATATAGATTAGGTTTATAATGATCATATGTTTCATCACATAATGACTTGACCCTGTAAATGTATGTTTCGCACCTTTAATATCTCGTTTGTTCATAATTCTCATCATAATTTCAATCAAACTATATGATTTCAATATGATATTAGAGCACATCCTGTTTATTTCGAAGTACTAGTCCAAACATATCATGTTCTTGAAATTGAGGGGAGTGTTGAATTTGTGGTTATGAAATCGAGATAAATTAGGTTTATAAGGTGAAAGTGTCGTCACATAATAACTTGATGAAGTATTTTAAATGTGTGTCATACTCCCCTCGTTCATTTACATTATCCTATCGTAATTATGATAAGATTATGTAATTACACATTCTTTTTTGTGAGGTGATCATAAAGTAGTTAATATAGTAACAATATATTATATTTCTACACAAATGACTTGTTGGGGAATATACAAACAACTTCGATAGACTATTTAGAACCACGATAATAAAAATAAGAGAAAATAAAGAAACAAGAATTTTAAGGTGGAAAATCTAAGATAGGTGAAAAAAACAACTGACCGGCGAATCGACCAAATTCACTAACACTTGAAAAAAATACAAGAAACTCACAAGAGAAAATTTTGAATACGTAGTTGTCTCACAATATTTCTAATGTCTCCTCATATAAATGAGGTGATTTGGAGATATTTACTCAAATATAATATTTATAATATTATATTTGTTTCACAAATACGATATATCCGGATAAAATTATATTCNTTTTCTTCTTTCTTTTGATTTGGGTTTCAATTTTTATGGGTATGTTGAAATTTGCTCAGCAAATGTAGTTTCTGTTTATCAGACTTCGTGGGTAGCCATTGGTGAAGGAACTTAAAGTTAAAAGAACTGGATATGGATAATGATATTAGGAAGATGATGTTCTTCTTTCTTTTCATATTCTGGACAAAGTGCTGTGCATTTGAGATATTTGATGCAGAAACACCTGCATTGTTGGTCATAAATGCTTCCGAAAGTTCATCGAAAGCGATCTCATCGAAGATGTTCGGAATATCATTTGAGGTTAGTTCTTGTTCTCGATGATCTTGTTTCGGATTGTTTTCAATGATCTTTTAAGATGTTCTCCAGGAGATCAGTCATTCTGGGGCAGGAGGACTGTGGGCTGAGCTTGTGAACAACAGAGGTTATACTAATCTCAATTCGAAATTCGCATTCGACGAAATTCGAGCTATTTGTAGTTTGTCAAGACAAAATGTGACTTGCGAGAGGTGTTATTGTTCATTAAAATGCAGGTTTTGAAGCTGGAGGACAGAATGTTCCATCAAATATTAGTCCATGGACCATTATCGGAAATTCAACAACGATATTCGTAGCCACAGATCGCTCATCTTGCTTCGAAAGAAACAAAATTGCTCTTCAAATGAAGGTGTTATGTGACACTGCTGGTGCGAATACATGTCCTGCAGAAGGAGTTGGCGTTTATAACCCTGGATTCTGGGGCATGGTAAGAATTTTTTCTCTTGTTTAAGGTTAACTCGTCGAGTTATCGCGTAATCTCGAGGATTGAAAATGTTTTCACGTCGAATCGTATGATCATATTTTTGCAGAATGTGAAACAAGGAAATCAATATAAGGTGACTTTGTATGTTCGTTCCGTTCAACCGATTCATATAACTGTTTCGTTGTTCGGAGCAAATGAGCTTAGTACAACATTAGCTTCAGCTGATATTTTGTAAGAAACTTATGGTTCATTGTAAAAGTGGAATTTATTATTGTATAATGTTTGATTTGTTCGGACAGAGACGATGATGTCGAAAATTGGACAAAGAAGGAGATTGTCTTAGAAGCAAATGGATCCAATTCTAACTCAAGATTGCAACTAACAACAAGAAAAAAGTGTGTTATTTGGCTTGATCAAATATCTGCAATGCCTTTAAACACACACAAGGCAATTCTTGAGTTTTATTTCGTGTATTTATACTAATATACGAAGGGATGATCTTTAAGCATGTTTCGACTTTAGGGACATGGATTTCGTAAAGATCTTTTCGACATGCTTGCTGATTTGAATCCGGGATTTCTCAGATTTCCAGGTACTTCTGAACATGAACATGATGAAGCATGAGTGAAATTCAAATTCCGTTTTCTAACAGGGGGTTCATTCGTCGAAGGACGGAGACTAATGAATGCGTTTCGATGGAAAGACACTGTCGGGACTTGGGAAAACAGGCCTGGTCATTTTGGAGATGTTTGGCATTACTGGACTGATGATGGAATCGGTTTCTTCGAGTATCTTCAAGTAATTTTTGCTGCATTTGTAGCTTCAACTCATCAAAAGCTTCATGGAATAACTTCTTCTTCTCTTCCGCAAATTTTACAGCTTGCCGAGGATCTCGGGGCATCACCTATTTGGGTCTTCAATGGAGGTAGTACCTGAAATTTTTACAGATTTTTCTTTCAGTTCATCTCACATTCGAACAAATCCGAGTAAATAATCACAATAGGAATAAGCATGGAAGAAGAAGTAGATTCTAAAGTCATGAATCCTTTTGTTCAAGTAAGATTCTTACACAAACTATGTGTTCTTGCAATGAAAATAATATACTTACATTGATCATTGCAATGAAAGGACATGCTTCATGGAATTGAGTTCGCTAGAGGAGATCCTTCTTCAACTTGGGGTTCTGTAAGAGCATCAATGGGCCATGGAGATCCCTTTGATCTTAAATATGTTGCTGTCGGGAATCAAGATTGCATTCGAAGTTATCCGGGTACGTATACCTCTCGAAATGACCATTTATCGAACTTTATGCCCCTGAAATGTTTCACATACTAGAGAAATATATGAAGTTTTACACTGCCATAAAAGACGTTTACCCCGATATGATGATGATCTCAA
>RWGZ01001412.1:6262-26140 GCA_009725065.1 Utricularia reniformis
GATTTGTCTCTGCTTAGTTCCGTCTATAATAAAACCTTACAACTCGATCAAGCCTGATAGATATTGCTAAATTTGTGGTGTTATCTCGGGTAAGAAAATCCATGCCGTCCATAAAACGACTTTACAATATCTCCAATGATAAATAAAATAATCCATGTCATGCTCGCAATAATTCTCTAGACCGTATGACCGTAAATAGCTCACACGTGTTAAACAATAACGTGTTAATCCGTCTCTCTCATAAATAGTGAACCCGAGCCATCCATAAAATACTTAAGACCCATTCGCAATGTGTTGAAAGAGTCTACTCCTTTCGGTTGTAATTACTTGATCACTTTCGTACAGATCCCGATCAGGCATCTCTCATCGTAAATCAGATCATAACATGAGATTCCTTACTTACTACACATAAGGGAATTGAAATTGAGTGTTCAACCACATTTAAGAGAGCGATCTTAATACGTCCATGTCAGTTTCTTGGTTCTTTAAACCATAACAAAAATACTAGGCACTCATGAGACAATCACTGGATACACCATTTATATGAAATAAAAATACGTGCTAATCCACTTAACATAGATTCATCATGTTCATCGCTGACATAAATAAGCGCCCAACAATAACCTGACTCTATCTCTTTAACTTATCCCCCTATCATCCGGAGAACGGGCGAATGACACAACGTTGTCCGAGACAAAGATACATCTTCATGTGAGCCAGTTTTCACAACTTATCAAATGACTATTTTGTGCTATGGACGAGACAAACGTCTTTCTTTACATCTGTCCGAAACAAATCCACTTCGTATGCCGCTTTAGAATCTTTCTCGAGAATTTTTATGTATAGATTTGCTCATTCACCATTAAACAAGCTGTCGTGTCGTAAGCTATGAAAGCTACCAAAAATGAGACCTCTTAATCATCAAATGGGCAAATATTGATGTCATTAAATGTCCTTATATGACAAACATTTTATCCATAATATTCTTTGTTGTGGGATACTTTTTCGATCACTTTGATCATAACTGTGAGTCCCAAGTCGTAGAAGAATTAAGTTGAATTCATACCATATGGTGAATATTTGGCTACTCTAATCATTTCTCTGAATGAAAACCATGAAAACGATCCATCAACAAGTAAATATATGTGCAGATGATTAAACCTAAATGATGGATTTTTGAGCCAATAGTCTCTTGGTGGGGGTATCATTTTACAATTTCTGTAATATCTGAGAGTGTCCGATCATAACTAACGAGAATTGATACCATAAAGCCATCAATTGGTCAATTTGACGGTCAATGAAAATAAGCCTTTGCAAATAATGAAGTCTGTGCTATAGGACCGTACTAAGTTGGTTTAGCGAATGAAGTCATGTCATAATGTGGCTTCATAACTACACCGCAAATACACTATTCTCTTGATATTAAATGACTTAATAGTCCTCGTCATTTAATGAAACTTCCTTTCATTTCTCTTCAATTTCTCCGATCGCCTTAAGAAAAATCTAATATCGAATAATCTGAAACAAGAAGATTTTCTCCCAAAAATAATAATAGCTTCTCATATGATTAGTTCGCCGATTCAGAATAAATACTTCTTCGGCGTGACTTGGCGAAGAGATATTTCACGAATGTGACAGGGATTCCAGATAATCACATAAAGTTTATACGATATTTCTGATCTTGGGTGCGAGTCTCCAGTAATCATAACGTTTGTTGAATGCAAACCATTAAGCGACTATTTTCCCGTTTCCAATCGTTTATTCAAATGAAAACCATACGCACGATCACAGTCGGAGATTAACCGCTCGGCCATCCCAATCGCAATAAAAAATGCTTGACCTTTTAATAGGTTTCGCTCCTAGTGGACGATAGATAACTAACCACGCAAACGCGTGGTTTAATATTTTCTTTGACAATAAATAACGCGCTTTCATCCGGGTAATCGGCCATGAATTTCGTGAAAAAGGATATCTCTGTCGCACAAACAACATTTAGTATGTCTCATAAAAATATGTTCTTGACGAACTTGCATTCTAGTTGAGCATAAACATGAATCTCGGCATGCACTGTCCCACAGGTATAAACTTGCACCCGAGGTCAACACATTATCATAGGGTCTCACGAAGCACCCACAATTCACTACACATTATCTCCGGGTATAAACTTGCACCCCAGATCACCTCATTCGCGTAGGGCCTCATGAAGCGCCCGCATTTACTTGCACGTTGTCTCCGGTATGTACTTGCACCCGAGGCCATCACACTCTCGCCGCCGGTATATACTTGCACCGGGGGGCCATCAGACTTTCGCTGCCGGTATATACTTGCACCCGAGGCCATCACACTCTCGCCGCCGGTATATACTTGCACCCGGGGCCATCCCACTCTCGCCGCCGGTATAAACTTGCACCCGGGGCCATCACACTCTCGACCCGTCCATAAGACGGCGTCACCACTTACTCGGCCCGTCCATAAGACGGTGCCATGCGGAAATGGACCAGCCTCCGACGAGGGCGTGGCCCTCGCCGGCATATCATGGAGGAGTCAGGTATATACTTGCACCCTGATTTGCCACGGAAATATGCACGGTTCTAAGCCGGCTATGTCATAAAAAATCGGGCCCCTTGACATATTCCAACAGTAATTATGTATATACGATGCTGCTGCAGACAGAAGGACTCATCATGTTCAAAATATTTTGACGCAGTATCTAATTTGACGAGTTTGAAAATGATCGACTACAAGACATGCGGTACATTGCATTTCTAATCTAACCTATTACTTTATTCCATCCTCCATCATACTAAAATGCAATGGACCTACTCCTATCTTACGAGTCCCCTAGTCGATTGAATTCATGTCGTCAAAAAGGATACTTACAAAATTAGAATATGACCACAAAAAGATGGGGATTTTTATTTTAAGAAGATCGATGAGTCACGTCTATACATAATATTTGCGCAAATCGGAAATATGCAAGTCTATGGCTGCTCCTCTCCGCTGGTGTCCCCATGTGGAGGCCACACGTGACACCTGCATCAATCACTTGATTTCCCATGTATATATATAACATCACTAACAATTATGAGTGCCCACATGTGGAGACCACACGGGACACTTGCTTTCACGCCATTCACCCATGATCTTTTCCAATAATTGTGCAAAGTATCATACGGAGAGTTTCTTTGCATTATCCAACACGAATTCCTCAGGAATCACAGACCAGCAAACAATATGATCATAACGAATTTTCTCTTTCATGTGACCAAACTTTGGATACTCATTCAACTTATATACGTTCAATGGCTCCTTTCAATACCATAATGCGCAATTCCTTCGTGTCCACAGCCATCGCGAAGGCCCATACTAATGTCAGTCCCCATGTGTCGACTGGGAAATCATGAACAATAGTTTAATTGTCGCCACATATCCTCATATTAAATATGACTCAACTTATAATTTCGCTTGCAATATTCACGGTAGATACTTAAGGCAACACTCACCCAATTTNAATGAAAATACGCCTTTGCAAATAATGAAGTCTGTGCTATGGGACCGTACTAAGTTGGTTTAGCGAATGAAGTCATGTTATAATGTGGCTCCATAACTACACCGCTAATACACTCTTCTCTTGATATTAAATAAGTTAATAGTCCTCGTCATTTAATGAAACTTCCTTTCATTTCTCTTCAATTTCTCCGATCGCCTTAAGAAAGATCTAATATCGAATAATCTGAATAAAGAAGATTTTCTCCCAAAAATAATAATAGCTTCTCATAAGATTAGTTCGCCGATTCAAAATAAATACTTCTTCGGCGTGACTTGGCGAAGAGATATTTCATGAATATGACAGGGATTCCAGATAATCACCTAATGTTTATACGATATTTCCGATCTTGGGTGCGAGTCCCCAGTAATCAAAACGTTTGTTGAATGCAAACCATAAAGCGACTATTTTCCCGTTTCCAATCGTTTATTCAAATGAAAACCATACGCACGATCACAGTCAAAGATTAACCGCTCGGCCATCCCAATCGCAATAAAAAACGCTTGACCTTTTAATAGGTTTCGCTCCCAGTGGACGATAGATAGCTAACCACTCAAACGCGTGGTTTAATATTTTCATTGACAATAAATAACGCGCTTTCATCTGGGTAATCGGCCATGAATTTCGTGAAAAAGGATATCTCTGTCGCACAAGCAACATTTAGTATGTCTCATAAAAATATGTTCTCGACGAACTTGCATTCTAGTTGAGCATAAACATGAATCTCGGCATGCACTGTCCCACAGGTAAAAACTTGCACCCGGGGTCAACATATTATCATAGGGTCTCACAAAGCACCCACAATTCACTACACATTATCTTCGTGTATAAACTTGCACCCGGCGCTATCATACTCTCGCCGCCGATATATACATTCACCCGGGACCATCACACTCTCGCCGCAGGTATATACTTGCACCCGGGGCCATCACACTTTCACCGCCGGTATATACTTGCACCCGGAGCCATCACACCCTCGACCCGTCCATAAGACGGCGTCATTCGGCCCGTCCATAAGACGGTGCCATGCGGAAATGGACCAGCCTCCGACGAGGGGGCGACCCTCGCCGACGTGTCATGGAGGAGTCAGGTATATACTTGCACCCTGATTTGCCACGGAAATATGCTCAGTTCTAAGCTGGCTATGTCATAATAAGTCGGGCCCCTTGATATATTCCAACAGTAATTATGTATAAACGATTCTGCTGCAGACAGAAGGACTCATCATGTTCAAAATATTTTGACGCAATATCTAATTTGACGAGTTTGAAAATTATCGACTACAAGACAGGCGGTACATTGCATTTCTAATCTAACATATTAAATTATTCCATCCTACATCATACTAAAATGCAATGGACCTACTCCTATCTTACCTGTCCCCTAGTCGATTGAATTCATGTCGTCAAAAAAGATACTTAAAAAATTAGAATATGACCACAAAAAAGAGTGGAAAATTTTATTTTAAAAAAATCGATGAGTCACTTCTATTCACAATACTTGCGCAAATTGGCAATATGCAAGTCCGTAGCTGCTCCTCTCCGCTCGTGTCCACATGTGGAGGCCACACGTGACTCCTACATCAATCACTTGACTTCCCATGTATATCGATAACATCACTAACAATTATGAGTGCCTACATGTGGAGACCACACGCGACACTTGCTTTCACGCCATTCACCCATGATCTTTTCCAATAATTGTGCAAAGTATCTTACGAAGAGTTTCTTTGCATTATCCAACACGAATTCCTCAAGAATCACACACCGGCAAGCAACACGATCGTAGCGAATTTTCTCTTTCATGTTCCCAAACTTGTGATACTCATTCAACTTATATAAGTTCAATGACTCATTTCAATACCATAATGCGCAATTCCTTCATATCCATAGCCATCGTGAAGGCCCATACTAATGTCAGTCCCCATGTGTCGACTGAGAAATCATGAACAATTGTTTAATTGTCGCCACATATACCCAGTGCAAATATGACTCAACTTATAATTTCGCTTGCGATAGTCACCGAAGATACCTAGGTTCTAAACTTCTTTCTTGAATGCACTTAGCTTCGCACAAGATGATGAGCGGAGATATAAATTGTTTACTAACCGATTCTACTTGCCAGTTCTGATACTTATAAGAAAACTCGGTTGCCAATTACAAGATTTCAAAGATTGGCCTTCATCTTGAGATAATCTCACTAGTGATTTCTCCATAATGACGATAGGCACAAGTATTCTCTTGCATCGCAATACACTTCACTGTCTAATATATAAATCTTGAAAACCCATTATTCTGAACATCTCACGAATGCATTGAATGCATGTCACTATACATCTTTGTTTATCGATCCGGAGAAAGGTAGACTTTTATATGCTGACTTGAGGATAAATCTGTTAGCACTATCATGTTCGAATAAATAAAAGAATCCCTGGAGCAGAAAGACATGACTTCCCGTTAATCGATAACATGTATCATGAATTCGAACAATAATGGGTTTCACTCCCGTCAACAAACTTTCATTCTTCCGAGTGAAATAAACTATAGGTTTTTGTACTCGCCTCCCTTGGTTGCTGGTTCAAAGATCATAATTATATCATCTCCATGTTAATTGAAAATTATTATAATATCCACATATTCTTCCATATTGATGAAACTTTTTTATTCGCAAGTCCCCAGTGTTGACTGAATTAGTTTTCGGAGTACCGCAATTATCCGCAATCTCTATTTTTATAATAAGAAATTCCGCTCATAACAATGTACTAAACATACTCGTTTTATTACATGGAAACTTTTGGTGTATATCCCAATATTGGGTTAAATAGCATGGGTCTTAACTTCACCGGCCATCAAAACCTGTGTAGTACCAAGAGCGGACATTGCAAATGTGACACGTCATGTACTATTCATTCCAACGATTCATTGGAAGGAAATAATTACTCCACCCTTTCATGTCAATAGAAGGCTACGCATATATGGTCACTTTAATGAGACTCACTTTCGTAACATCTTAAATCCTCTCTCTTAACTGGTCTAAGGTCGGTTCAGCAGAATTGGACCTTTTGTAGTCTCCTACTAACATCATTACGACCCTTCTTTCTCTTCATCAAACCCAACTAAGGCAATACTTATGACTTCTTTGAATGCGCAAAACATAAACACAAAGGTTTATGATGAGGAGTAGAGACATAAACGAATCGATATTTATATAACACTTTCAACCTTCAAAAGCAACCCGAGTATGTAGTTATCAATTTATATATCGCTTNGTCTCCTACTAACATCATTACGACCCTTCTTTCTCTTCATCAAACCCAACTAAAGCAATACTTATGACTTCTTTGAATGCGCAAAACATAAAACCAAAGGTTTATGATGAGGAGTAGAGACATAAACGAATCGATATTTATATAACACTTTCAACCTTCAAAAGCAACCCGAGTATGTAGTTATCAATTTATATATCGATACAAACATCATAGGCCAAGAAGAATTTCCGTCTTTCACTAACAACTCACATCTAGAAGGATTCCACCTCACTCAATACTTCATCAATATATTCAATCACTTGCTTAAATATTGGAAATGATTACTTGCAGACCGGTTTTTATCTATATACCATCACTATTGACTTCCATACAGTCTTCTTCTCACATCTTTAAATATTGATCTCATCGACCGTTAATACGTAGCATCTGGTTTCTTCAAACCAAAAGACTTAATTGAAAAACTTCAAGTATTCATAAACTTAAACATTATGTCAAGGTCGACGATAGATATAGGTCCTCTGTAGGCATCGTTCGACTTTGGAGCCACAAATAGGTTGGCGATCGATTATGTGCATTTCATAGAGCCCTTCCTTGCAATAGGACTTCCACATCTTCAATAACTATGTTTTCATTTTCACAGGAGAATGTCCACCTCTTTCGAGGAATTCTTTTTCATTTTTAAAAATCCTCTTAATAATAGAGGTTCCATCTTTATACCTTTTTCTCTTTTCCTTCTAGAAGAAAACCATATCATGCGAATACGATCTTCCATTTAGAATGCCACTATATAGATGCATGTCTTCGCATTAGACATCGTCGTATCGCTTCGTAACATAACACTAGGAACATATCTTGCCGACACATGATTTCCCTTTTACTCCGGAACATAATAATAGAGCTATCAAAGAGGAGTAGGGATATGGTAGCTCCGATTAGATTTAAAGCACTTCTTCCCAGGGGATAATTGTAAAAGAGGATAGGAAGATCCACCACTACGAATTCCGTTAATAAAGACCTTGATATTTCGTGATATCCCAATGTGATTGGAAATATAACAAATCGTTCAAAAGCAACAAAAATGTTGTTAAACCAGACTAACTCAATATGTTGCTTATTAAGTAATGCCAAGACATTTGCTAGGATGCACATATGGTCAAGGTACTTGCCGGCTTGATAATGTCGCAGGTTAATTAATAAAGAATGCTCAATAATCATATATTTCCGGACGAATACCANTTATCTATATACCATCACTATTGACTTCCATACAGTCTTCTTCTCACATCTTTAAATATTGATCTCATCGACCGTTAATACGTAGCATCTGGTTTCTTCAAACCAAAAGGCTTAATTGAAAAACTTCAAGTATTCAAAAACTTAAACATTATGTCAAGGTCGACGATAGATATAGGTCCTCTGTAGGCATCGTTCGACTTTGGAGCCACAAATAGGTTCGCGATCGATTATGTGCATTTCATAGAGCCCTTCCTTGCAATAGGACTTCCACATCTTCAATAACTATGTTTTCATTTTCACGGGAGAATATCCACCTCTTTCGAGGAATTCTTTTTCATTCTTAAAAATCCCCTTAATAATAGAGGTTCCATCTTTATACCTTTTTCCCTATTCCTTCTAGAACAAAACCATATCATGTGAATACGATCTTCCATTTAGAATGCCACTGTATAGATGCATGTCTTCGCGTTAGAAATCGTCGTATCGCTTCGTAACATAACACTAGGAACATATCTTGCCGACACATGATTTCCCTTTTACTCCGGAACATAATAATAGAGCTATCAAAGAGGAGTAGGGATATGGTAGCTCCGATTAGATTTAAAGCACTTCTTCCCAGGGGAAAATTGTAAAAGATGATAGGAAGATCCACCACTACGAATTCCGTTAATAAAGACCTTGATATTTCCTGATATCCCAATGTGATTGGAAAAATAACAAATCGTTCAAAAGCAACAAAAATGTTGTTAAACCAGACTAACTCAATACGTTGCTTATTAAGTAATGCCAAGAAATTTGCTAGGATGCACATATGGTCAAGGTACTTGCCGGCTTGATAATGACGCAGGTTAATTAATAAAGAATGCTCAATAATCATATATTTCCGGACGAATACCATTCCTGGCGATCAATAAAATCCCACAACTTTGATATCTCTTTCGTGAACTCCAATAGGCATAGTCGTATAACGGTTGATGCTTCTGAAAATCTAAAAACCATAATTATCAAATATCTTTAAATAACTGCTTATCATCTTGATGAATACAATCTAAGCGACATCCATTCTGGATAATGAAGTAAATCGAACACATGAAGCCTTCACGATAAAATAAGAATATTCCGAACGAATACCATTTCGGATGATTAAGAAATATAATTAAATGCTATTTTCATCATAGGGTTCATGTTATTAATAATTTGATCATCGAGTAGAGATTTAACTTCAACTATTGAAGCTCAATCGTTTCCTTTAATTCCAAATCCTCAAGCATAATTCCAAGAGTTGCGAGACTCTTCAAGGGGTTTCGTTAATGCAGACCCACTTGATTTAAATAGACAACACCGATCGTTAAAGACATGACCCATTTTTTCGAAAAACAATTAATCACCAATGAAAACCAGGGCGATTTGACTACTGCACAAACATGCTCGAATCCACTGAATGATTAGTAAGAGACTTGATAGTCCATATAACAATTACTAAGTAGAGATGTCGAGACATAAATATACGCTTTATAAAATGAGAAGACGAGACCGTCTTGGAATAATACACTTCCACTCGGGAGTTTCATTTTATGATTCTATCATAACCTTACGCATTTCGTGGTTATCCGTTGATTAATACCTTGGCATTTTAAGCACATCTTCACTATCCATATTGGAAGCTACTCTTTCTGTCACGATAAATACATTTATTCGCGAATGTCTTATCTTCCATACTAGTTTTGTCATAATAATCTATCGATGCGCTATATTCCCAAAAGCTAATCATTCGACTCTTCAATTTGTATATTAAGATACTCACTTCCTCACTNAGTATAGAAAGCAGTAAGAATTTGGGCAGCGTAACAGCCTATTCTTCTGCATCCAAAGGGTCCTCTCTTTTCCTTCGTCTTGCCCTGTATTTATAGAGTTGCCGGCGAGTGTAATCCACGTCCTGTAACCGCCTCTGACAAGTTTGTTAGAGGTTGTTATCGCAGGATGTAAAACGAGGTTGGGACCGATGCGTGGTCTGCGTGATCGGGCCGGAAGCATGATAAACGTGACAGGGCCCGAAGCGTGGAACGCGTGAGCCTGTAACTGNAGCCGATTATGCTCTTGGTTTGCTCACTAATGGAAATAAGAGAAGTTTACACAAAGCAGGCTAATGAAGATGACTAAGCATAGAAAGCAGTAAGAATCTGGGCAGCGTAACAGCCTGTTCTTCTGCATCCAAAAGGTCCTGTCTTTTCCTTCGTCTTGCCCTGTATTTATAGAGTTGCCGGCGAGTGTAATCCACGTCCTGTAACCGCCTCTGACAAGTTTGTTAGAGGTTGTTATCGCAGGATGTAAAACGAGGTTGGGACCGATGCGTGGTCTGCGTGATCGGGCCCGAAGCATGATAAACGTGACAGGGCCCGAAGCGTGGAACGCGTGAGCCTGTAACTGTTTTGTAACCGTTCGGACCGAACCGCGGAGCCAGCTGGCAGATAACGCTTATTTTTACCAAGGTTATCTTCGGTCCTCCGTGTTGAACATCGGGCCGGTCTTCTTAAAGGTGTAATTGGGCTGTGGGAATTCGTTTTGATTATTTAAACTGGCCCAACAGTTATCGGGCCTCACCCATTACAGGGTACCCGGTCCTAGAGTTCTCATCAACCATAATTCTCAAATATCTTTAAATAACTACTTATCATCTTGATGAATACATTATAAGCGACATCCATTCTAGATAATGAAGTAAATCGAACACATGAAGCCTTCACGATAAAATAAGAATAATCCGAACGAATACCATTTCGGATAATTAAGAAAAATAATTAAATGCTCTTTTCAACATAGGGTTGATGTTATTAATAATTTGATCATCGAGTAGAGATTTAACTTCAACTATTGAAGCTCAAACGTTTCCTTTAATTCCATATCCTCAAGCATAATTCCAAGAGTTGCAAGACTCTTCAAGGGGTTTCGTTAATGCAGACCCACACGATTCAAATAGACAACACCGATAGTTAAAGACATGACCCATTTTTTCGAACAACAATTAATCACCAATGAAAACCAGGGCGATTTGACTACTCCACAAACATGCTCGAATACACTGAATGATCAGTAAGAGACTTGATAGTCCATATAACAATTACTAAGTAGAGATGTCGAGACATAAATATACGCTTTATAAAATGAGAAGACGAGACCGTCTTTGAATAATACACTTCCACTCGGGAGTTTCATTTTATGATTCTATCATAACCTTACGCATTTCGTGGTTATCCGTTGATTAATACCTTGACATTTTAAGCTCATCTTCACTATCCATATTGGAAGCTACTCCTTCTGTCACGATAAATACATTTATTCGTGAACGTCTTATCTTCCATACTAGTTTTTTCATAATAATCTATCGATGCGTTATATTCCCAAAAGCTTATCATTCGACTCTTCAATTTGTATATTAAGATACTCATTTCCTCACTATTGGACATGTACGATCCATGTACCAATAAACAGTTCAACAAGTTTTCATGAACTTCCTTAGTCTCCGAGTCTTGAACCTTAAACCACCAAAGTAACCGATATGACGTATGGAATATGCACGATAGCTATATAGACTCTTCACGAATGGATAACCGGAAAACCCCGTTGATAACTCAAAACAAGAAAAACCCACATCATTAATTTCAGTCTTTCACACGTTCTATCATCCCGAACAAACTGAGTACATATAGAGTAAGCTCCTCCATACTCATGGCGTCTTTCTTCAGGTCATGTTAAACAGTTATTTAGGAGAGTGGTTGTGTGTTATCGTGTTGAATATTCAAGTCAACTCCCTCGACCTCGGTCTCTGGCATTCCTTCCACCATACTACCCTGCTCAGCAAACTAATCGTGCATCAAAACCAATTTATATTGGACACCGATTTTCGACACCCACATTAGCATGTCCGAAACTATGATGAAATAGGACAAAATATGATAAAACTTATGAGTCCTCGGTGTCGGTTCTTATAATACGGGATCCTTCTCTCTTGTGTTAAACCATGGCGAGAAATATACTAGAACTGAATAAATACACTTGCAATTGAATACCAACAAGATTTGCATGCTGAACTTCGGCAGCGATACATTCGATCGATCACACGAATTGCAACAATGTCGAGTGTACTTGTTAGGCCAAGCTCTTCCATATTCTACGGTGGATCCTCCAGATATTGCAACGATCAACTCTTCTCTTGTCGTCCATAACCTCTTANGACAACTTCAAGCGTTCCTTAATTATTCGTTGATGACTATATTGTCGTTTGAAGCACTTCTTCACTACCCATATATGAAGTTTCTCCTTCTATCACGATAAATCTTCGTTCATTCACCAATGCTTTGTCGTGCATACTAACTTCTTGCTTTGCAATAATAATATTTCGACGTGCTCTTCAACTCCTCAATTTGAATATTAAGATATTAAATTCCATATTCTTGTATATGTACAATCTCTTGAATGCCAAATAACTCACCAAGTTGCCATAAACTTCCTTAAAACAATCTCTTAAACCATCAAAGTAACCGATATAACGTATGGAACATGCACGATAGCTGTATAGATTCTTCATGAATGGATAACCAGAAAACCCCGTTGATAACTCAAAACTAGAAAAAACCCACATCATTAATTGATCTCTTTGACACTGATCTAGAATCCCGAACAAACTGAGTACATATTGAGTAAGCACCTCCATACTCATGGCGTCTTTCTTCAGATCATGTTAAATAGTTATTAGGGAGAGTGGCTGTGTGTTCTCAGATTGAATATTCAAGTCAACTCCCTCGACCTCGGTCTCTGCATTCCTTCCACCATACTACCCAGCTCATCAAACTAAAAGTGCTTCAAAAACAATTTACATCGGACACCGATTTTTGACACCCACATTAGCATGTCCAAAAATTGAATACCAACAAGATTTGCGTGCTGAACTTTGGCAGCGATACATTCGATCGATCACACGAATTGCAACAATGTCAAGTGACTCATAAGTATATGTTCTTTCATTTATTGAATATACGGTGTACTTGTTAGGCCAATCTCTTGCATATTCTACGGTGGATCCTCCAGATATTGCAACGATCAACTCTTCTCTTGTCGTCCATAACCTCTTACTTTACTACGAACCTTACTTCTTGCATTAATGCTGTCGAATAATAGTATAAATATTCCTTCAAATAGTCACACATCGGATCCAATGGCTGGACTAGGATCGAAACTAGGATCGTGGTCATATAATTGCTATTGACAACGTCACATATCCTTGAGAACCAACAAATATTCCACATGACCATACACATATACTCATATAACCTCTTATTTTTCCCGGTCAATTAGCTCATGTTGACTTGGGTCCTCCAACTTTCCGTGGCTATTATTCTCACCAACGACTCGACGCACACTTATACCATTAAGCAACACGTAGATAAATCCTCCTAATGCCACTACGCATCCGCTAATTCGCAATTTGAGGTTAACGTGCTTCACAAGTGCTCCATGCAATACACACAACCACCACAAAACTGGATAGAAAACCACACAATACCTCCGAGGAATCGTTCCGTCGTTCCGATTAAAACTCATACATGAATCCCAATATGAAATAGTAGAAAACATCGGCAAGTAATTGAATTATTGTAGAGTAAGCCATTCCAAATATCAGGCAAAGTACATGGTCATATCATTGAAGTCCATCAAATTAACATGGATCTCGAGATTTGATGTCGATGAGATCCTTAGGTATCTCAATATACGCCAACCTTATGAAGAATAACCTCCCTCGCGAGCGGAGATGTGTAAATGTATCGGATACGTTCACCATATAACCCTCATTCATTATAACCGAGAATCATGTTGATCCCCAATATATCCGTANCATATACTCATATAACCTCTTATTTTTCCCGGTCAATTAACTCATGTTGACTTGGGTCCTCCAACTTTCCGTGGCTATTATTCTCACCAACGACTCGACGCACACTTATACCATTAAGCAACACGCAGATAAATCCTCCTAATGCCACTACGCATCCGCTAATTCGCAATTTGAGGTTAACGTGCTTCACAAGTGCTCCATGCAATACACACAACCACCACAAAACTGGATAGAAAACCACACAATACCTCCGAGGAATCGTTCCGTCGTTCCGATTAAAACTCATACCTGAATCCCAATATGAAATAGTAGAAAACATCGGCAAGTAATTGAATTATTGTAGAGTAAGCCATTCCAAATATCAGGCAAAGTACATGGTCATATCATTGAAGTCCATCAAATTAACATGGATCTCGAGATTTGATGTCGAGAAGATCCTTAGGTATCTCAATATACGCCAACCTTATGAAGAATAACCTCCCTCGCGAGCGGCGATGTGTAAATGTATCGGATACGTTCACCATATAACCCTCATTCATTATAACCGAGAATCATGTTGATCCCCAATATATCCGTCTCACAGAGCGAAATCCTTTGAATTATTCAAAATATGCCAAATTTTCGATAAATTGACCGAGATGGAATAGTAAAATGCCACCGAAATCCTACCCGGAAAATATCACACTATCATATCACCGCGTGATTGTATACATAAAATGGATCCTCCCATTAAATTTTGGTAGCGCCAAAAATCCGGAGTATGTGGACTTGTCTTCGGCACATATTCATGCAATATGATAATTTTCAAATGCACTCATAAATACACCCCCCCGGATGAAATCCCTCTCCGAAGGTTGGTTAGATTCCCGCTACTAAGGACTCTTCCTGTGGCACTGATTGAGTCCTCGATAAAATATCATTCCTTTCGTCTTCTACTACATAAAGGTTGCAATCCGATACACTTTCTTCATCTATATCACTCTCATGTTAGGAATCCCGTATCNATAAATCCTCCTAATGCCACTACGCATCCACTAATTCGCAATTTGAGGTTAACGTGCTTCACAAGTGCTCCATGCAATACACACAACCGCCACAAAACTGGATAGAAAACCACACAATACCTCCGAGGAATCGTTCCGTCGTTCCGATTAAAACTCATACCTGAATCCCAATATGAAATAGTAGAAAACATCGGCAAGTAATTGAATTATTGTAGAGTAAGCCATTCCAAATATCAGGCGTACATGGTCATATCATTGAAGTCCATCAAATTAACATGGATCTCGAGATTTGATGTCGAGGAGATCCTTAGGTATCTCAATATACGCCAACCTTATGAAGAATAACCTCCCTCGCGAGCGGAGATGTGTAAATGTATCAGATACGTTCACCATATAACCCTCATTCATTATAACCGAGAATCATGTTGATCCCCAATATATCCGTATCACAGAGCGAAATCCTTTGAATTATTCAAAATATGCCAAATTTTCAATAAATTGACCGAGATAGAATTGTAAAATGCCACCGAAATCCTACCCGGAAAATATCACACTATCATATCACTGTGTGATTGTATACATAAATAGATCATCCCATAAAATTTTGGTAGCGCCAAAAATCCGGAGTATGTGGACTTGTCTTCGGCACATATTCATGCAATATGATAATTTTCCTTTTTTTTTTGTTTTTTGGAACCCTTGCATCCCTTTGACATGTCTTCGGAACATATTCATGCAATATGATAATTTTCCAATTCACTCATAAATAGACCCCCCGGATGAAATCCCTCTCCGGATGTTGGTTAGATTCCCGCTACTAAGGACTCTTCCTGTGGCACTGATTGAGTCCTCAATAAAATATCATTCCTTTCGTCTTCTACTACATAAAGGTTGCAATTCGATACACTTTCTTCATCTATATCACTCTCATGTTAAGAATCTCGTATCCTCACAATACACAACAAGCTCCAAGCTCAGGACAAGAGCTCTCAATGGGATTAAGTCTCGGGTCCCCACGGACGGCGCCAAACTGATCTCGTCTAAAAATATTTTAGAGTGTTTGTTTACGATCAGTCAATTTTTAATTACTCGAAATTTAATTTTTGTGAGGACACGAGCGATATACGAGGTTGGGCCCACAATGCGTGAGCTTACGTCCTCGGCAGAGCATAGCTCTACCTTGGTTTTCACTATAATAATCAAAGGATACAAGTACAATCATTAGATGATGATAATCCGAATGAAAACGGTACGAAAAACGATCAATTCCACTCCATCGCACCCGAGGCGACGAAAACTTGCGAAGTAAGGTGATGTTCGCGACTTTTGGACATAAACTCGCGAATGGTGCCAAAAGTCGCGAGTCTTGGTGCCTAAAGGACGAAAACTCGCGAGTCCAGGTGTCCGAGAGGCGAAAACAAGCGAATCGGAGGTCCAGGCGACGAAATCTCGCAAATACAACAATGAACACATGCTCTCGCGACTTTTGGTGCAAAAAGTCGCGAGTGTGGCCTTGAAGATGAGGGATTCGTGACTTTTGGATCAAAAAGTCGCGAGTGGGGCAAAAAGTGGCGAAACCGGGAGTTTTGGGAAGCGTGCCAAGAGTCTGAACCCTTTTCTGGGGCCTAGAGTCTTGTATTTATAGAAAAACTCGGCCAAATAAGTGAACTTAAGGTCCAAAAGCCCAATCATAGTCAAATTAGCCCAACTTACTTAGAAAATATCCAATTAATCCGGAATAAGTGTCACATCGCCACTAAACTTCTGGACTACATCCCGGTCGAGAGTTTAGTCGGAAATGCGGTGAGAGAATACCCGAAAATCTCGTATATCAGTTCTTTGCCTCCAAACAGTGAATACGCAGCCACATATCATCACTACACCCCGCCGATGTGCTCCCGGGTGGCAAATTACGAAAATACTCTTGGCCCCGTCCGGGGTAGAAATAACCCAAAACATCTCAAAACACTTACATAAGCCTTATATGGGGTTCAGCATGCCTGAATCACGAGAATACCCTCGAGAACGCCTCGCGATAGACATATAAAAATACCGAAAATACCACATAGCCACGTCGGACGAGCCCCGAGGTTAACATAATTACATAAATAACCTCGGGCAATATCATATATTTATCAATATGATAGCACATAATAAACATCAACATATGATGTTTCTCTCATTTGACATTACTCTATCCTAAACTCTCAATAGATATCGTAATTTTGATATCTCTCGGTGTTGTGGTTCCTTTTTAGGGGGTACCAACAGTCACCAGATTCTGAAAACCGGTTTTATTTGTTGTTTGTGGAGACAACTTGAAATATAGAAATGGAAAGAACACAGGCGATTTTAGTGTGGAAAAACCCCTTAAGAAAGGGGAAAAAAACCACGTTGCCGAGAGGAGAACCTCTATGGCAAATTCATTAATAAACCAATGAAAATGTACAAAGGGAATAAGAGCAGCGAAAATGAAATTATAGCGGCTAGGGTTCGTCGAAATTGCCCTCCAAATGGTCCTCTTGAGCTTATCTTTTTTCTCTGTATTTATAGAGAGGGAGATGCGTGTAATACACGCTCTGTAACCACCTCTGATAAGGTTGTTGGAGGTTGTTTTCACATGCTGGAAAAAGTGGTTGAGCCCGATGCGTGGAACGCATGCTGATGGGTCAACATCTAGTCTGTCGGGCCCTAAGC
Source organism: Utricularia reniformis (assembly GCA_009725065.1). Lineage (NCBI taxonomy): Eukaryota > Viridiplantae > Streptophyta > Magnoliopsida > Lamiales > Lentibulariaceae > Utricularia > Utricularia reniformis. The sequence goes on from RWGZ01001412.1 coordinate 23,905, forward strand.
TGTCTTCTGGGACCGAAGCTGTCTGCTGGGCCCTAAGCTGTCTTCCGGGACCGAAGCTGTCTTCCGGGACCTAAGCAGTCTGCCGGGACCGATCCTGTATTTTGGGACCTAAGCTGTCTGTTTGGCCCTAAGCTATCCGTTGGGACCGAAGCTGCCTGCTTGGCCCTAAGGTGTCATCCGGGACCGAAGCAGTCTGTCGAACCCTAAGCTGTCTGCTGGGTCCGATCATATACTTAGTAATTTCAGCTGTCGAATCCTTGCTTAAGTCTGACCACATTCATCTTGGTTTAGAACTCATCATTGGTCCCGGTTTAATGGTTCTCAACAAGAACACATCATTGGTACCCGGTTTAAGGGTTCTCAACACTAGCCCCTTGGGTTTTGTCATAGCGAGGCCGCTATGAACGGAAACCAATGACGAAAAACCCGACCCATCAGATCCATGGATGTCTGCTGGTAGAGAGCCCATGTTCTTCTATGAGTCCAAAGATAGGCTGAGGTTTTGGGAGCCCCTGTTCTTTTATAAGTCCCAATGTAGGCTCCTAATTTTTTTTTTTTTGGATGAGCTTCTCATTTATATTCCCTTTTCTCAGCATGTCGATAGAACGAATACCTCGGAAAATAACATTTCTCACACTTTCGATTTGGCCAGCGAGTTCTTGCGGGGAATTAAGTTCTTGGTAAGTTTGAGGACTTTCTCGACTTAGTCGGAGCTATCACGAGTTATTTGCAATTTTTGTCAATCGGTTTTTGAAATAAAACTTATTAATAATTGTTATGGTTCCTTTTTAGGGGGTACCAACAGTCGTCCGGTTCGTTCAACAAACGAACTCGGTTCTGATTTATTTTAAGTGTGGAAGACGATCAAAAGCTGGAAATAAAGTAAGTGCACGGCGATATATAGTGGAAACCCCAATAATTGGGGTGAAAACCACTCGACTAAGAGCTGATTATGCTCTTAGCCTGCTCACTAATGAAATAACTCATAGTCAATACAAGAGAGGCTAATGAAAATGACGAGGTAAAGAAAGCGGTAAGAATTCCGGCAGGGTAACAGCCTGTTCTTCAGCGTCCAAAGGATCCTGCTATTTCCGTCGTCTTGCCCTGTATTTATAGAGTTCCTAGCGTGTGTAAATCACGCTCCGTAACCGCCTCTGACAGGTTTGTTAGAGGTTGTTATCGTGGGATGTAAAACGAGGCTGGGACCGAGACGTGTTCTGCGTGATCGGGCCCGAAGCTTGGTAAACGTGGGGGGGCCCGAAGCGTGGTAAACGTGAGTTGTAACTGCTCGGACCGAACCCAGGTGCCAGCTGGCAGAAAACGCAAGTGTGGTTAAGGCCAGCTTCGGTCCTCCAGTTGAACATCGGGCCGCTCTTCATTGGAGGTATAAAATGGGCTATAGGGATTCATTTTCGCTATTTTAATTGGTCCAATCGTTGCTGGGCCTTACCCATCACAAGGTACCCGGTCCTAGAGTTCTCATCACTAGCCCCTCGGGCTTGATTGCCAAACGCAGAGGTGATACAAGGCCGATCACATGATGTTTGCACATTCATGAGAACAAGGGACCGTACCTGTAAGTAGTGAGAGTCCAGGGGACCGAAGTTTGCCTTAGCGTATGGATCGATCACGCTTAAGAGCTAATAACGTATATTTAAATTATACTTTTATTTTCATTTTTCTTTAAATACTAATATCCCAACCCGCGCCTCTTCACCTTCGGTAGTTCAAGAGGCGTGATGAGTGCGCACCGTACCGTCACAGTCTTGGGCAGTATTACGTGGCGGCACGTTATTGGCTGAGAGATTAATATTTAAATCGGGATTTAGGGCACTGTTTCTCCTCATCGTCATTTTCGCGAAGAGAAAATCGCAGCAAGTTCTTGTGCCCAAAATCGCTCTCTCGTCCAACCCTCTTCCAATTCGTTTTTGTTAAGGTATATTTTCATGGCTCCCCATAAAACGCGTTATCCTTCTATGTCTGAGTCGGACATTGAGGAATTTAGGTCTAAGTTTTAAATCCCGGCACATTACTCCATCTGGAAGGGACGGGAAGACATTCAATGTTTCCTTCCGGCGGAGATGAATGTGCCGGCATCTGCTATTCCGGTTAGCTACGCCTCTTTAAAGTGCGAGCTTCGTTTTCCGCTACATCCTTTTGTAGCGGCCGTGCTTAAAGAAATCCACTGCCCCACTTTTGCGTTATTCCCGGGCAGTTACGTATATATTATAGCGTT
>RWGZ01001412.1:31102-70988 GCA_009725065.1 Utricularia reniformis
AATAGGTAAAAAATATTTTTAAGTAAAAATCCAAAATTTTATGTTTAATTGGTTTTGGGGTCTATTTTTAGTTTCAAGATCCGCTCCTGGTGTAACCTGTGGTTTTTCTACAGTTTTATGAACTTTATTATTTTCAGGACTTTGTACTTCTTATTCTTGTCATTTACAGATCTTACACGAGGCTGCTGTACAGAAAGTGTTTTTGAAGTCTCTTGACAACTATATCAAATGGGTTAACTATTTGGGAATACCTCCCTTGTGTAACAAGTATGTCTGTTGTGGAAATGATCCTCCTCACCCATGTGTGATTTGCAAATAAGAATATATTTATTGAATGTTTTCAGCTTATTATGATGTTTTTTTCCCTCTAAAGGTGCTGTTTTGTACTCAATTAGCAAGCATAATTTATGTTTATTGTTTTAAATAGTCATTTATCCTTAGAGTTGATCCCCATTGTGTAGAAAGAGGGATTTATTGGTATTATTGTATAGTTCTTTCTTCTTGAGTAAATGCATTTTTAAATGAAAAAATTAGCAAACTTTTTGTTTATTTATGCAGTTTTGAAGGCGTGAACAAGGAGAAAAAGTTATTATTCATTTCACTGTATTTCTTGATCTGGGGTGAAGCAGCAAATGTTCGATTTCTCCCAGAATGCTTATGCTACATATTTCATCATGTGAGTTTACCTTTTTTAACTTTTAGCTTGATATTCGATTTTTTTATTGGTGAAGGAGCATGATATGTTAGGCTTATCTTTATGTTTTGTTTCTTATAACAGTGCCATTTATTTCCTTTCGCCATGATACCTATTCCACATATTTACATCAGATTAAACATCTCCTAGGGACTTGTTACTTTGTTTTCTTCTGATGTATAATGCCTATCGTCAATTCCCTGAATAATTCATGATGGTATGTGTACCAGAAGACCTGATCATTTTCTGCAATGTATGTCGAGCAGATGGGTAGGGAACTGGAAGAAATATTAGGACAGCAAGTTGCTCAGCCAGCTAGTAGTTGTGTCTCCGAGTCGGGTGTATCATTTTTAGATAAAGTTATACGGCCTCTATATGACATAATTTCTTTGGTATGTCGATCTTATAAAATAATTGTCCATTGATCAAAACTGCCTAAATTTATTCTCTCTTTGAAGGAAGCGGCAAACAATGATAATGGTCGAGCATCTCATTCATCCTGGAGAAATTATGATGATTTTAATGAATACTTTTGGTAGGCTTTAGCATTTAATAGTTGTTTTACCCAATATAATTTAGTCAAATTTATTTATACCGAAGTCTCATGTCATGTTGAATAACATTCTTATTCACTAAGGTCGCTACACTGCTTTGAACTTAGTTGGCCATGGTTCACGAACTCAAATTTCTTCCAAAAGCCAAAACCTAGGTCAAAGGTACATAGCCTTTGTTATCATGAAACTGATAAGATTGACCTTTTGAGAACTTAAGTTGCTTAATCAGTATATTGAGTTTCTTTCTGGTGTTTTAAGACACTGTTAATATGTTTATAGTTTTCAATGTTAGATGACAGTATATCAGGCATTATTTTCTATTTTAATAGCATACTTTGATGTCAACGGGAGGAAAACGCTTTGGAAAGACATCGTTTGTTGAGCATAGATCGTTCCTTCATCTTTATCACAGTTTTCACCGCCTCTGGATCTTCCTCCTGATCATGTTTCAGGTTAGTTAGCCATAGAAAAAGCATATGCCTCTTCATACTTTCTCTGAAGGATATGGAATCCTTTATAGAGTTTAGTAGGCTTATAGCAGCTACTTCTCCGTAAATTCATTTATTTATGTTGGAATGTCAACATTTGACTTAAAAGTTACTAGTACAATCAAGGCATACATGCTCTTATGGCTTGCCAATATTGTTTCTGCTGATGCAGCTAATTTTCACTTGAAAGATTAAGTTTTTCAAAATTTTAGTTTGTATACTCAAGCTTTTTTTATTTTTGTATAATGCTGCATTTCTCTTTTCCTAGGGACTTACTCTAATTGCCTTCAATGATGGTCAATTCAACTCAGCAAGCATCCGGGAAGTTCTTAGTGTTGGAGCAACATATTTTGTGATGAAATTTGTGCAGAGTAATTTGCATCTTTGAACTCTTGTGAATCTTTTTGGAAAGTTAAATACTTATTTTATAATCATGTCGGGAAGCCATCTTATCTAAAAGTAGATGCTGTTAGATAGGTGTGCTATGTTATATTTAGCTATTCCAAAATTGGCAACGTTATTTTTTCAAATTTTCTTAAGAAAGACAATTGACATTTCTTTCATATGGTGGCAGTTAATATTCGCTCTAGTATCATGTTAGATAACTACCTTATATTAAAGCTGAAGCGATTAGGGAGATGCATTATTTTATAGTTAGTTTTTGTAACAATTTTTAAACCTTCAATCTTTGATATTTTAGGTCTGTTGGACATGATGATGATGTATGGTGCATACTCTACCTCAAGGCGTCTAGCAGTCACCAGAATTTTTCTTCGCTTTATTGGATATACTTTCGCTTCAGTTTTCATATGTTTCATCTATGTGTACGATCCATTCTATTGCTCCTCATGTGTTCTTATTATTCTTCTTTGAATTGCTATGATAAAACCCCATGGACTGTGTATCTTTTATAATTTCAGGCGAGCACTTCAAGATGCAAGCAGGAACACCACTGGAAGCTCACTTATTTACAGAGTCTATGTTATATTTCTTGCTATCTATGCTGGCGCAAAGCTTTTTCTAGGCTTCTTAATTCGAATTCCAGCTTGTCATCGGCTATCCAATAGATGTGATAGTTGGTCCCTAGTTCGTTTTATGAAATGGATGCACCAGGTTTACTCATGCTGTTGAATAGAGATGTTTATTTTGAAATAATGATTGTTTGAATTGATGCTGATAGGTTGTTATTTCAGGAACATTACTATGTTGGTCGAGGCATGTACGAGAGAGCTTCCGATTTCCTAAAGTACATTCAGAATTCTCTTTGAAGATTATTATTGCTTACTAACCTTTATCTTGCATATTCCTTTCATACACTTTTTAAAATAATTTTTTCTTAATTTTATGAAGATTTCAATCATTTATATACTTGTGGGCTTCTTCAGCAAGGGCTCTTTTGTGTGGATCTGCAGATTTATATTGCCGATGAGATCATTTGATCTGGATATTAGATTTTTTGTAGTTTGTGTTTTTTCTCTTTCTATTTGAGCAGTGTTAATATTTCGTCATTTTTTGTTCATGAACTTTTTGACTTTTCCTTTAAATTTGGAGCAGGTTTTTCAAGTTTATATCTACCATTTGCTGCACTCCCTCTTATTGAGATAATTAGATGTCACAGATTTTTATCAGCGACAGTTTTCTTTCTCCTGTTGCTTTTTATTCTGGGTATATTTAGGAAAAAAGCATGCAAAATAGATTTTCTATTGTCTTGGGTTTCATGCCTAATTGCCTTCTACTTACAGCATTTCAGAGAATTGTTAATGACATCTCTTCTTCTCTATTCTATACAGATATATGTTCTTCTGGGTTATTGTGCTCGGATCCAAATTTTCATTTGCCTATTTCCTTTTGGCAAGTGTTGATTGGCCTCTCTTTAATGTTTGAGCATGTTTTGTAAAAGGTTTCGTCACAAGCTATTTGAGCTTTTTAATTTTTTTTGGATATGTTGCAGATAAGGCCGTTGGTCAATCCAACAAGGGTTATAGTTAACATGGATATCAGGCTATATTCTTGGCATGATTTTGTGTCACGACGTAAGTGATATCGTTCGTTGTTCGTCGTCTATTTTTTTTATTATTTTATATCTAGTTACAGTTGGTTGTTCAGTATTCTAGATTTAGCTTTCCTAGCATTCAGTAGTTATCAACAATGAAAATGAACTCTTTTTTTGTGTACTATATTTTGTTAAATTGCACCTTGGATTTTTCTTAAATCTAATACTGAGATTCATCCCTCTGAATTTCATCTCCTGGACGTCTTTACTTTGATTGTTAAATTTAAGTTTTATAATTAATGTTGTCTTCTGCCTTCTTAAATTTATGCTGCATATTGATATGCTCTTTTTATTATGTAGATAATCATAACGCTCTAACTGTTGTAAGCTTGTGGGCGCCTGTACTGGCTGTAAGAATGCTAACTTTTATTTGGCATCTTTTCTCTCTATTTTCTGTTGCATAAATTGCTGTTTTTGAATCTCCATGTCAATTTTTATTCTGCAGATTTATTTGTTAGACACCTACATATTCTATACTATTATATCTGCAGTCTGGGGTTTTCTTCTTGGTGCAAGAGATCGTCTCGGAGAGGTGATCTTTGTTGTTGCTTCAAATATGCATTTGTATTTTTCTATGAATTTATGTAAGGAAATTAACAGGACCATTGTGATTTGGAGGGTAATTAGGATGGCTATTTTTGCTGTAACAATCAGACGGTTCTTCAGAACTTAATTTTTTACCTTGCTCTCAAATTTCAGATTAGGTCCCTTGATGCTGTTCATCAACTTTTCGAGAAGTTCCCAGAGGCTTTTATGAATACTTTGCATATACCCCTTTCAAACAGGTTTGCTTTAGTGTAACCCAAAACTCTTTCCAAATCCTTATAATTGTGAGGCATGTAACCAAATATTTAATACATTCTTTTGTAGGGTTTCTGCGCAGTCATCCAATCAGGTTTGGTCAACCTTTTCTTTTCATCATTCATATTAGTTTTTTGTATCCTTATTGCCAGCAGGGTAAATTAGTCTATATTTTTCTTGGATAAAAATAGAAAGAGTACAGTTCAAGGGTGTTAGACCACCTTTATTGGTGCCAGCATGGCGACCAAATCAATGTTTGGCCGCCAGGCTGGCAGTATGGCCGTGGCCATGGTATGGGGAGAGAAATTCTCTCTCCCCGGACTTTTTTTAAAATTTTAAACTAATTTTTTTAAATTTTAATTTATAAAAATTATTTAAATTTAATATATTTTATAAATAGATAAATTAATAATAATATAATTAAAACAATAATGAAAAAAATGATGGGAAGAAAGGGAATGAAAAAAGTTAGTTGGATGAGAGATAAAATGATATGTAGGGAGTGGCAATGATGGTGTGTTAGGAGAGAAATTTGATGTTGATAGCCACGACAACGGATGGAGATGGTCTTATACTTATAGGAGTGTACAAGATTTGTGCAATGATTATGAAATTGCGGTTTATATGATGGATTGGTGTTGTATTTCACACTTTATATTTGTACTTGTTGATTACTATTAGTGTACTGGTTAACCCGTCTGGTCCACTAGAGAGATATCTTGTTTGTAACTAAACGAGAGATCTAAGAATTTTGGCCAACTCTTATGTGCTATAAACGTCGCATGATAATAAATTTGTTTATTTGTTTTATTCATGCCATTCAGAGGTGTATGTAAGCTCTTTGGAATGGTTCCTTAGTATTTTTTATTTTGAAGGACATGGACAAGCGCAAAATTGATGCTACTCGTTTTGCGCCATACTGGAATGAAATTGTGAAGAATCTGAGAGAAGAAGATTATATCAATGACTTGTGAGTTGTGATGCCTTTGGTTATGAACTGTTATATAAATATGGTTGCAATGGTCATTTCATGTAGGGAGTCAGAGCTGCTTCATATGCCGAAAAATTCAGGATTTTTTCCCCTTGTACAGTGGCCACTGTTTCTTTTAGTTAGCAAGGTCTGTGCATGCCTTCGATCTTAGAATCAAGGGTATCTCCTTAATTTTTCGTGAACACTGCTTGGGTTCATTGCCAATCTTATGATGCAGATATTCCTTGCTAAAGATATTGCTTTAGAGAGTAGGGACTCACAAGAAGAGCTGTGGGATAGAATTTCTAGAGATGATTACATGAAGTATGCTGTGGTGGAGTGCTTTTTTAGTGTCAAATATATCCTCACAGAGGTATTGGATACTGAAGGAAATCACGAGGGAAAGAAGTGGTCAGTTTCACTGTCATAGTTTTTGATGTTACACTTNTTTTTGGACCTTTATGATGTTCTGCGAAAGGATGTACTGTTTTTCAACAAGGGGTTTGTTCTATTGCTTATTACATACATATTATATGTGTCTTTCTTGCTTTTTCTCATAAACCTAAACCGTGGCAGTGAACATTATGATACGTGGAATATGCTTTCAAAAGCACAGGCGGATGGCAGTCTCTTTCAGACATTGAGCTGGCCCAAAGATGCAGAATTAGTATGGCTTTGAGATCATATACAGTTAAATGCCGTTATCCACAATCCATCATTGAGAATAAATTTTGCACCGCATGCAGAAATCACAAATTAGCAGGTTATATTCCCTTCTCACGGTAAAGGACTCCGCTGCGAATATACCGAATAATCTGGAGGCTAGAAGGCGACTACAGTTTTTTACCAACTCCCTCTTTATGGAGATGCCAGTAGCAAAACCTGTTAGAGAGATGCTATCTTTTAGGTACTTCTTTAGTTACCTTAAGAATTACAAATTGTTCTTCATAACCTCAAAACAAGTCTTGTAAAAGGTTTTTACATCGTAATATGCATCTCAATCTTCTGTTTGTTTTGCAGTGTCTTCACTCCATATTACTCTGAGATTGTCCTTTACAGCATGCGCGACCTTCTTAGTATAAATGAAGATGGAATTACAACTTTGTTTTATCTCCAAAAGATATATCCAGGTGCCTGCACCACCTATTCTTGTCATGCTTGAGCTATGTCTATTTGCCTATTTATATGATTTGCTTAGTGCATCTGATCCTCTTTTGGCTGTTTCATAGGTGTGAATATTATGTGGATTTAAGGGCAGTCTTGCACTCCTCGATGCATTTTTTCACATGCTTATTACTTGTGAAAAATCATTATATACATGATTATATTAAACCTTGAATCTCTATTCATTTATGACGTTATGGAAATCATTATTGTTGCATGGTACAGATGAGTGGAGGAATTTTCTTAATCGAATTGGACTTGATGAGAACACCTCAGAGTTAGGACTTAGTGATAATCCTTCTCATATCCTTGAGCTACGGTTTTGGGCCTCTTACCGGGGACAGACATTGGCCAGAACAGGCAAGTCTTGTTGCATTTATTCTTAAAAGTTCAATGACTCCCGTTTTTTCTGGTAGCTTGAGGTCTGTCTGCCTGCATAACTATGGTGTTTTTGTTAGATTATTCTTAATTCTTAGTAGGAAAAGCAGTGTACCATTAATTCATATATATGGACAACTTATGCTGTTAATTTAAATATCTCATTTAACCTGGTCCTGATGTGTCTCAAGAATGCCACAAAAGTTTGCCGAAAATGAGTAGCAGTTAGTATTCACTGCTCAATTTAATAAATTTTTATACTGATTTTTTACATTTACTCTTGTATAAGTATTTATAGCACGAAATGATTGATCATGTTACCCTGACGCCACTGCATTTGCATTAATAACTGTGATTTGAAACCTTTCATTGACTTGGCATTGATGATATTTCCCCCCTGCCCTTCGCCCATATTGGTCTTTCTATATAATTATTAGAATTTCAAGTATATGGTATTTTTCTGTCATTCAATTTTAAGTCTAGTTCCCTGATGATTCTTATACTTTGTAGTTAGAGGAATGATGTACTACAGGAAAGCTTTGATGCTTCAAGCATATCTTGAACGGATGCCCAATGAAGGTTTGCATTTTTATCTTATTTATATCATTTTTTATGCCTATTTGATGCGATGTAATGGACGATTTCAGATATAGAATCTGGAGTACTTGGAAATCCAATGGCAGATATCGAAGGCTTTGAGTTGTCTCCACAAGCAAGAGCTCAGGCAGATTTGAAATTTACATACGTTGTTACATGTCAAATATATGGTAAGCAGAAGGAAGAGCATAAACCTGAAGCTGCTGACATAGCTCTGTTAATGCAAAGGTACAAAGTTGTATGAAATATTTCGTTCTTAGTTTAGTGCAATGTGTTTTGTCTTAGGAGCAAAGTATTGATAATTTACTACAATTAACAAAAAATTGTAGCATTTCATAAAATAGCCGGCATTTATAGTGGATATCATACAATATTATTTCTGAGTCAGTGCAAAGGTACTCTAGTTTACTTAGTTGAAAAGTTTGAAACATGCAAATTTCATATCCACCAGGAACGAGGCCCTCCGGGTCGCTTTCATTGATGTGGTTGAAACTCTGAAGGATGGGAAAGTGCAGACTGAGTATTTCTCAAGACTCGTGAAGGCTGATATCAATGGAAAAGACAAGGTCTTTCTCTCCATCTCTATCTAAGTTTTAGATGCATATAGACCCATCAATTTTTCTAAGTATGTTCAACTCTTCAGTCTCAGAAAGATATGTTTCTAGTTTACGGTTTTTTTGTTCTTAGTGACCAGCCCTTAGTATCGCTATTTTCAAATTTTGTGAGGGCCAGGAGTCCTTTGTTGATCATTGATCTGATCTTGTTTTGATAGTTTGTTCAAGCTAAAAACACTGTCTGAGTAAGCCCATACTCAATTTAATCAGAAATTCACTGTCTTCGTCTTCTATAATTTCACTTGATGACAATGTTGGTGTTCATGACAAATGGTTGCCGTAGTCTTTATGCAAGTTAATGTTTTTTTGTTTAAACTGAATTAATCTTGTTGACAAAGAGTTGTGTATTGTGTTACTCGATTTTTAGGGTTGAGTGGGTGTTGATCATGTCCTTCATGTTTCACTGCTGTGGCGGAAAATACATTCCTCCTAATTATAATGTTAAGTTGCTGATGTGACATTTTACACTTGTTATTTATCTTTTATTTTTTCCATTTCGATTTGTTCACCATCCAATCATTTTTTCCATATCAAGATCTTTTGGTGATAACTCATCCGGAGATATGTTTATGTTTTTCCACTTCTTATACAGCAATGCTATTTTTCATTAATTAGGGGTATCTTATATCTCATGCGCATCCTTCTGATCATTGTAGGAGATCTACTCAATCAAGCTACCAGGAAATCCTAAACTGGGTGAAGGGAAACCTGAGAATCAGAATCATGCTATAATCTTCACACGTGGTAATGCAATGCAGACAATTGACATGAATCAGGTCTGGTCTGTCTCCAGTTACTAATTTTATTTTATCTGTCCGTGTGGATGTTTTCCAAGACATCAATATTTTTTTTGCTTTCTTCGCAATATGAAGCACATTCCTAGTACCCTCAGGTTTTCACAATGCTCTGGATCCATCCTAGTCCCTAGGGGGTCAATAAAAGAACTGTTTTAGTGTAGCAGCAAAAAGTGTTTCATTGTTAAAAGAAACTGAGCCATGCTGTTGCTCTCTTTTTTTACTTCTCTTCAGGATAATTATTTTGAGGAAGCATTGAAAATGAGAAATCTTCTTGAAGAATTTCACTGTGATCATGGGCTACGGCCCCCAACTATTCTTGGAGTCAGGGAGCATGTGTTTACTGGAAGGTGCTTTTTGTGTAATGATTCTTTTTTAAAGTCTTTACTTAACTCTCAGAAGTATTTAACTGATTATTTCACAATGCAGTGTTTCTTCTCTAGCATCGTTTATGTCAAATCAAGAAACTAGCTTTGTGACACTTGGCCAGCGCGTTCTTGCAAATCCTTTGAAGTAAGTTATAAATTTTATTCAAATGTTTGAGTGCTTATATTATGGTACTTTTAGGGTCCGTATGCATTATGGGCATCCAGATGTTTTTGATAGAATTTTCCATATCACAAGAGGTGGAATCAGCAAAGCATCTCGTGTAATTAATATAAGTGAAGATATTTATTCAGGTGCGATCTTGATATGCACTACTTGTTTTTTATTTTTCTAATTTTCATAACTTTAATGTTTTTTTATTCGAGGTAACATGCTTGGTTCTATGCTGTTCTTTTTCAATGGGAATGAAAATGAGAGATATTGCCAGAGACTAATCAGTTCACTGTTTGTATTTGTTTATGCTTCTTTATTGTTGCTGTTTGATGATGTCTTTTCTCTCATACTTCATGTAAAGATGGTTTTAATGGATTTCATGCGTGCCAAAATGGCATAAGCATATAAGAATCTTTGTAAAATGTAGGTTTCAATTCAACTTTACGGCAAGGGAATATAACGCACCATGAGTACATCCAGGTATTTTATGGCGTGCAGCAATGCTAGGACAATATTGGATGGATATTACTAACTGAGCATTGATAGGTTGGAAAAGGTCGTGATGTCGGGCTCAATCAAATTGCTCTCTTCGAGGGGAAAGTTGCTGGGGGAAATGGTGAGCAAGTTCTTAGCAGGGATGTTTACAGGCTTGGGCAGTTATTTGATTTCTTCAGGATGCTCTCATTCTACTTCACAACCGTTGGATACTATTTTTGCACAATGGTTAGCTAAAGATATCATGCTTTTCTTGGTTTTTTAACATATTTCTTGGACTAACAATATTTTTTGGATCTACAGCTGACTGTCTTGACCGTTTATGCTTTTCTCTATGGGAGGATCTATTTGGTAAGTTAATGTGTTTCCTTTTCCAGATTTAAACGTTTTTCTCTTCAGCTCTATGTTCTTGTGTGGCTCCAATGAAGTTCTCAATTCATTGTCCTTGGATATGTTTCTTAGGATTATTTCTAGCTCTAGCTTTAAAAACCTCTTTTGAAGCTTAACCTGAAGGTTTATACTTGTAAATCGGTTGTCAAACTGTAGGGCACAGTGCTGATTTTGATATCTAGAGGTCTTCTTGGCTCTTGTTGTGCAATTATTTTTCTTCTAAAACGACCCTCACTTCTTGGACTACGTTTTGAGCAAACTGATAACTTGAGTTAAATTTTACGTGTATGAAGGCATTATCAGGAGTTGGTGAAACCATTCAGGACAGAGCTGATATACTGGAGAATAGTTCCCTTGATGCAGCGCTAAATGCACAGTTTCTGTTCCAGATTGGTATCTTTACAGCAGTGCCTATGATTTTAGGCTTCATATTGGAACAAGGCTTCCTGAGGGTCTCTCTCCCACCTCTCTTTCTATGAATACTATAATTATTTTTACTATGCTACACGGTTTTTCCCTGATGGTACCATGCTTGAATAACAGCATTCTACTTATCTATATTAAAGGTTGAATCAATCTCTCTGGGCATTGATACGCTTTTTATGGTTTAATTTTGTTGATGGGTTTTTTCATTCCCAAAAGTGAGCTCTTGTACTTGATGCGCCATTACCTTTGTTGTCTTTCACAGTCATTACACAATATCTTGGCTATCCAGTTCGGTTAGCTCATGACAGTTTTCCACTGTTTTGTCTCCTGTTTTAATATGTTCATCTTCCATCTGTAATTTTGCAGGCTGTTGTGAGTTTTGTGACAATGCAATTTCAGCTATGTTCCGTCTTCTTCACATTCTCACTTGGCACTAGAACACATTACTTTGGTCGAACTATTCTTCATGGTGGTGCAAGGGTATAGGTTCATTAATAATTACAGTTCCTGCTGCTATATATCTCATAATTATTCTTATTGATATTGACCACCTTTGCAGTATCAAGCAACTGGTAGAGGATTTGTCGTTCGTCACATCAAGTTCACTGAAAATTACAGGATTTATGCTAGAAGTCATTTTGTTAAAGGGTCTCTTTCGCTACTTTTCCTTTTGTCTTCAGTATCATTCTTCATCTATTTTTCCCTCATCTTATGCTTGTTTCTTCTGCTCATGTGGATAAGCATAATTAATGTTTTTTGTAACAACTGGAATTCACGAGTTTCAATTTCAATATCTTCAGAATGGAAATTGTTCTGTTGTTGGTGGTATACCTTGCATATGGATACAACAGAAGTGCCGTATCTTATATTCTTCTCACAATCAGCAGTTGGTTTCTTGCTCTTTCTTGGCTCTTCACTCCATATTTATTTAATCCATCTGGTTTTGAGTGGCAAAAGTAAGTGTATTTCAAATTCTTTAATTTCTGAACTTCGCTTCCTGGTTTGAGATCTGAGTTTTTCGGCTATCATAGGACTGTGGAGGACTTCCGTGATTGGACAAGTTGGCTTCTTTACAGAGGTGGAATTGGAGTCAAGGGAGAAGAAAGCTGGGAGGCTTGGTGGGATGAAGAGCTGGTATGATTTTCTCTTTTAAATAAGTTGCATATTCATCTAAGAATAGTAACAATTCTTAAAATATCGGGGAAGTTGTAAATACTAAAAGGACGATGACAAGGCTCTTGAGGTCTCTAATGCATAAGTAAGCAAGCTCACTTCATCACACAATATAAATGAAGATTGAAGATATGACTATTGCTGTCTTGTCTGTTATTTGTACTTTTGTTTAAGCTTGTACTGTTGCTTGTAACATGCTACACTTTTTGCAGTCTCACATTAGAACCTTTCGCGGTAGAGTGCTGGAAACCATTCTATGCCTTCGATTTTTCATCTTTCAATATGGGATAATTTACAAACTGCATGCGCAAGGAGATAATACATCACTATCGGTACGTTTTCTTGTTATGCCCAAGGGTCAAATGGAGCTTATCTCGAGATTCAACATATCAGTTTTTGTTATTCACCTATACTTCTACCAAATAACCAAAACAACTTCAGGTGTATGGATTTTCGTGGGTGGCGTTTGCGGGGCTGATATTTCTTTTCAAGGTTTTTTTAGCTCAATTTAGTTTCCCTTGTATCTTTCCCATCTCTGTGCTTAATAAAATCACTTCACAGGTCTTCACATTCAGTCAGCAAATATCAGTCAACTTTCAGTTGCTGCTGCGTTTAGTACAAGGTGTTTCGTTTTTAATGGTGCTTGCTGGTTTGATCGTTGCTATAGTGCTTACTTCATTGTCGACAACCGATATTTTTGCTTGCATACTCGCTTTCCTTCCTACTGGCTGGGGCGTTCTTTCTGTGAGTTTTTTCACATGCTTGATTGTCACTGAATTTCAACTTAAAAACGTAAATGAATGAACTTTTTCAGATTGCTTGCGCGTGGAAGCCATTGGTGAAGAAGCTTGGACTATGGAAATCAATTAGGTCCATCGGACGGTTGTACGATGCATTGATGGGAATGATCATCTTCATACCAATCGCTTTCTGTTCATGGTTCCCTTTTGTTTCGACTTTCCAAACGAGGCTCATGTTCAATCAGGCCTTCAGTCGTGGTCTTGAAATCTCACTCATTCTTGCTGGAAACAACCCCAACACTGACATATGACCGACCACCTCTGCTCATTCACTTTTTATGCCTTCAGATTTTCATCGCCTTCTTATATCTATAAGCCATATACCATCATGCTGTAGTGTTGAATTGTCGTTTCAAACATGTGGATTGTGTTATTATTCTGCTTTTATTCATCCGATTAAATTTTGTCTCTCAAGTTTTGTGATGGACCGGAAGTTTAGAAAATATTAGTTAGTCTTCAGTAGCATGTTTCAAATTGACATGATTCATGTTATTAATATAGGGCTTTCTAAAATACATAGGGGTGAGCGTTGACTGACAAATACTAAATTAAATATTGAAATATAAATATTATATAAATTAATTTAGTAATTCGATATATATCAAATTTTATTTTTTTTATCGAATATCAAACCAAATTTCATAATTTCATAAAAATAAATATCAAATCGAATATCAAATACTGAATACCAAATAACAAAATTTTAATATGATATTTGGTATTCTAAATTTTTTGCTCACCTCTAAAAATACATCTGTAACTTCCCAAAAAGGCTGTACAAACGAAATTCCGACAGGTTAGACTCGCATAAATTCTTGTTATAAAACATGAAATGATGGGTATTTTAGCAATTTAACATAGGAAAATGGAATTTTAGAAGGATGGACTAAAGGGTCATATAGACAAGTTAAGAAGCTTATAAATAGGAGTGTGAAGGAAAATGAAGGATCATTTGGCACAAAAAAAGCAAGGAAACCCGAGAGATTCAGAATTATCGCGGAAATTGGGACCAAGAAGCAATTTATCGCGAATTTGGGACTTGCAAATTATCGTTGAATTTGGGGCCAATAAGCAAATTATCGCCAATTCGGGAAGCTGTTTGCAATTTTATCGTGGAATTTGGGGTCAAGAAGCAAATTATCGCGATTCGGGGAGATGTTTGCAAAATTATAGTGGAAATGGACTGCTTTGCAATTTATCGCGAAATTCAGGGGCTTACTTGCAATCTATCGCATATTTGAGGACTCGCGTGCAAATTATCGCGGATTCAGGGACTGTTGGGCAATTTATTGCGGATTTGAGGACTCGTGTGTAATTTATCGCGGATTCAGGGATTGATGTGCAATTTATCGCAGAAATGAACCTTTTTGCAATTTATCGCGGAAATTAAGGACTGAAATGCAATTTCTCATGAACATGAAGAGCAGCACCCGAATTGGCCGCGAATTTTGGACCATAGTGTAATTCACCGCGAATCCTAGGGTAAGGTCGCAAATTGCCACATAATTCGATTAACTAACGAGAGTAAGTCATAGAGTCACACGACGGTAAAACATGCTAATATGTATATGCAGGAAGTAGGGAACAAGAAGACACCAAACAATAGGACGACCAGGTAAACGGAGTAAATGTAGTGAATTAAAAGAAGGTTCATAGTTAAGGGTTTAAGTAAACAATAAGCTAAATCGAAAGAAGTGTAAGGTAAAAACAGAAGTCTCGGAGCGAGGTGGGAACACCAAGCCCGGCATCGTGTTCATGAGCACGGTCAACCACATGTAGGACATGTCCGAGGAAGGAACACAAAGATTCTCAAGAATAGAATTGTGTGTACTACAGAGCTTAACGGAACCGGATAGGAACGGGGTAGCGCCTAAGTCTCTAACCGGGGAAGGGAAGCAAATATTCTCATCGAGCCAACTAACAGCTAACGGTCGATTTGGCCGGGCATGTAAAAACCGACCACAGTAGAAAACTAGGAAGTGATAGGGAGAGGAAATAACAAAAAGATAAGATAAGATAAAAAAATAAGCAAACTAAAAGAAAAAGAGAAAAAGAATGAAATCTAGCGAATTAAGAATACTCTAGAGAAATTTCTTTTAATAGATTATGACCGTTTAACAGATTTTGTAAGGGGAGGACAGAAGGCTTAGGTGGCATTGGAACTGAGGTCGTCGATCGTCCGCTGTACTTTGAAAGAGTCAACCCTTTTATTTTTGTTTTAAATTTGTCTAGTTGTACTTTGAAAGACGATGATATTTCCTTGACCTTGAATTGTGTTTCGTTAAATTGTCTTACTTTATTTCACTAGCGCATAGACATTGTTAAGGCCCAATTTTGCGATCGTTACAACATCATTATTATAAATTGTAATTATATTTTTTTAAAGAAATGATATTTTTAATACCGATTATTCTTATCTGCAGCGTCGTGGAACGGAAGGTTGGATATATATATTCAATGTTTGAATACCGATTTACCGGTTTTGGCCGATACACCGGTATATCGGATATACCGGCAATATATCTGAATTTCGGTCATCTCGGTGAACACCGATAGAAAGAAATTTCGGTCATCTCGGACGAAATTTCGTCCGAGATTAAAACACTGTATATATGTATTGATTTGGAATTTTTTTGAGCGTAAAGTTATTCCAGATTATGATATTTTAACCGACTTTACTTTACTCCGTGTTCCCAATATCAGCCGTTCATTCACAAGCAGTTGGGACCGTCGATGCGTACCCCTTTATCTATAAATGCACGCCTAGGGTTCTTCGATCACTTTGACATAACTTACGGGTTGAGTTTGAATTTTCAAGACAGAGAGAGATCAGGTTTCTTGATGGTCGGTTTTGAATCTGGTTGTGGAGAAATTGGTTGATGTCTTTACTTCCTGAGGTTAAATTTGCCTCTCCTTTTATTTTGTTTCTCTAATCTTGGATCGAGCTTAGAAAATGATGGATTCGATGGACTTCCATATTCAGCATCCGCAAATTCATCCTCAGGTAATCAATTTTTGCCTGAATCGTTTAATTGTACCACAATTGGGTCAAGTGAATCATGTTCGGTCCCAATTTTCCCAGATGAATCTTGAATACGAGAAATTGATTCTTCATCAGCAGTTTGGTCAACAGGCCTCTAGCTTTAGGGCTATGGAGCCACCGCAATATGAATTCAATGGATCGTTGGGCCCGAGAGTCAACTGGAAGGGCAAAGGGTACCACCAATATGGTAAGGGGAGGCTGCAGGTTCATAAATCCTTGTCTGGGAAATTGAATTGTTGTAATCCTATGTTGATGAATGATTTGCAGCACCGAGGTGTAAAAGTTATTCCCACCAAGCTCCATCGGAGGAACATGAACAAGGTAGGAAATAATTGCAGGGCTCCAAGAAACACCACATCCTTCATCATTAGAGCAAAGAGAAGAAGTGGGATTACACCTTTAGTCTTCCCATCTCCGAAAACTCCTTCTGTGTTTCAAACCCCAACATTCTCACCTTCACCAGCAGACGCATGGATGAACAAAGCAGAGGAAGAATGGGGGGTTGATGGGTATGGATCCATGAATGGACTAATAAGATTGAGATCACTTGGACATGAAATCACTGATGTACATGGAGTTGGTGAAAGTGAATCAAACGAAAGTGAAGTGGAAGAACATGTTGAGATGGAAAGAAGGGTAGAACAAGATGTTAGCAGATTTGAGATTGTATCGAATCCATATTGTAATCAATAAGATAGATGATGATGGGTTTTTGGAGGAGGAGAAGTTGATTTAGATGGAAAAGATGATTAGAGATTGGAGAATTAAATGGTATAAAGTATTTTCATAATTTTTTTTGGAACCGTAATATTATTGCATATATAAGCCCTTGTGAATAGGGTATTCTTAAGGTACAAAACCGAAAAAAACACATGTATGTATGATATTTATATGATTACGTCTTTTATGACCTCAATGTTAAGTTTATGGAGTTCATTCTTTTATCCAGACATACATTAATGTTTGTATCTTTGTCACCACTTGATAAATTGGGATTTTGTTTTCCTTGAAAATTAGTTGGTTTCTTTTATACCATAGCATCCATAAGGTTATTGTAGTAGTGAGTCTTCACCCTCGTTTCTTCTTGTTTTTCGTTGATTTTTTGTATCTCCTATATAATTTGATCATATGGTTCTGGTGTTTGGGATGGTTTGCTCTCTTTCCACCATTTTATGATTTCTTCCAAAGTCTTTTTCGTGTCCTTACATTCCCATAAGATGTGTTGCTCAATTTTCCATGCACATTACATTTCCATATGATTCCACATCGTGTGAGTATCTCTGACATAGGTAGGATTACCCTAATGATCATCCATAAAAATACATGTATCTTAAGAAGAATCCTAGATTTCCACCAATTCATTCCTTGATTTTGAGGNCAATATCAGCCGTTCATTCACAAGCAGTTGGGACCGTCGATGCGTACCCCTTTATCTATAAATGCACGCCTAGGGTTCTTCGACCACTTTGACATAACTTACGGGTTGAGTTTGAATTTTCAAGACAGAGAGAGATCAGGTTTCTTGATGGTCGGTTTTGAATCTGGTTGTGGAGAAATTGGTTGATGTCTTTACTTCCTGAGGTTAAATTTGCCTCTCCTTTTATTTTGTTTCTCTAATCTTGGATCGAGCTTAGAAAATGATGGATTCGATGGACTTCCATATTCAGCATCCGCAAATTCATCCTCAGGTAATCAATTTTTGCCTGAATCGTTTAATTGTACCACAATTGGGTCAAGTGAATCATGTTCGGTCCCAATTTTCCCAGATGAATCTTGAATACGAGAAATTGATTCTTCATCAGCAGTTTGGTCAACAGGCCTCTAGCTTTAGGGCTATGGAGCCACCGCAATATGAATTCAATGGATCGTTGGGCCCGAGAGTCAACTGGAAGGGCAAAGGGTACCACCAATATGGTAAGGGGAGGCTGCAGGTTCATAAATCCTTGTCTGGGAAATTGAATTGTTGTAATCCTATGTTGATGAATGATTTGCAGCACCGAGGTGTAAAAGTTATTCCCACCAAGCTCCATCGGAGGAACATGAACAAGGTAGGAAATAATTGCAGGGCTCCAAGAAACACCACATCCTTCATCATTAGAGCAAAGAGAAGAAGTGGGATTACACCTTTAGTCTCCCCATCTCCGAAAACTCCTTCTGTATTTCAAACCCCAACATTCTCACCTTCACCAGCAGACGCATGGATGAACAAAGCAGAGGAAGAATGGGGGGTTGATGGGTATGGATCCATGAATGGACTAATAAGATTGAGATCACTTGGACATGAAATCACTGATGTACATGGAGTTGGTGAAAGTGAATCAAACGAAAGTGAAGTGGAAGAACATGTTGAGATGGAAAGAAGGGTAGAACAAGATGTTAGCAGATTTGAGATTGTATCGAATCCATATTGTAATCAATAAGATAGATGATGATGGGTTTTTGGAGGAGGAGAAGTTGATTTAGATGGAAAAGATGATTAGAGATTGGAGAATTAAATGGTATAAAGTATTTTCATAATTTTTTTTGGAACCGTAATATTATTGCATATATAAGCCCTTGTGAATAGGGTATTCTTAAGGTACAAAACCGAAAAAAACACATGTATGTATGATATTTATATGATTACGTCTTTTATGACCTCAATGTTAAGTTTATGGAGTTCATTCTTTTATCCAGACATACATTAATGTTTGTATCTTTGTCACCACTTGATAAATTGGGATTTTGTTTTCCTTGAAAATTAGTTGGTTTCTTTTATACCATAGCATCCATAAGGTTATTGTAGTAGTGAGTCTTCACCCTCGTTTCTTCTTGTTTTTCGTTGATTTTTTGTATCTCCTATATAATTTGATCATATGGTTCTGGTGTTTGGGATGGTTTGCTCTCTTTCCACCATTTTATGATTTCTTCCAAAGTCTTTTTCGTGTCCTTACATTCCCATAAGATGTGTTGCTCAATTTTCCATACACATTAGACATATTGTTGGCCCCCATATGATTCCACATCATGTGAGTATCTCTGACATAGGTAGGATTTCCCTAATGATCATCCATAAGAATACATGTATCTTAAGAAGAATCCTAGATTTCCACTAATTCATTCCTTGATTTTGAGGTCATGTATTCTCATCAAAAGATATATTATATGTCTTATTGTATGTATAGACTCTCCCTTCTCTACCAAGAAAATGAGTATCTCTTCTTTCGTGCCCCAATTGTATGGCTCCGAGCTTTATTATAAGATTGACTCTTTGTTGTCTTGTGCACCTCTACTTCTCTCCGTTGAAATCATGCTTCATTTCCACAAATTGTCTAGATCTTTCATATTAGCAATCAATACATTCTTATTCTAGACCATATGAAATAATCTAGGGAATTTTTTTGTAGTGCATCTATCCTTATTCATTTATCCTTCCAGAATTATATACGTGTTTGTTTCCAAATTTCCATGTTATGAACTTGGTAGACGGGCTAACTCCATGGGCCTGCACAAACAAACACACGGGCTAATTCTAAAGAATTCAATCTCCATCATTCATTCTATACACGTACAAATTAACTTTTATCTCACAAGTGCTAGATAAAGAATACATAAATGAGATAATCAATGAAGTTCATAGGCTGGAAACATTATTCATAGGTCAAATTCATCTTCATTTTATACTTGTCAATTCTTCACGATTTTCAAACTTGGAACTTTTCTCAGGATGTATGTATACATTTTTCTATTCCAAGAATCTCTATTATAAAAAAACAAGGTCCATCAATTCAACTTTAGTATCAAAAAGCTCAATTTCTCCCATTTTGGCTCACATGGTCCACTTGCTCAAAAAATACTCTCTAGGGTAACCTTAGGAAAGTCTTGAATCGTTTGAAATAGGTCCCGATTAGCCTCTAAAAGAAGAAAATACCCCAAACGATGATTCACCTCTGAACAGTTCAAAAACACTTAAAACATTCTCGAAGACGATCACACGATTCTTGGGGCACCCAAATTACGAAAAACCATCATGTTTTCATCTCCATTCCCTTCCCTCCCCATTCATGTTTGTTCTTACTATGATAATCATGCTTGGTGTCATTTCTCATCCAAACGAGTCTTTAGCTTTTGGCTTGTTTGTCAAGTCGTATGCGTACTATTCCCGAGTAAGTACTCGGACGGCATCCCTTTTCTTACACAGGTTCGTTCGACCCATTTCGTACATACCTTTCCGTTCTCATAACATGAAGTTACATTTCTCATGCATTCCCTACATTTGGCCTATCGTGTTCATTGCACGATGCCGGGTTCAGTGGTTCCACCTCACCTCAAGTCTTAACAATTTCATTCATTTTCCTTAGTTCCATTCATTTTGTTTTCATGAACCTTTACATTCCCTATGCCCAAACTTTTCTTTACTATAATGTGTTTACTTTGCTTACCTTAATACTCTATGTCCTAGTTTCTGTCGTATCCATGCATTTATAATGCATCTTAGTACTAGGTTTAGTGACATTGTACCGTTACAACTTCAATTGGTTATTGTTTATGTTACCGTATGTCATGTTTATCATTCCTTACGATCCGGTGTCGATTTGCAACGAAGTACGCCTGCTCATAATTTTTTCCATGAATTTCTTGTATCATGAATTTTTCGCGAGGAATCATATGAAATTGCAATGAATTTGTCACATTGGTAGAAATCTGCGATGAATTATGCTACATGCTAGGATTCACGATGAATTGGTTACTTTCCACGATGAACTGCTTACAATTCAATTCAATTCGTTGAGATTTTGATCCTATGGTTGTTTTCTGGGCCTTTTCGTGTTTAAATATCATGTAATCTCTTTTAGCATATTTTACTCTATTTATAGGCGTTTTAACTTACCATATTTGCAATTTAGCCCATCTTCTCTTACTAGCTTGGATTTAGTCCCGGATCCCTCTTTTACTCCCGGTTCCCTCTTATCGTTGCTATCTCCGTTCGATTATTATGGACTCGATTTCACGTTAGCCTATGGTAACTTTTTCGTAGCTCAATTTCCCCGGTTATCAAAGCTAATGGCGGATTTTGAGCAAGTCAAACCCAATTTAAACAAGAAAATCAAAAACTCTGGTAGAAATTCACACTCAACTTAATTATAAAATAGTTGGATTGTATAATTCGCTCGATTCTTATAACCCAATGTATTCGGTGTGAGTGCCTCAATTTTTTAAAAAATATAATTGATTTATTGAAATTTTACAAAAATATAATTGAAATTTAAAATATTATTTGATTATCAAATTAATATTTAAAATATTATATTTATATACTCTAAAAACAACGATTTTTTAACCCACATTAATTAAATGCTTCAAAAGAATAATGAATTTCATTCTCCACATCCTTTATATGCATTATAGTAAAATAGATCAACATTTCATTCGAATATTAACAAATGTAAAAAATATGATGTTACATTATTTTATTAAATAAAGTGCCAGCATACTAATTGTAGCATGGAACAAACACTTTTTTAGAAAAATAAAATTAATACAATAATAAATAACAGACTACTTCTCTTTTTATTTTAAAATAAACGGTATTGGTTAGCGCCCGCCATTGAAGTTGACTCACGCCTACCTGCCCCTGCAACTTGTGGAAGAAGTCACAAAAATTGTCAACCAGCTTCCAAAACTCCTTCCTCTATTCATACTTAAACGATGACCACCGGAGGTTGTGCCGCCGACGGAGATCTAAACTCATCGAGGTTCGGTGAGCCTATACCATGGATAGGGATGTATATCGTAGCCGCCTCCGCTTTCTGTTTACTATTCATGGCTCTCGATGTCGTCCATGGCTTCCGATACAAGAAATTGTGGTTCCCTTGCAAATTCTTCGCTCTCAATTCCATGACTCTCACTGTAATCGGCGTCGCGATTAAGCTCTCCGTTGATTTAAACACGGCCATGCCTCGGGTGCAAGATCAATTGGCGAAGGTCAGTACCGACGCTTTCCTCTGCATTGTTATTGCCAACTCTTTGCCTTCGTTAGGTACAATGGAGACTAAAGATTTGATGATGAATATGATTGCCTTAGGGATTCTGGTTGTAACTGTAATTGTGAATGTTTGCATTCAATTGGGGACTGGAGTCATCTACGAGCTTCGAATTGAGCACGCCGCCTTGTTGTGCTTGATGGTCGTTCTGTTAGCGATCTCCATCTCTTCCAGTATCGCGATTCCTGCTACAAAATGTTACTTGGATCGAAATTACGAGATGAAGTACCAATTCGCGAATGAAGAATGTGAAAGAAACTGTAATTCAAACATGCCTCGAAAACTGAGGGAAGATCTCATGAGATACTGGATGATGGCTCACACCTGTAATCCTCAATTTGTCGTCGGCCGGTTAGCAACTTGCACGGCGTCGGGTGCATTCTGCCTCCTAAGCGGCGGAGTTTTGGCGGAGGCGATGCTCCGAACTTATCTCATGCCATGGGGATTTAATTTCTGTCGTGGGGATTCTGATTATAAGTGGTCTGCAAAGTTGATTCTGATAACGCAGGCAGCCGCAGTCGCAGTTGGCTCAATTGCTCCGGCGTTCAGATGGTTTTTAGCGATCAAATTCCGGTCCCCTAAAACAAGAGGTACTTCAAAAAACCAAGTTAGTTTAACGGACGTGGAGGATTATTGGGTTGAAATACTCTTCAAATCAAGGCAATGGCCTATAGAGCTTAGGTTTGGAGGTAAGACATGTAGAAAAATTGTGCATAACATAAAAGGTGAAGCTTTTCGTCTCTGCATTTTGTGCCAAAAGGGAATTGTAGTATCAAGCAAGATAGTGAGACAGATATCTATTGTCTTCATCAGCCACACCTTTGAGAGGGTAGTTCAGTTTATCCAATCTCAGAACAAGTCGAATATCGAGTCATCTTTGTCGTCCAATGGTTCATGGAAGTTGGATCTAACCCATTACGTTTTGCATCTAGAAGGAGAAGTTCATCTGATTGATCTTATGAGGGAATGTCAAAGAGATCCCACGAGTTACTGGATCAAAATGGGGATGAAAAAGCAGCCTCATAATCTTATACGTTTTCTTGAGAAGCTGAAACCAAATTGTGGGTTCAAAGGTGTGAAGAACTTCGACAGCAAACATGTTCCTTCTTTGAGTTCTAAAGAACCTCCTTACAGCTGGGCTCTTCCTGTTGTAACACTAACAGGAATTGCAGTCGCGATATGTAGCAAAGATTCCGATGAGTTAAACGAGCTTTTGAAAGCTGTGCACGAAGCTCTCAGGTACATAAGACTAGTAGAAAACACCATTGAGTCTAAAGAGAATTTGACAAATGTGAGAAAAGCAGCAGAGGTTCTTTGGGTGGGAATTGATCTCCATCAGCGTTGGCTAGACGTGGATCTAAGAAGGATCATTGGAGAAACACCTAAAGAACAAATTATGAAACTCTCNTGATGAGACCATCGGAACCCGGTACCCCGAACAGGGTCCGAACCATCCCAAGCTATGGCGGCCCAAGCGAGTGGACCAAGCTTGGAGGTCAAATTAAAGGAAGGCCCATTTGTGTGGCTGCCCCGATCGGGCATATTAGGCGATCGGTCCCAAGGTGTGGGACCCAACCTCCCATGAAGCGTCAGACCGTTCGGTCCACTAGCTGCAGATTCCCCCTCGGGCCATTTCCGATCGTCCTGTATGATAGCGAGCCACGACAAATCAGTCAGGACTATGGTCCAGTCATGGGAGCAAGCCGCTAAAGGCCAAAGAGTAGCCGGCTGGCAGCGCCGTAAGGCCTAAGCGCCATGCAGCCACTGTAGAGCCAGTTCCGGCGGCTGATCCGCCTGGCGTTAGCCGACCTATTGGCAAAGGACAAGCACAAAACGACGGCCTACTGCACATAGTACATTGCAGGTATAAAAAGGACGCTGAGAGAACGAGAAACGCAGAGCCTTTTGGAATCAGAGAGAGCCTTTTGGAATCAGAGAGAAAGGACCGAAGAAGAAGTTTGGGATCCTCCTGGTCCTTCCTCCCCACATCCGTGGTTTCACAGCTACTCTCGATTTATTTTCGAAGCGCTTTGTATTCCCCTTGGTATTGATCTGAAAACATGCATTGTATGATCCTGTTTTCGGTTATTGGAAGGGCTAAGGGCTTTTCTTCCCGCCCTTAGTCAAGTGGTTTTTTCCTCGCTTTCGAGGTTTTCCACTCTAAATCCTTTTTGCCTTCTATGCCTCTAAACCGTTAACTCTTCTCCACACATAAACAAATCATAACCGAGTTCGTCTTGTAACGAACCGGTCGACTGTTGACACCCCTGGTTTTCTAACCACAACAATATTCTTGTTCTTTCAAATTTTAATTCGAACTCATTTTGTTGTTTAGATTATTTTAATTTGAAAAAGTCGAATAGTGAATACTCACAAATTATTCGCCCTATTAGTTAGTGACTAATAGTTTTCAAAAATAGCTTATATCTCTTACATTTACATATGATATATCATATTGTTGTGGTTCGAAAACCGGGGGTGTCAACAGTCGACCGGTTCGTTGCAAGGCGAACTCGGTTATTATTTGTTTGATGTGTGGAGAACGATTATGAATCAAAGGTAAAAAGATGCAAGGATTTTAGAGTAGAAAACCTCGAAAACGAGGAAAAAACCACTTGACTAAGGGCTAAAGGAAGTGTCCTTAGTCGGTTCAATAAGCAAATTAATGATCATACAAGACATGTTTGTTCTTTAGACCACAAAAAGAAAGAGGAGTATCGAAAATAAATCGAGAGCCACTTCTCAATGCGAAAGCTCTGGAGAAAAAACGGAAGAAGATCTTTTTTTCACACTCTAAGTGTCATTTTTATACTCCCACTGTACTGTGTACAGTAGAGTGTCGTTTTGTGTCTGTCCTTTGCTGCTAGGTCGGCTAATGTCAGACGGAGCAGCCGCCGGAAACGGCCTCACAGAGCTGTATTGCGCTAGACCTTTCGGCGCTACTAGCCGGCTACTCTCTGGCCACTGGTGGCTCGTATGCCCTCGCCGGACCACGCTTCTGATAGGACTGTCGAGAGTTGTCGTTGCATGGGTTGAGTGAGAATGGCCCGAAGCAACGCCTGTAATATGTGGACCGATCGGTCCGGCGCGTGCGAGATGCTGAGCCCTACACATCGGGACCGATCGCCATAGATGATCGATCAGGGCATAGGATCTGAATGAGCCATTCACTCACGTGGGCTGGCTCTGGGCCTCCAAGTTCGGCTTACGTTGTTTGGGTTTCTCTGGCCAAGCTTGGCCTTAACCCTGTCTGGGGTACCGGGTTCCGGGGATCTCATCACATATATTTCAGATCTGTTCATTCGTGTTTGTATAAAAATGGTACAAAATACTCAAATTCGAACATTCGCGAACATATTCGTATTCGTTCGATTTTTTATTCGAACTCGTTTGTTGTTCATATATTATTCATATTCACTATTCGGATATTCGCCTAACAACTCGCTCTTGCGCACTTGAATATAAAACATGTTTTGATTTGCTAATACGATAATCTGAACATGAAATCTAAAGTTCTAATGAACACAAGTTTCTTCATCATTTGCTTTACCATCACTCTCCATCATCTCCTCTACTGGTTTATAATTATAAAACTGAACACATATCATGTAATACATCAGATTGAAGATTTGCACTCCAGTAGCAAGCCAATAATAGTTATCGAGATAACCCCGATTCAGATTACGATCTGGTAGCCNTGGAAACATTTTTTATGATATCCCATTTTTTCACCTACTTTTGATTTTCTACATTAAATATATTTTATTCTTATTTTGTCATTTTGTAATTTTTTTGTCCCGTTAATATTTATTTACCAAGATTCAACAATGTAACCCTAAAACTCTAACTCAATTGATTCGATACTTAAAACATTGATTTTCTAAATTTATAATTTTTATCATCAACCTCTAATTAATTTAAGAATAATGCAATAATAGTTAGATAAAAATTTGACTATGATATTTAATTTTATACTAAATTGGATTTGAGAATAATGTTGAGGGAATTAGTGGGTGTTCTAGATGCATTTTAAAAATGCATTTCTATAAATTAATGCATTCTAATTGTAATTACAGAACATTTATAAATGCATTGTATGTAATGTATTCTGATGTAATTCCTGAACACTCATCATTTTGTATTCTCATTACAATGTAAATGCATAGAATGCATTCTTATTTTTACTCATAAATGCAAAATGACCAAAAATTGTCATTTTGGATTACAAAATGCATTATTTAGTATGTAATGACAATATTATCCTTTAAAACACACATTATTTTTCCAATGATATTTTTTTAATTTTCATTTTTCCCGGGGTGGATTACTTTCTAGCTATGTTTTAAAATTGGGTTGGTTCCGCCGGTTCACTGGATTCAAATCGGAACGAATATAAATCTCAATCAAGTTTAGACCCTACAGTTTTAATTTGACAAAATTTCATTCGATTACATACCAGTATGACCAATACATTATACCGATTGGCGATACCGTATATTAATTATTATGTATTTTAAGAATAACAACAATTTAATCTTAAAACTAAAAGAATTATCGAATCAACTATACATCATGAAATTTAATCTAAGATATGTATGTATCTTTATCATGTAAGCATTTAAATTAACAATAATGTCTTTTAGTATCTATAATACATTCATATTTTCATTTTCTTCAGAACATTCATTTCATTATACAACTCATTATATACACTGCAAAACACAACACATATTCTCATTTTGAAAATACATTCTCATAATTCATTATGTAAATACATTTTTATTCTCATAATACGTGCAGAACATACCCTAACAAGAATTGCAGTCGCGATATGTAGCAAAGATTCCGATGAGTTAAACGAGCTTTTGAAAGCTGTGCACGAAGCTCTCAGGTACATAAGACTAGTAGAAAACACCATTGAGTCTAAAGAGAATTTGACAAATGTGAGAAAAGCAGCAGAGGTTCTTTGGGTGGGAATTGATCTCCATCAGCGTTGGCTAGACGTGGATCTAAGAAGGATCATTGGAGAAACACCTAAAGAACAAATTATGAAACTCTCTGTTATCGCCTCGAACAAGTTCACTCAAATCAAAGAACGAGACATGTATAGTTTCCTCAGAGGAGACTCATCAAAATGGCCAGTCCAAGCTTTAGCTGCAAACTCAATGTACAGAACATGTGAGACGATGCTTCTCTCCGATTTGAACGAAAACAAGATAAGCATACTCGAAAAGCTTACTGGCATGATAATGGACATTGTGGGAGCTTGCTTTTTGAACATTCCACGATCAATATCCATGAGGTCACATCAGAGTTCAATTGAAAGTAGAGAAGAAAGTGTGCGTCATGCATTTCTACTACTTGGCGAAACAGAAAAGCTAATGGAAATTCTCAGTTTCCAACAGGTACCAGTCTCGGATCCGGAAAAGATCGCATGTATTAACGCATTGCGAGTGTTGAGCATCGGGGAAGATCAGGTTTGTAGCACTTCTATGAACCATGATTCTAGTCTCAGTGCTTCACCAGAGTTGCATCTTCACATAGGGCGATGATCAACTTGGAGACTTATCCAAAGCAAGCTCTTAGAGACAAGACAAGTGAGTAAAGTATTTTGCTGCTTAAACTGCACTCCCATTATTAGGGGGTAACCACAAATTTTGAAATACCGAATAACATACCGAAATTTTATTATTTCGAAATTTGGTATTTAGTATTGGATATTCAGTATTCTGTTTGATATTTATTTTTATGAAATTATGAAATTTGGTTTGGCATTCGGTAAAAAGAATAAAAATTCGATATATACCGAATTACCAAATTAATTTATATAATATTTATATATTTTAAAATTTTTAATTGAATAATGATTCATTTCATTATTAATATCGAATTTTGATATCTTGACATATTGGAGTATGAGATTTTACATATTTATCTAAATGACTCGTGATATTGTTATGTCAAACTACACAATTTCTTTTGAATCTACTATTGGAATATAAACTTTAAGAATTTAAAATTGTTTTATTATATGGATACAATAATGTGATCAATAACTTAATCATTGTCTTTTAAAAATATTTTTCTATGTATTTGATTTTAGACATGCATGAGATATTCTTGATTATTTTTTAGATGATTTAACTTTGGTATTTTGGTACCAATAACGAAATACCAAAATTATTTCGATATTTTGGTTCGGTACCAAAAAAATATTGGATTGGAATCGATATTTGATTTTGTTGATAATTTGGTATTCGGTATTTCAATATTTAGTTTGATTTGGTATTTGGTACCGAACGCTCACCCATATGCATAATTAATACCAACGGCCAGACTATCAGGATCAAGTGACATTATAATCCTTATGTATGTTCAAATCGGTGCCTCCTACATGTAGGATTACAAAATGACTAGTTAGGCTAAATCTAAACTTCTCCGCGTTCAAAATGATTTCCGCCGTATATATCTTTCTGCACATTATCATTCTCTTACATCCACATTATATTATGTTTCTACTTCTAAAATTTATCACTCATCGACATCATTTTGTATTTCTTTTTTCATCCACATCATCTTCTCCCTCCAAATTTAATTTTATCTTTCTATATTATCAACTTTATATGTTTATGATTCAAGTTATCATTAAATATTATATTTAAATTTTTAATATTTTTGAAAATGATCTCAACGTTTAATCATGATCTATTAATTTGTATCGTTATATTATATTGTGTTTTAATGTTTTGATTATATTTCTTTTTTATTGCTTCGTGCTCATTTATATATTTCCATTTCAAAATTTTCATAAAATTACATATTTAAATTATCAAATTAAAATTAATAATCTATTAGTATTTATAATTAATTATTTGAATATAATTATTTTATTATACTTTATAAAATAAAAGTAAAAAAATAATAAAATAAAAAGAAGATTGTCCACAGACAAGGGGTGGGGTGCCCAACTATGATGTTTGGATCCATCGAAGCATATTCGCCGAAACTCTGAAGCAGAATCGTTGAAGCAGAAATTTTAAAAGAATCAAATTTTCGAAGTTGCTCCTAACCCACTATTTTATAAATATAATTATATAAATTATAATGATAATCATTATTTGAAACTTGAAAATTGAAATATAACATTTGAACATCTATTCAATTTACGTTAATAAAAATTATTATCTTTTAATGACCAACAATATTTAAAAATTAATTGTCAAAGATGTTTTTATAAAATGAAGTGCTTCTTCTAAGTTTCGTAGAGTTCGATGCGATTCTGCAAGCTTCCGAAACGGGAACTGCAATAGCTAGAAGCTTCGACGCAACATAGGTGCCCAACCGTNCGAATAACAGTCCTAGTTGTAGGGCTATTATTCCATCATGCGAGGTTGACTTAATATTATCATTCGAAGGAAAACTTACATTTACATTGCTCATTTTTTAAAAATTTTATTCATGTCCCTTATTCATGTTTATTCGTGTATTTGTACAAAAATAGTATAAAAATATTCAAATTAAAACATTTTCGACCATATTTGTGTTCGTTCGATTTTTTATTCAAGTTTAATTTATAGTTCAAATAGCACTCATATTTTGATTTGAAAAAGTCGAAGAGTGAATATTCATTTACTAATTATTCGTCCTATTAGTTAATGACTAATGGTATTCAAGAATGGCTTATATCTCTTACATTTACATATGATATATCATATATTTCAGATCTGCTCATTCCTGTTTGTATAAAAATGGTACAAAATACTCAAATTCGTGAACATATTCGTATTCGTTCGATTTTTTATTCGAACTCGTTTGTTGTTGTTCACTATTCGGATATTCGCCTAACAACTTGCTCTTGCGCACTTGAATATAAAACATGTTTTGATTTGCTAATACGATAATCTGAACATGAAATCTAAAGTTCTAATGAACACAAGTTTCTTCATCATTTGCTTTACCATCACTCTCCATCATCTCCTCTACTGGTTTGTAATTATAAAACTGAACACATATCATGTAATACATCAGATTGAAGATTTGCACTCCAGTAGCAAGCCAATAATAGTTATCGAGATAACCCCGATTCAGATTACGATCCGGTAGCCAGTTTCCAGTTCGATCCGTATACTTATGAACCAAAGTCACCATTATTGTTCCCATGTAATTCCCAAGCGCAATAGCTATCCAATATAAAGCTGCTGCTGTACTTCTCATACTTTCAGGTGATTGATCATATAGAAACTCCAAATGACCAACGTTTAAGAAAACTTCCGATAATCCATGGAGCGAATACTGCGGAACAAGCCAGAATACACTTATCGGAACGATCTTTATCGGTGAATTGAGAAGATTATGCTCTGCTGCTACTGTTTTTCTCTTTGTTTCAATAAGAGCTGATGCAACAGTAGCGAAAATGTTGATTCCGAACCCGATTCCCATTCGTTGAAGTGTTGTTATTCCGACTGGATTCTTAGTGTACTTTCTTGCAACTGGAACGAAGAGACGTTCGTAAAGAGGTAATCCGAGGATGACTGTAAGTGTAGTGAAGATTGACATTGAAGCTGGAGGTATTTGGAATGATCGAGAGATGTGTCGATCCATGCTTCGAGCTTGTTGTACTGTGAAGCTATGAAGATGTGAAGATGAAGTTACATGTAAAATTGTTGCAGCCCATATTGGAAGTACTCTGATTATTGTTTTAAGCTCTTCAACTCTGTGAACTGTTGCTAGTTTCCATAGATTCGGCTTTTGTTCCAAGTTCATGTCTGTTTCTGTTTTCACCGCAGCACGATCAAGCCATCTTCAAACATTGAAAAAATGATACGATCATCGTACAATATAGCTATCGTAATTTGCGTATACAAAACAGTCATACGAACACTTTACGCAATCGTAGAACCAAACAAACACGATTCTAAGCACATTCTGCAACATTAATTATTAAAGGTAAGCTTACTTCAGCTTATCTGAATGAAAGGGCATGAAATATTCGATCAGAGAAAATAATAGATACGATGATCATACAATCTAGCTATCGTAATTTGCATACAAAAGCCAATCATTCAACGCAAATCGTAGAACCAAAGAAGCACGATTCTAAGCACATTCTGCAACATTAACCATTAAAGAAAAGCTTACTTCACCTTATCTGAATGAAAGGGCATGAAATATTTGATCAGAGAAAATAATAGATACGATGATCGTAAAATGTAGCTATCGTAATTTTCGTATAAAAAACAGTCATACGAGCACTACACGCAAATTGTAGAACCAAACAAACACGATTCTAAGCACATTCTGCAACATTAACCATTAAAGAAAAGCTTACTTCACCTTATCTGAATGAAAGGGCATGAAATATTCGATCAGAGAAAATAATAGATACGATGATCATACAATCTAGCTATCGTAATTTGCATACAAAAGCCGATCATTCAACGCAAATCGTAGAACCAAAGAAGCACGATTCTAAGCACATTATGCAACATTAACCATTAAAGAAAAGCTTAGTTCAGCTGATCTGAATGAAGGGTCATGCCATATTCAATCATAGAAAATAATAGATGAGATGATCATAGAATCTAGCTATCACAATTTGCATACAAAAACCGATCATTCAACGCAAATCGTAGAACCAAAGAAGCACGATTCGAAGCACATTATGCAGCATTATCCATTAAAGAAAAGCTTACTTAAGCTGATCTGAGTGAATGAGCCTGCCATCAAGGGAAATACCAGCGTCAAGCTCTTTATTTTCATAAAATTCAGCAGGATCATCAGGTTTAACAACTCGCCGTTTCTTCCAAGCCGCAACGATAACTTGCAGGATCCTTACAAACGGACTACCCCCAGGCTTAATCTTCTTATACAAAGGAGAGCCAATTACAAAAGCTAATATAGAAACCGCCATTGCAATTGAAGGAATACCTAATCCCCAACCCCAACTGATATTGTCTTGAATGTAAACAACGATTGTTATAGCAAGAAGAGAAGCGAAACCCATGCATATGAAGTACCAATTGAAGAAATTCCATTTGGGTGTTGTTTTCAATTTCTTCATTTTGAATTGATCGGCGGCGAACATGACGACGCATGGGCGGAGGCCGCCGGTACCGATCGCGGATAAAAGGAGGGAAATGTAGAGTACCCATAACTGGATACGGGAAGCTTGTTGACAGTTCACCTGAGTTGGGCATGGCAGCGGCCGTAGCTGCGGCAACACCGCCGAGACTGTGATAGTCATCATTCCCTGATAACATAAATAAATTACAAATCAATATTTAATTAATATATTCATAGAATTTTCGAATAATTATTTCATTATTATTTATAATTTTAGGATTATAAGCCGACAAAACTTTCGACAAAGACAAAATAATAGTTTTTTTTTTGTAAAATCCGATAAAAGTAAAAATTCAGTAAAGGGTAAAAATGTCACTTAAATGAAGATAAGACCCACCGGCATGATTCTTAAATCTTGTCTTTATTTGCTAGAATAGAAGATCAAGTGTAATTACGTTTCTACCCTAACGGTGAGAGGATGAGATTCGGCGGGAAGGAACAGCTCATACCAGTAAGTAGATTACAGATCCGACGGTAATGGTCCAAAACCGGCCGGCGAAAGAGTCGGCAATGAAAGCTCCGACGAGCGGAGTAAAGTTAGCAGTTCCACCGAAGTTCGTCAGAGTATTAGAAGCTTCCACAAGCGGCAAATTCAGCACTTGGGTCAAGTAAGTTATCAAGTTTATATGAAACCCAGCCCCGGCGAATCTGTCGCATATTTCATTCGCTGCCAAACCAAAAAATAAAAAGCTCATAAGATGAAATTAATGATTTCAACGACACAAAAAATCTCACCGAGAATAAAAGGCATTGTTCTTACGCCTCCGAGTCGCCGCCGCGGAGTATCGGAAACCCCATTATCGATCTCCATTTTGTGAGAGGAATCGTGGATATGCATGGTTTATAAAGAAGTAAAGAAACTTAATAATGAGTTGGTCAAAGTTCTGTGTTCTCGTTGAGAGAATGACAGGTGTGGTTAAGTTTATGAGCTGGGTATTTTTCAGTGTCTTCTTCTTCTTTATTCTCTCTGTAAAATTGACCATTACAGAAAAAGTGACACTCTTTGTGTTAAAAAATAGATGAAATCTCTTGGGGAAGAAGACGATTTTGATGATATAAGGCATTACGTAAGCATGCACAAAGTCTCTCAAGTCAGTGGAGTGAAGTGTTAGTGAGAACGGTAGAGAAGCAATCGTTGACTATAATTCCGGTGGCCCGGGCAAGGCCGATGTGGGGGTTCAAGGTGTCGTTGAATAAGTAAATGCTGTATAGTNTGAAAGAACGATACATTGATAAATAAAGATTTTTTTTGCCCTTAATTTTAATTAATTATATATAAATTTTAAATTATATTTCATATTATTTTATAATGAATTTTTATTTCAAAAACTATTTTTTAAATTATTATATTTATTTTTATAGTTTAAACATGTAATTGCTATGATATAAGAAGTTATTGATCATATATAAAAAACAAAACATTTAAATTCTAATTATCAAGTGTAAAATTAACATTTCACATGTACGTTCTAGTGGCTGCTGGGTTAAACCAACTGTGAACTCACCGATATTTTTTACGTTCATACGAACGTACTTATTATTGATGTTCGGTTAATTTAGAATAGAATCACGATGGGGTGGCCACACCATCGTGATTCTATTCTAAATTAACCGGACCTTATTTACGTTATTTTATGCATAATTTTTGAATATCAATGATAAATTTTGTATAATTTTTCAAACGGACCTTATTTACGTACTTTGTGAGGGGTTTTCAACTACCGAAAATTAGGTGCTAGAATGTCAGGGATAAAAAACAAACGATATTGATAACTTTAGGTGTTATTTTTGCAATTTCGTAAGTTGGAGAGCATGCTTTTACATAGCTCGTAAGTGAGGGCTTTTATGCAATTTTCTCAAATAAAATTATTATTTTAAAACTAAATTAAATAAATTAAAATTTTGTATTCAATAAATTGTTGAAATAATTTTTTTTACGGAACACTGAAATTATCAAAATTTAAAAATTAAATACCGAACTCACTTAAATTTATTAAGTCTACAAAATTAGGTATCGGCCCTCGGGTCAAGTTTGTGTTTATTTTATTATAACTAATACTATTAAGGTATGTTTTGAGTTTCACCATAATTAGCTATGGTAATTTGAGTTATTCTACTCGTTATCTGCAGGATAATCACCTCGTCTGGAGCAGATTTAGATATTTAAATGAGTGAGAAATCTGCATAAGCAAAAGGGATCCATTGATGCGATGAACAAATGGCTTATTCAGGCGAATCTTCCTGTAACCTCACGGAGGTGTAAGCAAGAAACTGAAGTGTTGAGCTTTTGAATTTCAATGATTTTGAAAAGACCAAGTGACTTTATGGAAAAAGGATGAGAATTTTTCTTCTGTTTTTTTGGATCTTATGATTCCACATCATATAGAAATATATTAATCATTGTAATATGAAGTTATTATGTAACTTGTCTTGATTTGTAAAATTAATTAAAGTAGTTTAGTTGGTTTTTAGTAACTTTTGTTATTACCATTAGGAATTTTACCGTTGAACTTTTGAACTTTGTGAAACATGTACTTAAAACAAAGAATCATCTTTTGCTAATGAAATTTCATATTTCCCTACTTGCTCTGTTATTCTTCTTCTTCACTCATCTTTTTCGTGTTCTAAGTTCTAACCCCTCGGTCTATTCCTTTCCCCATCTCTACAATCTAGGTTCGTCATATTTTAGACTAATTAAAATTTATGAAATCATATTTTATATTTTGTTGTTTTTTATGACAATTTGCCCATAATGTGAGACGTAGACAAAAAATATTTTATGTGGAAAACTTCAGAAAAGAAGGAAAAAAATCACAATGTCAAAAGAAAAAATTTTCAATAATATATTATAATGAATTAGTAATAGGTGTATTTAGCAAAGGAATGTTAGATGCTAAATTGTCTTTTGGAATTTAAGGTAAAGAGAAATCAAATTAAATATGATGCCTATGATCTTGAAAGAAGATACAATCTAGATCCCAAGAGAAAATCTTTTTCTTCTAGTGCATTCTCATATTTATAGACTTTTTAGGGATTGAAACCTGAAATATCTTTTACTGGCTTTCTCATTCCCCACATATAATCGTCGTTGAGATGATAAAAACTGGTAGCATCACCATGATTTGTATATAACGTCATAACAGTCTCTCAATCATTTAAGATTTGCGTATTCCATTGACTTTCGTGAGGTTCGCTTTGTTTCTCTTGACGTAGACCCGATGGACATCTTATCCATTGAAAATTTTGATCTTGTCTCATGGGGACTGCTTCATTACTTGTAGGATTTATCTTGATAGGTTTTCTTGGGACGGGTCACATCATGGGCAGGAACGCATGATGGGCAAAGTGGGTTTACTCGACCTGATACATACATGTGAGACACTACAAATGCCAACATAATACAATAATTAAAAAGGTAACTTAAGTGACATATTATAGATGATTTAAAATAATTCTTATGTTTAGTTACTAAATTTATTACTACTACTTGATCATTGGAGAGTTAAATTAGTATATATCATTAAGGTAAGAGGTGATTTTGAAAATGTACAAAGGACCAAAATGAAAGGAATTGAAAGTCTTAGTCTAAATTGACATTATGCTTAAGTTTTAGGATAAAATAGTAAAATGGGTGTTTAGGATAAAACCAAACATGGGAGAGGAAGCTTCTAAACATTATGTAAGGTTTTAGAGGGAAAGAAGTTGAAAAAT
This sequence comes from Utricularia reniformis, assembly GCA_009725065.1. Taxonomy (NCBI): domain Eukaryota; kingdom Viridiplantae; phylum Streptophyta; class Magnoliopsida; order Lamiales; family Lentibulariaceae; genus Utricularia; species Utricularia reniformis. The sequence goes on from RWGZ01001412.1 coordinate 66,933, forward strand.
CAAAGCAAAAACGAAAGATAAGGCTAACAAGAAGAGAAAAACAACAACATAGAAAAGAAGAGATAAGGAAGATGTTTTGATGTTTTTCTCTGGTTCTTGTGACATAAAAATTCATATCAATATACCTATCACCAGGAAAGAAGTCCTAAGTGTTATTTAGTTCATAGGAGGTTAGAAATTGGAAGAAATTAGAGGTAAGTCGCATGATTGAGTTTGAGATAAGCTACAAATAATTTTCTAGTATCTATGTGGTTATGTGATATGTGTGAATTTTCTAATATCATTTGATATCGTATTTTATGCAAAGCCATACATGGATTTACTCCTTGTTGAGTCTATATTTTGGTAAAAATATGTTTGGCACATGAAAGATTTCAGAATACGATTTTATGCTATATTTTCCAAAGTGCCACAAAACTGTTTTTGATCTGTGGCAGTGTCACATGTAGTGGATTCAATGATTTTTATGGAACGTTTGAGAGCTCTTATTAACGTGGTTCTTTTTGCATATGGTAGCCACATGAGTTGGTATATACTGAGAATTTTGAAATTATTTTGAAGGTAATCTTGGCTCTCAAAATAGATCTGGTGTGACAGGGTATCAAACACCACTTCCTTTAGTAAATGATGTTTTTGTAAATTGTGACATGTTTTATGTAAAAACTCGAGTGTTTGTTGACGCACATCACTAGCAACATGGTTTTACAATGGATATGACTAAAGAGCAGGCTAGTTTGTTGAGGAAAATATGGGGTACGGCCCATAAAAAGGAAAAGAGCTCTTATATTATATGATATGACCAAATCTTAGAGGTGTTGATGAGATGGTTGCGCTTTTTGTCCATCTCTGAGTTACGGTAGGATACGATTACGGTCTCTGAAGCTATGGTGATACTAAAACCATGGTTTTGGAGGGGTTACCATACCTTACATGGCAATTGAAAGAAAAAGAAAATGTTGTCCTATGTGTTATTGTTTCATTATGTGATGTTATGATTGTTTACATATGTGTGTTTCATTTGCATCGTATTTTACTTATTTCAGACTCATGACCACTCCCCCCACTTCAGGTACCTCAGAGGAATATTAAATGGTAGAAGATCAGTTGTCAGCTTGTAAAATAAACTATCTACGTTGTAAGATTTCCGCTTAGCGCTTAGTATTGTATAGTAGTTTTTGTATTGTATTTGTATAATGTTTTGAATCTTAGTTGATATATGTATGTTTACTTTTGTATATACGGATTTTAAATAAAATTAGAGAATAAATACTACGATTTAAGCCTTGTGTTTCTTTTTAGAAACACGGCGTGTCATGCATATCTTGTTTTATATGGTATGATTGAGGGGTATGACAATACCCGATCCAAATATCTCATTCAAGTACAATTTTAATTTCTTTTTTAAAAATACATATAAATATTATTCATTTGATTGTTAAATTGTGAACGAATCATGCAACTTAATATATAATTCAAATGGAAAATTGATCACCTATGTAATTTGGAGGTGTGAATTTGGCGNTGTCATTTAAAACCATTATGTTATTATGTTTTTTATATCATATTATAAAAGTTCTTTTATAATTATATTTGGGTATTATTAAAACAAAATCAATAATTTTAATAGAATTTATAATTTAAAACAAGAATGAAGAATTTAAAGTATTAACCGCTAATAAAATATTTTTCAATATTTTATAAATTTATAAAAGAAAATGAAGTAATTAATATTTGGGCGATGTTTGCCCACGATCCCTCGATTTACAGGTTATCTAAAGGGTATGTCCTTTAAGTTACTAAATTATAAATATGATACATTTTTTGAGTTAAAATATGAATTTTTAGCCCTCCAACTTATATTAAATACAAATAAAACACCTCAAGTTTACAGTAACGTTTATCATTGACACTTTAACGAACTCATAAATTTATAATATTTCATGCACAATTCTCGAACATTAAGGGTAATATTTGTATAATTTTTTAAATGTGTCTTATTTGCGTACTTTGTGATGAGTTTTCAAACGATTTTTAATTTATGGAAATCGAGTGCTAGAATGTCAGGGGTCAAAAACAAATTGTATTGATAACTTTAGGTGTCATTCTTGCAATTTCCTAAATTGGAGGACATGCCCTTTACACAGCTCGTAAGTTGGGGGGTTAATTATGCAATTTTCTCATTAATATTTATAAACATTTTATGCCTTTTCGATTCACCTTGAATTTTAAATAAAATATATTAAAAATACAAAATAAATGAGTATTAAAATTTGTAGATGGTTCGGTTCAAGTTAAGAACAATAAATATTTCTCTAATTTATTTTACAATAGCATTTGGCTTCATTTTTCGATTCGTAATAAAAACTCAAAACATGTTTTATCATAATAATTTCAAATTACGAACTAATTATATTTTAACAAAAAGTCATAATATTAACATTTTTAATAAATCTATAATATTCTTGTTTATTACTCATTTTCTGTTCTTCATTGCTTATATATAAGGGATATAATAACAAATTTTAAATACATACTTATTAAAAAAAAAACATTTATATCTTTTTTAAATTATCTATCACATCAATCCATCATTGCTATATCTTTTATACAAAAATTTGTCAGTATTAGTTTATTAAATTATTTAAATTTAATATTAAAAACTAAAATTATAGTCTGACAATGACATTGGCAATAATAATCTTCATGTTAAACTTCTTAATATTGTCATCTCTAGTTTTATCAAATGTAATTATATCATATGGTACTCTTCATAACCGATATTGGTACGAATAATATTATTGGTATATCCACTATATGTTACGATATAGTGGGCATATGGAAGAACCGATATTTTTTGTGTTTCTAATATATGGCTACTTTACCCGTGACCGGAGGGGATTGAAGTTATTCCCTCTGTGAATTTTACGGTGAAAATGGAGTCACAAGTAAAGATTTCCTTTCAAGTGCAAAGTAATTCGTATACTTTCTCTTTTGTTCAATCTCTTTCCTACCCAGAATGGAGGTGAGTTTGTTTTACCCCTTCTCACCGCCGATACCCACTGTCTTTACCGCCGTGAAAAACTTTCAAATGGGTTAAATTCTGTACAATTTCCATTCATAGCTCCGAGTCACGGGACGGTGCCCTACTTCTCAGGATGGGATGCGCTTCCCAAGACGGCGCGTGTTGTGATAAGCTTAACGGAATTGGGATTCTTCTTTATTTGTCATTAGATATAATTTAAACGTTTACATACTATGTTGAATTTGGGATTCCTCACCCATCAATTGAGTTTGAATTTTCTATTTTTTGTTTAATTCGATATGTTCCTTATCGGAGAAATTATTTATGTGATATTATCATTTTATTATGGAACATTAAGTGTTCTTTTTGAGAAGCTGGTAAAATCGATAATCAGCAGTAGTTTTTAATGAATCTAATTTTTATACAATGAATTAAGGAAAAAATTGTATTAGTAGAATTTAAGTTTAAACACCTCCAAAAAATTTTAATATTTATTTAATACTATTTTATTCAAAATTAGGGATAAATCATATCAGTTTTATCGAAACACACTAACGAGTCGATGCTACATGGGTGAACTTTGATGTAGAAATACTAATAATTAAGAAACCACAAAGATTTATTGAAAATGTTTTATGAATAAAATATTGGGAAATTTAAAACAGTGAAAATTATGATTGAAAATTGATTTTTTGTTATTATTTCATTTTCTGGTTAACAACAAATTTGTAATTATCATAACTTCTGAATATATCACTAATATAATAAAGATGTTGAGGATGAGAGCATTATTAAATAAACTGAGAATTAATAAATGATTAAAAAAAATTTAAAGTTTCTCCAACAATAAAATGTTTTATGAAAGTTCCAAAATTTTTAATAAAATGTTTGAGCGAAACATATCATATTATTAATTTATTACCGAAATACTTTAAAATTAAAAAGAACCGTATATTCAACTCTTAATACACTAGTTACATATCAGCAAATGATAACTAATTTATTGTTAATTTACTCTAGAATTATTATTTAAA
>RWGZ01001412.1:71616-87999 GCA_009725065.1 Utricularia reniformis
AATTTTTTTAAATTTTTGCAGATGACTCCTACATGGTTTACGCTTTCGGAAATCACAGATTTCGCCACGACGTACATCCCCAAACCAAGTGATACCGGCACAAAAAGAAAGTATTCAACCAGAAGAAAACTTTGAAACAATGTCAACTTCGAATATTTGAAACTTATAATTTGTGCATTGGACATATGATTTTGATGTTCTTTCCAATATTTGTGCACTTATACAAATTTCTGGTGTAGGAAAAATTCTGATCATGGTGGATTTGTTATTTGCTCCATAAATAGAAGAAAATCTAAAGCTTTCCAGGCTGCTTCAGGGACTTCTGATGCTGCCATTATATCAACCATAGTTTAGCCACAATTCTAGAAATTCTAAAAAACACAAATCAAATCATCAATACACAATTCTAGAAATTCGGTATAGCCATCATCAATTTCGTATCGTTCGTCTTCACAAATCAATACACAATTCTTGTCATTCGGTAAAACGAAAAATCAATTTTCGTAGGTATCCATAGATAATTTCATCAATCTCGGTATCTTTACAATCATATACATCCATATCGGCCTTCAAAAACATCATTTTCTATTATTGGGACTAAATATGCCGAATTATGTAAAATATGGGGACTAAATTTGCCATTTCAAAGTTTGGGGACTAAATTTGCCACGTTTTGCAAACTTTGGGGACCTTAACGGCGTTAGGGACGAAATTTGCCATAATCCTCAAACTTTGAGGACCAAATATGCACACTAAAACTTTGAGGACCAATTATGTCACACACACAAAACTTTGGGGACTGGTTTTGCCAAAAACAAAATTGTTTGGGGACATATTTTGCCATTTTTAAACTTCGGGGACTGGTTTTGCCAAAATACACAAATTGTGAGGATCAAATTTGCCAAAGCACTAAACTTTGGGGACCAAATTTGCCGCTCGCCCTTTTAAAACAAAGTTTGATGATAACAAAATTTCACCCGAATGTCTATTGTAATGCCTCGAATTATTCGAAATGTCTCTCGATAGACTCGTAACCTGCAGAAAGAGGTAAAAGTATACTCAACAATACTCACCAAATCTCTCACACTATTTCAGTTCAGAATTGTCCAAAAACACTCAAGACACCATCAGAATCCTTATATATGACTTCGGGATGCCCGAATTACGAAAAAAGCATCGAAGTCGCTCTATCTCGAGAGCATATGAGAAAACCGAAAACATCAATAAATACGGGTAAGGTGGACTATGGGATTCCAAATTACGAAAATACCCTTCTCCATCACATCGACCCGAAATAGCTTGAATCCACATAAAATACCACTTAAAGCGCGCTACACAAGTTCGGGGGTCCAAATTTTGAAAATACCCCCGACGTCACTTTTATTTGAAATATCACAAATACCTTGGAAAATGTGTCAAAAGGTTCCCGGGGTATCCAAATTACAAAAATACCCACGGATAATATCACATCCCCTTTCAAGATCTGAGAAATACTTCAGGCGCAGATCGGGATTAAGAGTTACAGAATTGAAGATGTGATTATGCATCCGATTTTGTAGCGAGGTAATATTTTCATTTTTGTCATGTTTTATTTAAATATTAATTGTTTTAATTTTTTTAAGGTACTCAGCAACTCTATAATGCACGTGCACATTTATGGTATCAAATCTACGTGAAAATCGATGAGAGTTGGGAGATTAGACATTTTGAAGGTGTAGATGCAGACCCAAATGTTTACCAGCCACATAAGCCTGATATGGATACCACCAGATCGCTACCGGTTGACCAGAAGGAGAATTCTCCATGCGTGAGGATTACGATCCACGGGGTTCTAATATCCACCAACTACTAGAAAGGCTCGAAACTGCTGATGCAATGGAAGCGCCATGCGGGCGGAGATCGAAGGGTTGAATGAAAGCAATCAAATCTTGAAAACTGAATTTGTTGAGTTGGTAAATCGGGAGGTGGCAAAGAAGGAAACCCTCCAAGAAATGATGAGGGAGCTTGATTTGATCGACAGCAAGCAGAAACCATGGTTTTCAAATAGAAGCTAACTACACACATGGAATTGCTACTTAACGAAAATGAATTATTAATGGTAACTTTTAAGTATTTTATCAATAAGAGTACTTATAAATAAACTTTTCATATTGTCTGTTAAAAGTAAAAATCGATACTTCTAAATATTACAATGAATTGTGAGTGAGAACCGTTGGTAACCGGTTGCCATAATGGAAAACACGAAGAGTTATACGTGGGAACCCCGAGAATCGGGAGGAAAACTCATGGGCCACCAAACCCAAGAGATAATATCACTCACTAAAAAGATAATTACATAGGACAAATACAACTAAAAATTGTAGCTATGTATGTGTGTGTTGTTGTCTTCCACTGAACATGTTTTCTCCATTTCTCCTGCCCCCATTTTATAGGGGTTTGGAGATAATTATTTAATCATCAAATCATTATCCTATGTTCTCATGTCTCATCAGCCGTCCTTGAACTGATTTATGTGACTTTTAGTGCGTAAAAGTCGTGCGGCGCCATGTGAGTTTGTTGCGCATCCATTGTTGACATTTATGCATTTTCACCGACCGTGTTGATCGCTAGAAGCACCGTCCATTGTCGATCGGGTGTTGATAATGTTGATCGATACTGACAAATGTCGATTGGATTTACTTAATGTCGTATCGATTGGGTTCTACGTCGCAGATGTCGATCGCGTATTCTACAAAATATACCGATCGATATCTTGTTGTCATTTTGCACATCCGACCCGTCTGGTTTGACCCAACACCATTAATTCATTCATTAACATTAGCCCCTCAACTTTAGACGATCTTTGTCGTCGAAAGAAGTTGAATTCGTCATGATTTATGCATGTACATATATCTATCGACGCGCATTTTTCAATCTTTTACACGCGATTGGCACGTGTCGCTTCCAATTCTCACACTGCCCAATGCTGTTAGAACGACGACTTCGATAATCGTGCAGAATTCTGAGGGTCACGATCCTGACCGTCGAAGTCGCATGATCCTGTGCGCTGGGTCAGGACAAAACCTTAGCGCTTCGTGATCTCCGACGCTCTTGCTCATTTCTTTGCAAACTTAGGCGATTCTCAACCGATTTCCAACAATCACTGAAAACAACTCCGGGGACATCTTCTTCATTTCTCCAACTCTCTTACAATCAATTGAGATTTGTTCTTAATTCTCCTTTTGTTTATGCATCATTAATATCTTGGTTTATCTCATTTTCACGTTTTTTGCGAATTTTTATACTTATTACGGCAAGTCTCTTCAATTTAATGATATTCACTCGTGTTTTCCCGTGAAACTCCAATTTTTAATGTCTAATTGTATTTGCACAAAATACCAACTCTAAGCTCCTTTACTCAATTTGGAAACCGTTCGCGAGAAATATTGCATCCTTGAAGAATACCAACTCTAAGCTGGGGAACCAAGTCTGAAAAACGGCTCGCTACTGGTCGATCGTCACTGAGCAACGATGTGTGAGTGACGATTGCTGCACTGAAGAATGAGTTAGATTTCCGTTACACCCGGTTGTCGCTGAATTGCTGTGGGCCCTAGAGATGCCCATGTTTGCTCTGATGCCAAGCAGCTACTTGGTAATCGTCGCTTTCATCCACTACTGCAACACAACAAAGATCGCCCCGACAGTCACAAATTTCCTGACAGTCTAAAAAGTGATGTGGAGTTCGGACATTCATGTGTATGTCCAACTGATCTCGTCTAAAAATATTTTAGAGCGTTCATTTATAATTAATCAATTTATTATATAATTTTGAGTTCAATTATTGTGGGGACAGGAACGATAAACGAGGTTGGGCCCACAATGTGTGAGCTTACGTTCTTGGGAGAGCAAAGCTCTACCTTGGTTTTCACTATAATAATCGAGAGATACAATTACAATGAATAAATATTGATAATNCACATTACTCTATCTGGAAGGGACGGGAAGATATTCCCTGTTTCCTTCCGGCGGAAATGAATGTGCCGGCATCGGCCATTCCGGTCAGTTACGCCTCTCTAAAGTGCGGGCTTCGTTTTCCGCTACATCTCTTTGTAGCGGCCGTGCTTAAGGAGATTCACTGCCCCCCTTTTGCGTTGTTCCCGGGCAGTTATGTGTATATAATAGCGTTTATTTTTTATTGTTACCAACAGAATCGGACCCCGACCCTAGAACACTTCTTTAACCTGTTCTTGGTAGGATCCCGAAAGGGGAAGGGTCTGTTAGGTTGCCGCAAGTTGTATTATATAGCGGTGAATTGTAGATAAAGAGAAATCTCTCCATGCGTGGGTGGCCTGCTATGTGTGGATAACAGTCCCCAAAGAGGATCTGTTGAAAGTATGGCCGCGCCTAACCCACCCACGCATAGGTCAGTTGGACCGAAGTAGGTTCAACCCCTCCCGCACGGACACCGCAAACACACTTGCGATGTTCCCCCCTCCCGAAGCACGCCTTAGGCGAATAGATCTGCTTCGGGAGAAAAGATTACTAGAAATAGGTGTTGCGGGTAGGGCCGGAGCCACAGCCCCGAAGGGGGTGTGCTCTAGTTCAGATCTATCAGAAGGATCGGGTATGAAGTAATGTTTTTAGTTTATACTTTCCTGATCCTTATGTATTTGTTTTGCAGATTCGACTGAGACAATGCCAAGCTCTCGCTTCAAACGCATGGCAGCTGCTTCGGTTCGTCCTTCGGAAGGACAACGTGAAGTATCAGGCAGCGCTGAGGGGAGCGAATCAGCAACGGGGGGTACGCTGGTCCCTTCGGGGTCCGAGAACCCCCCGATCCAAACAACCGGCGTGGGCACGCTGATCCTTCGCTGCTCAGGGCAGCCTTCAACTGGGGATGGGCCTGTGTTTCGGGTATTTGGAGTGGTAGAGAAGGTGATAAAGACTCGGATTCGTTTTTTGAGCTTATCCAGCCTCTATCAAATCGGTAATGCCTCCTTTATTAGTACTAAAACTATTGTTTTATTGCTGCAGGGAGCCGTTCCCGTGGAGAAGGTTCTCCCCGGTCTTCAGCTTAAGGTGAACGTCTCCCTGCCGCCGATCCCCTTAGGAAAAGGGAAAATGGCGACCGAAGCGGATGCCCCGCGGGAGCTGAAAAGGCTGAGAAGGGGGGACAGCGCTCCAGTCCCCACTAAATGGATCGTTTTGAAGGTGCCTGGATCGGGCCCGAAGACTAACTCCGATTGGGGAGTTGCTCTGGGCCTGCTGGACAGGTTCAGTAAGGGGAGGAAACTAACCTCCTGGAGGAGTGCTTTCCTAAAGGACTTCCGCCTTTATGGAGAGCAGAACCCAGAGAACGTCCAGGCGGACGTATCTGGGGAAGAGATTATGGAAGGCTTCCTCGACCTCACCACCAAGGTAATTTTTACTTGACATGAAGGCCCGAACTTTTACTTAATAATATGTTATTTTATGCAGATGTTGAGGAAGGCTTTTACAACTGCTATCACCGTGGAGAAGAACCATGGTGGTAGCTTTGTATTCCAACAAGTCCAAGATCAACTTGACCTTGCAAAAAGGCAAGTTGAGATTAAGCATATTGAGTTGGTCACGGTACGGGAGGACCGTGACCGACTTGACAATGAGTTGCTAAGAGCCGGGACGGAGGTCTCACTCTTAACTGATAAAGTCTTTGAGCTGGAGAAGACAGGACAAACAGCTCAGGGACGTATTGCCGACCTGGAGGCCAAGCTGCGGGCCAAAGATGAAGAAATCAACGAAGTCCAAGGTCGGGCCCAGGAGAAGAGGAATAAGCTGAATGAGCTTCTTCTTCGGGCCCAAGAAGAGAAGACGACCTTGGAAGATGAGTTGACGAGGGCCCGCACTTCGACCGAAGGTTCGGTCCGGGAAGCGGTTCTGGGATTCGCTCGGTCCCCTTTGTTATTCGCTTTAGCGGATAACATACATGGGGTTTATACTGCCAAGTACTTGGATAACAAGCGCGAGCAAGTTATTCAGCAGTTCGGGCTTTCCCCTTCGGACGAGCGATGGAAGATGATCGAGCCACTTGAGATAGATGGCAAGTTTCAGGTCATTCCAACTTTGGAAGAACCTGTTCTGGAAGAGGACCCTTTCTTCTACCTCTTTGAAGAGATGGAGAGAGCGGTCAACCAAAAGGTGGCCGATCAGGAAGAAGAACTGAAGCAGCTCGCGGCCCGGACCGAACCGCAGGAGCCGGAGATTGAAGATAGAGTAGAGGGGCAGATTAGCTAGATTTTTTTTTGTATTTTGTATCTGCCTTACTTCTTATTTTCAATATAACTCTTTTCCTTCAATTCTTATTCCTTTAATTGCCAGAACGAAGTAATATAACGAACTTCTTAATAAACTAATAAGTCTTATGTTAACGAAGTTGTTTTAATCACCAAGTCTAAGATCGGGGACACTTACAGGTAGTTAACCATCGGTCCCAGACGTTATGTTTGGTTTATCCATATCAATTCTGATTGGATCGGTCGTTTTACATTGTGTATAGGTCACTCTTATTCCGTCCTTGAAGTCAATACTTGATTGGATAGGCGTAGTCTGCGTTTAATATGAGTCTTAACGAGCTTCGGCCGAACCTTGGTTCTAATAAAGTCCCTTAGGTTTTGTTGGCCAAGCTTTGCTCATAATACGTTTTAAGTTAGGACCGATCTTATGTTTCGATATGCTGACTGCCATTTCTTTTATCGTAGAAGATGTCATAGGTACAAAGGGCCATTCCTAAAGACTGAATGCCGTTGAAGGGAGTGTTTTAGTTCGTAATGAGTTCTGGGAGAATCACAACTCATCCATGGGGTTGGGCAAGTGCAGGAGCATTACTCGTCAGAGCGGTCACTNTAAAATATTATGACGATTGTGAAGATATTGCAAACCACATGGCTTTAATAAATTCCATAAAGTCATCTAAGCATTTCGTAATATTTATCCATGGGCATAATTACACAATGGGCAATCAATAACACAATGGGCAACCCTTGTATATATGTCTAGATAAAATTCTAGAACATATGTGCCACAAGTGATTCCCAAAAGTTAAAGTTGTGTGAATTAACATGCGAACGATTTTTTAAAAATTAACGAGGTGATCAGTTAAACATAATCCTAAGGATTACTTTTGTAATCAGATTAATGATTGTCATTTTCAACGGTTCGCGCTTCTAATTATGCCACACTTGTTGAAACCACAAGTACTTCTATGAAATCAGAGGATTTTTCCATGTAATGTTGCCTTAGAAAGGATTCATGTCGAAGAGGTTTTCTGAAAAGGAACGTAGGATACAAACCGAAGCCGAAGAGGTTTCATGAAAACAAACGTCCGTCACAAACCAAAACAATGAACGATTCAAATTCGAACGTACAAATGTGACATGAAAGTAATGACAATCGACAGAGAGTCAACAACAATACGGGATGCAAAGGCATTCTACCGCTTTCACTACATATCAGGTTACATCAGGATTCATCAACGAGATTTCGAAAGAGGTGATCGTCAAACGACACGTTCGGGTCTGTAACCAAAGAGGTCACTGGAAACAGAACGTTGTGCCCCTAGAAGGTACAAAGGTGCAAAAATATGGTTGGACTTCACACGGTGTCGATCGTAGGCAAAAATAGAATTAAAATTGCGATCGTGCTAAATTCATTCAAACTCGAAGAGTTTTCCAAAAACTTATCAACACACACATCGATAAAAAGTATTACCCCACAATTATGGATGATATCTTCTTAGATGGTCGACATTCCACGACCTTGGGATTTCTTCCTCGTCCAAGGTTTTAAGTCTGTAAGCTTTTACAAATAATACATCCTTAACTCTGTAAGGACATTCCCATCGGCGATCGAGCTAACAGAAATTTTTCTAGGCTTCGACACTATGAACGACCATATCACCCTTCAGTATAGAACGAGGGTTCACCTTCCGATTGTAGTATTTTTCCATAGTACGTGGATGTCTCAATGGTCTACCAAATATCTCTTCACATTTTTCTTCAATCAAGTCCAAATCCATACGTCTCAGTTCGTCATTTTGTTCCTCCTAAGGTCTCCCATGTTATATGGGTTGGAGTGGTTTTATAAGCCCACGGTACTTCTTGGATTCGATCGGGCCAAACACCTCCTAAGTCCTACAATTTCTTCTTTATCCTTTTGACGATGGCATGATTTGACAACTCACTCAAACCATTCGTCTTAAGATGAGAAACCTAGGAAACATTTGTTTAATTCCAAGTTCACCACACATATCTTGAACCTTTCTTCAAGTAAATTGCATGCCATTATCATACACTAATACTCGTGGCACTCCAAACCTTGAAATAATATTTTTGCAGAGGAATTTCTTGACATCATTCTCGGCAATTGATGAGAATGGTTCAACTTCTAGCCATTAGGAAAAATATTCCACAACCACAATACAAAATTTTCGATGATTTACCGATCGGGGAAATCGGCCCAGAATGTCGACCCCCATCTGTCAAAAGGACAAGGAAGTAGTGTGAAATTTAACTCTGAACCTGGTTGTCGATGGTAGTTGGCATGATATTGACATGGTCGACACTTCTGGACAAATTCTTTCGCACCGGTCATCATTGTGGGCCAAAAGAAACCCAATGGCCGAAGCATGAGAACAAGTGATCTTGCTCCCGAATATTTTCTACAAACCCCTTCATGCACTTCACTAAATGCCGACCGTGCTTCCAAATTACGAAGGTGATATTGAGTTGGGGTATTTGTGTAATTTTGATACCACGGTATCCTTCTAGAACGTTTTCCAATGTATTTTGAATATTCCGAGATGAAATGACGCGGGGGGTATTTTTGTAATTTGGGCACCCCTGGGTGCGATGATTATGGTATTTTTGGTATTCTGAGGTGATTTCAAGTCGTAACGACATCGAGGGTATTTTCGTAATTTGGACACCCCCGGGTCTGATATGTACGCTGACAGTGGTATTTTCGGTATTCTAAGCTGATTTCAAGTCGGAATTGTGTCGGGGGTATTTTCATAATTTGGACGTCCACGGTCCGATCGGTACGCCATTTTCGGTACACTGAAATGATTTCGAGTCGGAATGATGTCGGAGGTATTTTCGTAATTTGGAAACCCTCGGGTCCGATTGTTATGCCCACTAAGTATCTTCGGCACTTTTGAGGTATTTTTGTCATTTTTGGACATCCCGGGGTCATACTGAAGGTTTCTAGTGGAGTCATGAGTATTTGTGGGTAATTCCGGGCCGGAATGGTGCATTGGTATTTTCGTAATTTGGCTCTCGAAAGATGTTAATACAATCATTCGATGATAGTTTGGGTATCTGGTGAGTATTCTTGAGATAGATTCACTCGAGTGTATTTTTGCTTATTTCCGCAGGTCACAGGTCGATCGAGAGGCATCCCGAATAATCGGGGATATTACGATAGATATCCGATTGAAATCGGGTGTTTTTGGACAAACTGGGACTAATCGGGCCGGATTTGATAAGAATGAGCTTTTGACTCATAGGTGTGTTACCGAGCCTGAATTCTCTATAAACATATGTCCTTGTTGTCTTCAGCAAAACTTGCTTTCTCCATTTCTTCTGCCCCCATTTTATAGGGGTTTGGAGATAATTATTTTATTATCAAATCTTTATCAGATCTTCACAGGTTTCATCAGTCACCATCGAGCTAATTTATGTGACTTTTAGTGGGTAGAAGTCGTGTGGAGCCGTCTGAGATTGGTGGCGCAACCATTGTTGACATTTATGCATTTTCACCGACCGTGTAAATCACCAGAAGCGCCATCCATTCTGGATCTGGTGTTGGTGATGTCGATCGATACTGACAAATGTTGATCGGATTTACTTAATGGTGTATCGATCGGGTTCTACGTAGCAAATGTCGATCGTCTATTCCAGAAAACATGTCGATCGGTATCTTGTTGCCATTTTGCACATACGATCCGCCATAGATTAACATTGTCCAATTGCAGGCTTAGATCAATAGATCGCAGAGGAACCGCAATGAAAGGCTTGCCCAAGAAATCGATAGGATGCAAAATTAGATCAACTATCTTAAAAAACAGGTCGCGGCGAAGGCGAGGCCGAAGCTCCACCTCACCTGTTAGTAGTGTCATCTACATCTAAGTTTACTGTTGACCCAATGACAATTCCCCACAATAATATTGAGATGTTGTGTGAAGTATCATATGACTATGTATCACATCTGATGAGAACTCTAGGACCAGACACCTTGTGACGGGTAAGGCCCAATAACGACTTGGCCGATTCAAATGGTGGAAACGAACTCGTGCAACCCATTTGTACACCTAACGAAAAGCGGCTCGATGCTCCACGAGAGGACCGAAGGTAGCCTTGGCGAAATAAAGCGTTTTCTGGTAACTGGCTCCATGGTTCGGTCCGAACGGTTACAAACCCACGTTTTCCACACTTCGGGCCTTCATACGTTTACTACGCCTCGGGCCCGATCACGCAGACCACGCCTCGGTCCCAACCTCGTTTTACATCCCGCGATAACAACCTCTAACAAACCTGTCAGAGGCGATTACAGAGCGTGATTTACACACGCCACTAACTCTATAAATACAGAGCGCGACGATGAAAATAGCATGACCTTTTGGACGCATAAGAACATGCCGTTACCCTGCCGGAGTTCTTACTACTTTCTTATTCCTTGTCATTTTCATTAAGCGTTTGCTGTATTTTGTATTAATTGTTTGATTAGTGAACGGGCTAGGAGCATAATTCGCTCTTAGTCAATTGGTTTTCTCCCCAATTCCTGGGGTTTCCACTATAAATCGCTGTGTCTCTTTCATTGTTTCTAGTTTTAATCGTATTCTACATCAAAAACAAATCAAAACCGAGTTCGTTGGCTGACGAATCGGGTGACTGTTGGTACCCCCTTAAAAGGGACCCTAACAACATCCATATTTTGAAATGTATAACTTTTTATGTAGTTTTAAGTTTTGGTCAAATACTCAATTTGGTCACAGCATATTAACACAAATAAATTGATTAGATGTCATTTAGATGTTAAAAATATAAATAAACATTTATTAAATAATATAAAATTGTCACGAGTGAGAGTTTCGATGTTGAACAAATGTTTGCATTACTCTTTTTCACATTGATCGACGAGGTTGCTACGGTGGTTGATTTCGGGTCCATCGTATTCGACACTAGTCTCATTAACATGACCATGGTTTTTATAAACAGGTCGAACCGGTGGATTGGAAATACTTTCTACTAGTTGGATCGGATCGGTTTGAACCGGTTTAATATAAAAATAAATAATAATTTTAGTAAACAAAAGAAATATATTTAAAAATATATTTTTTTACAAAGAAATCTAAATAAATTCTTAAGAAATGTAATTAGGTAATATAAATTTTTTCTGATATATATTTTAAAAAAATGTAAAAAGTTTTTAATATAAATTCCTAAAACCGGTTTTGGGTTAAATAATCCGGTTCAACCGAATTTTTTGCTCCCAAAACCGTTTTTTAAAATAATAGGGCAACCGGTTTAAATCGGATCGGGATAATGAGTGATTCCCGGTCGAACCGGCCGGTCCGACCGATTTTTTAAAACCATGAACATGACTAGGGGTATCTTTGTTCACATGCTGTGTCTCTTCGAGATGACGTTGGGGGACGTCGCTGCACTCGATCCATTTCATTCGAAAAACGAGTTTTCGTTTTCGCCCACATCAATGATGCCCTCGTTGAGCTCATCTACGTATAATGTGAATGGAGCTGGTGCTCAGCGACTAATTCAAGAGTTGGATTAAACCGCGACATGTATGTACTTTCCATGCTCTCAGCCCTATATGTTTGATCGACATAGTCACTTGGTTCTCTATTAAAAATATTACAAGCCTAAACGAATACTAAGTTAGTTCGATATGCTAATTTGATGCAACTACAAGTGTAACTTGAAAAACCATAGCACTTGTGCATGCAACAAGGGATCCGCAATTTTGAACACAACCCACATGAACATGTCATAGCACATATGTCCATAATGGTCACTTCGACTCGTGTACCAACACTCACATTCTCTACCACTAGTAATTCATCATCGTCAATTTTAGCATCACCATTATCCTACTCTCAAATTGAATAGTCATTTGGTATGAGTTCCACATTATATAATGTAAGTCACCATCGTGTTTAGTCGAATCCATAGCTCGTCTAATATCTATCAATGTCAATTAATTAATCTATTAATTAATCAATTTTGAAAATTCTTATTTTAAAACATTATTAACCTAAATAAAACAATATTCAAATTAATCCATAACTAAAGGTAACTGCTTAATTGTTCAAATTTGATATTGTTTAACAAAAAACAATTCAACTAATTAATACTCAAAAGTTAACTAATTATTGTATCAAATACTCAAATTTGAAATTTGTATTTTAAAACATTATTAAACTAAATATGAATATTTGAAAATATATAAATAAAATATTTTCTTATAAAAATGCTTAACAAAAAACAATTCAACTAATCTATACTCAAAAGTTAACTAATTAATGTATCAAATAATCAAATTTGAAATTTGTAGTTTAAAACATTATTAACCTAAATAATATGAATATTTGAAAATATTTAAATAAAATAAATATTTATAAAAATGTTTAACAAAAAAACAATTCAACTAATCAAAACCAATGTTTTAAAAATCGGTACCGACCGGTATACTGAACAAGCTCATTGGATCAGTATACTAGATATGTATATGGTACCGAATATGTATCGGATATGTATCATAATATTAAAATAAATTAAATTATAAATATTCATATTTATTTTTTAAAAATAAAAGCAAGTATGACCAAAATTTCCGGTATACCGGAAATTTAAAACATTGATAAAAAAAATTAACTAATTAATATATCAAATACTCAATTTTATATTTTAAAACATTATTAAGCTAAACTAGAGGTGGACAAAAGCCCTAACCGAACGGTTCATGGTTGGGCTTCTTCGAGTTTTTGGAATCTAGTTGAGACAAGATCAAGGGTTAAGTTTAATCATATGGCTAGTAGGTCTTTTTCATTTGAGCTATTACAAGAGACCAACCCGATACCAAGACCAAACTCTAATGTTCGGTTATGGTACGGGTTGGTCTTTGAAAGACCTTATAATATTTTTAAAATATTTTATATTAATGAATAATGTTATGGTCCCTTTTTAGGGGGTACCAACAGTCGTCCGATTCGTTTAACAAACGAACTCGGTTCTGATTTGTTTTTGTTGTGGAAGACGATTAAAAGCTAGAAAAAAACGATGGCACAACGATGTATAGTGGAAACCCCAGGAATTGGGGTGAAAACCACTTGACTAAGAGTAGATTATACTCTTAGCCTGTTCACTTAATCAAATAATCCGTAATGAATACAACAGAGGCTTAATGAAAATGACAAGGAAAAGAAAGCAGTAAGAACTCCGGCAGGGTAACGGCATGTTCTTACGCGTCCAAAGGGTCCTGCTATTTCCGTCGCCGCGCCCTGTATTTATAGAGTTTATAGCGTGTGTAAATCACGCTCTGTAACCGCCTCTGATAGGTTTGTTAGAGATTGCTATCGCGGGATGTAAAACGAGGTTGGGACCGAGGCGTGGTCTGCATGATCGGGCCCGAAGCGTGGAAAACGTGTGGAGGCCCGAAGCGTGGAAAACGTGAGCCTGTAACCGTTCGGACCGAACCAAGGAGCCAGTTACCATAAAACGCTTTATTTCGCCTAAGGTTATCTTCGGTCCTCTCGTTAATATCGGGGCTGCTTTTCCTTAAGTGTGCAAATGGGCTGCAGGAATTCGTTTCCACCATTTGAATTAGCCCAATAATTAATGGGTCTTTCCCATCACAAGGTATCCGGTCCTAAATTTCACATCACTAGCCCCTCGGGCTTGATTGCCATCGTAGGGGTGACACAAGGCCGATCACATGATGTCTGCATATTCATGAGAACCTGGGACCGTACCTGTAGGTAGTGAGCGTCCAGGGGACCGATCTTTCCCTTAGCGCGTGGGAGTCAGTTGCATTTTAAACTAAATAACGTATATTTAAGTTATAATTTTATCTTTTAATTCTTTAAATATTAATATCCCGATCTGTGCCTCTTCATATTCGATAGTTCACGAGGCGTGATGAGTGCGCATTGTACTGTCACTGTCTTGGGCAGTATTACGTAGCGGCTCACCATTGGCTGGGAGATTAATATTTAAATCGGGATTTCGAGCACTGTTTCTCCTCATCGTCATTATCGAGAAGGAGAAACTCCATAATCGACTTTTGTGCCCTCAATCCATTCCACGTTCAACCCCTTTCAATCCAATTTCTCTAAGGTATACACTTATGGTTCCTCATAAAATGCGATACCCTTCCATATCTGAGTTGGATATTGAGGAGTTTATGTAACGACCCTAATTTGGGCCTAGTTGTTTTGTTAAAACATTATAATTAAAACGGAAATATTCGAATGTAAACTTAAAACATAGTTCGAACATAAAGCACGACAACATAATTTAGAGTATTCTCCAAAGGACCGGACTCTATCACCGGAAAACCGACGACCTCCTTTCCCTGCCCTTATCATACCTCGTCTGCGTCACCTACAAAATCTGTAAAGCGGTCACAATCTATTAAACGAAACTTCACACACACTACACATTATCTTTTCATTTCTTAGTTAAACCATACACGCACACGTGAATCATTCCATTTAACCATTTTCTTATTTCCCTCTTCTTTTACCCTTATCATTCCCGTCATTCATTAACTTTACTGTTGCCGAGATTAACATGCTCGGTGCATGTCCCGCCCAAGCCAACCGTTAGCTGTTGGATGACTCGACGGGCCATATGCTTCCCTTCCCCGGGTGGGTACTTAGGCGCTACCCCTTTTTCCACNGCTATCACCGTGGAGAAGAACCAGGGTGGTAGCGTTGTATCCCAACAAGTCCAAGATCAACTTGACATTGCAAAAAGGCAAGTTGAAATCAAGCATACTGAGTTGGTCACGGTACGGGAGGACCGTGACCGACTTGACAATGAGTTGCTAAGAGCCGGGACGGAGGTCTCACTCTTAGCTGATAAAGTCTCTGAGCTGGAGAAAACATGACAAACAGCTCAGGGACGTATTGCCGACCTGGAGGCCAAGCTGCGGGCCAAAGAGGAAGAAATCAACGAAGTCCAAGGTCGGTCCCAGGAGAAGAGGAATAAGCTGAATGAGCTTCTCCTTCGGGCCCAAGAAGAGAAGATGGCCTTGGAAGAAGAGTTGACAAGGGCCCGCACTTCGACCGAAGGTTCGGTTCGGGAAGCGGTTCTGGGATTCGCTCGGTCCCCTTTGTTATTCGCTTTAGCGGATAACATACATGGGGTTTATACTGCCAAGCACTTGGATAACATGCGCGAGCAAGTTATTCAGCAGTTCGGGCTTTCCCCTTCGGACGAGCGATGGAAGATGATTGAGCCACTTGAGAAAGATGGCAAGTTTCAGGTTATTTCATCTTTGGAAGAACCGGTTCTAGAAGAGGACCCTTTCTTCTACCTCTTTGAAGAGATGGAGAGAGCGGTCAACCAAAAGGTGGCCGATCAGGAAGAAGAACTGAAGCAGCTCGCGGACCGGACCAAACCGCAGGAGCCGGAGATTGAAGACAAAGAAGAGGGGCAGATTAGCTAGATTTAACTCATACTTTGTAGCTGCCTTACTGCTTATCTTCAATATAACTTGTTCCATTCAATTCTTGTTCTTTCAATTGCCAGAACGAATTAATATAACGAACTTCTTAACAAACTACTAAGTCTTATGTTAACGAAGTTGTTTTAATCACCAAGTGTAAGATCGGGGACACTCATAGGTAGTTAACCATAGGTCACAGACGTTATGTTTGGTTTATTCATATCAATTATGATTGGATCAGTCGTTTTACATTGTGTATGGGTCACTCTTATTCCGTCCTTGGAGTCAATACTTGATTGGATAGGCGTAGTCTGCGTTTAATATGAGTCTTTACGAGCTTCGGCCGAACCTTGGTTCTAATAATGTCCCTTAGGTTTTGTTGGCCAAGCTTTGCTCATAATACGTCTTATATTAGGACCTATCTTATGTCTCGATATGCTGACTATCATTCCTTTTATCGTAGCAGATGTCATAGGTACAAAGGGCCATTCCTAAAGACTGAATGCCGTTGAAGGGAGTGTTTTAGTTCGTAATGAGTTCTGGGAGAATGACAACACATCCATGGGGCTGGGCAAGTGCAGGAGCATCTGACTCGTCAGAGCGGTCACTACAGCTTGGGAGCCTTGCGGACAAGAAGCTTCGGTCACCAGTCCAGATTCGTCCTAAGTCACCCAACTTCAA
>RWGZ01001412.1:88345-123168 GCA_009725065.1 Utricularia reniformis
GTTCCTGGCTCAGTGTTGATCCGATGTTCACTATCGGATCGGTCAATCCCCGGAACATCGTCCGGGGTCCATGCGAATATATCCACGTGGCTTCTCAGTAGGTGGATCAGTTCTTTTTCAAAGTCAGGGGCTAGATGTGCCCCGATGCGAGTTGTCTTGGTTGAGTCATCCTCAACCAGGTTGATCAATTTGAACCCTACGGGTTCCATTGCTTGCCTCGGGTGCGGCAGCTCTTCTAGCAGATCCACCCGGGCCCTTTTAACCAGTGCCAAAGTTTGGCACGAGCTCATGTAGCATTGCCTAACTACTTTCTGATCCCCATTAACAGAAATAACTCCATGAATGGAGGGGAATTTGAGCATCATGTGATAAGTAGAAGGGACCGCCTCAAACTTACTAAGGCCAGTCCGTCCGATAATAGCGTTGTAAGCCAAGTCGACCTCAACGACAATGAATTACAGGTCTTTCGACCGGTCCTTGGATGGCTCTCCAAGGGTAATTGGGAATAACATCTTCCCTCATGGAATAACGCTCCTTTGGTCGAACGACCAAAGAGTGATGTTAGCGATCGGGAGATCGTGAGCAGCAGCTCCCAACATCTCGGCGACCTCGCGCTTCATTAGATTGCACGAAGCCCCAGTATCCACTAAAATTCTGTGGACACGACGATTCCCGATGATCCCAGTGATGGTAAGGGGATCGTCACATGGATCGATGATCCCTTCCCGATCAGCCAGGGTGAAAGTAATGTCTTCTCTGAAGAAGGAGGACCGTTCAATGGGATCATATTTCACCAGCGCCATAGACTCGGAGCTCTCAGCGGGGTCTCCGCGCGCTATTCTCTTTCGGTCCCGGACCAATTCATTTATTCTTAAACCACCGGAGATAACATAAATATCTCCGGCTACCTCTCTGGGTGCCGTCTCATTTTGAGGAGGTTGGGCACCAGTTTCCGTAGGTGGAGGTGCGGTATGCTCCTGTCTCCCACCCTCATTCTGCGGGGCTCTACCGCCACGGCCCCGCCATCTTCTTCTTCGGCCCTGACCACAGTTCTCACAACCATGTTGGCCTCTTTCTTGTTCCGGCGGAGGAGACCGTCGGTCCTCCGTCCGATCATTATAGTTTCGGGGTTGTCCCCGATTATCTCTTCCCCGAGGCCTGTGACGATCGTCACCTTGGTGGCCCCTTTGGGGGGATTCTGCTCGCTTGCTCTTCTAACCATTCCGGTCAGGCTTTTCTTTACTCATTGCCTCTACTGTCTCTTTCAACAGCGGGCACTTCAGGGTCGGGTGATCGCGATTATGATGGAGCTCGCAATACACCCGATTGTCCTCCTGCTTCGGGGGGACGTCTTTTTAGCTTACAGCCGCTACATCTCGCGACTGCTTCTTAGGGTAGGAAACCCTATGATCACCTGCGGGTTCAGAAGTCCCGCTAGGTTTCCAATAACCCAGCCCCAGCGCTTCATCCACCTTAATATACTTGTTGATTTTCTGAAGAAGTTTTCCCAAGGTGGATGGTGGGCTCTTTACCAAACTGGCCGAAAGGCCGCACGGTCCTAGGACTTGCTGTAGAATATCGATTTTATCCCGGAGCTCGAGCTTGATACCCCGGGCGGTCCTGTTGAATTTCTCCATGAAGAACCGAAGACTCATCTTTGTCGGGATATATTTCAGCTGATATAGTTCATGCCTGCTTCGGGGCGGTCCTACATTTGGAGCAAATTTCTCAGAGAAGGCAAAAATAAATCCGCCATACGACTGTATGGATCGGGCCGGCAAATTCTTGAACCACGTTCGGGCATCGCCTTGTAATCCTGCCGTGAAGATGCGGCACTTTAGTGAATCCGAGGCCCGAACCGTTCCTATGCGTAATTCAAAATCAGCGACGTGATTGATTGGATCACCATCGCCCCGAAATGTCGGCAACCCCTCGGGGTTGCGATAATGCCGATCTGGGACTGCTGCCCAGATCTCTTCAGAAAAGGGGAACATCAAATCTCCCAAGGCGGATGATACGCCTTCAGATTGATGGGATGATGCCTGGACCGCATGCAAATTATGCCACCAGTCATCATCCTTACTTCTCCTGATTGGGGCCTCCATGGCCCTATTGAATAAGTCAGGATTGCGTCCGAGATTAGATTCGCAATCCTTTAGCTCGTGCATGCTCTCCAACTCCCTGGTGAGCTCATCAATTCGTCGCTGCATCTGCTCCTGATCATTTTCAGGAGCGGGAGTTAGAGCTCTGGTTGGGGGAGGAGGTGTAGACCAATATCTAGGCCTCCTCATTGTCACCCCACGTCTGATGATTTCTTCTTCATCAGTACTGCGCTCGTCAGGATCACTCTCGTATCCTCTGCTTTTGGGAACATGGCTTGATACAGCCGGTGGTTCTGTTCCACTTTTCTCCGACGTAATTTCCAGTACCACCTTCCTGACGACAGCTTCCAGATCCTGTAAAGTAAATGTTGGTGCTGGGAGACTGTCGGGAAGCACGTCACTATCATTGGTCGAAGTTCCAGTCGCCATGCCTTTGATTATCCTATCCCTGGTAGAAAACTCAAATGGGATTAGAGAATCGTCCCCTAGGACGGCGCCAAACTGTTATGGTCCCTTTTTAGGGGGTACCAACAGTCGTCCGGTTCGTTTAACAAACGAACTTGGTTCTGATTTGTTTTTGTGGTGGAAGACGATTAAAAACTGGAAATAAACGATGGCACATCGATGTATAGTGGAAACCCCATGAATTGGGGTGAAAACCACTTGACTAAGAGTAGATTATACTCTTAGCCTATTCACTAATCAAATAATCCTTAATGAATACAACAGAGGCTTAATGAAAATGACAAGGAAAAGAAAGCAGTAAGAACTCCTGCAGGGTAACGGCCTGTTCTAATGCGTCCAAAAGGTCCTGCTATTTCCGTCGTCGCCCCTTGTATTTATAGAGTTTACGGCGTGTGTGGATCACGCTCTGTAACCGCCTCTGACAAGTTTGTTAGAAGTTGTTATCGCGGGATGTAAAACGAGGTTGGGACCGAGGCGTGGTCTGCGTGATCGGGCCCGAAGCGTGGTAAACGTGTGGAGGCCCGAAGCGTGTAAAACGTGAGCCTGTAACCGTTCGGACCGAACCAAGGAGCCAGTTACCAGAAAGCGCTTTATTTCGCCTAAGGTCATCTTCGGTCCTCTCGTTAAACATCGGGCCGCTTTTCCTCAAGTGTGCAAATGGGCTGCGAGGATTCGTTTCCACCATTTGAATTAGCCCAATAATTACTGGGCCTTGCCCATCACAAGGTACCCGGTCCTAAAGTTCACATCAGATAGATAGACATAAAATCGAGAAAGTGACGACTTTGACCCAAAATTTGTATAATTTGACAAATTTAGTCCCCAAAGTTTGATTAAATTGACAAATTAAATCCTCAAAGTTTAACGAATTTGGTAAATTGAGTCACCAAGTTTAACATTTAAGTAATATCAGTATCTAAACTTTAAAGTTGGCAATATCGCTCCCGAAAGTTTACACATAATAACAAGCATGGTCAAAAAAGTTTCTGATTTTGGGCAAAATCGGTCCCCACTTAACCCTAACGCCGTTAAAGTTATGGTTAAGTGGTTTTTTTGTTCTCTGAAACTCAAAATCAGGGCAGATTGGCGACTTCATTCTTAAGTGGTGCATTCTTTGAGTTTCGTTGTGTTCACAAGCGAAACCTGGACAGATTGTTTCTTCATTCTCAAGCGGCGCAAAGTTTCAGTTTCGTTGTGTTCTCAAACACCAAATTGTTTCAATTTTAGTTTCTTTTCGTTTGATTTCGATGTATTTGTAAGTGTTTTTGTTATAAGTGTAAGCATTTGTAAGTGTTTTCGCTGAATTTGAAAGCAATTGTTTTTGTTGCATTTGTTAGTGTTTTTGTTATTGTGTAAGCATTTGTTTTCGCTTACCAGGCCTGGCGCATCCTCGGGGATTTGAATCCTGATGGCAGAAACCATTTTTAATTATAACCCTTTAGCAATATTGTATTACACGGAACTTAACTTCAGAAAGTTTTCAGGGCACAAGTTATTAAGGCATACCAAACAACCAATGTTATCATTGATGTGCTGAAAGCTACTCATCAAACAGAAATCTGTGTAAGATTTCTGTTTATAAGATTAAAAACGGGGTAGATGTCGACCCCAACGTTTGGCAGATACACATTCAATGTTCGGATGTCTCTGCTAAAACAAGGGCATCTGAATGTAGAATATATGTTTTGTAGACATGTTTCAAATTAAAGGGATATAAAAGATGTTTATGCGATTAAAAATAGGATGGATGTTGACTCCAACGTTCGGCAGATACACATTCAATGTTCGGATATCTCAGCACAAACAAGGGCATCTGAATGTGGAATATATGTTTTGTAGAGATGTTTCAAATCAAAGGGATATAAAAGATGTTTATAAGATTTAAAACGGGGTGGATGTCGACTCCAACGTTTGGCAGATACACATTCAATGTTCGGATGTCTCTGCTCAATCAAGGGCATCTGAATGTGAAATATATGTTTTGTAGATATGTTTCAAATTAAAGGGATATAAAAGATGTTTATGAGATTAAAAACAGGGTGGATGTTGACTCCAAAGTTCGGCAGATACACATTTAATGTTCGGATGTCTCTGCGCAAACAAGGACATGTGAATGTGGAATATATGTTTTGTAGACATATTTCAAATCAAAGGGATATAAAAGATGTTTATGAGATTAAATACAGGGTGGATGTCGACTCCAACATTCGGTAGATACACATTCAATGGTCGGATGTCTATATGCAAATAGGGGCATCTAGAATATATGTTTTATTTTATGTATTCCGATTTCTATAATAGACACCTAATGTGTACGATCCGAAAGAATATCCATTATTTGTAAGGATATCCATTACACTAATGATATTGTTTGTGCACATGACTCCTAATTGGTTTACCGTTTCGGAGATAACAGCTTTTGCAAAGACATACATCCCCATTTCGAGTGATGCAGCCCTTAAAAGAAAAAATATAACGAGAAGAAAACTATGAATGTGTACTACTTTAATCATTCTCATTTCAAACAATATTGATGAGATCATCGGAACCCGATACCCCGAACATGGTCAGGACCAGCCTTGGCCATGACGGCCCAGACAAGGGAGCCGAACTTGGAGTCCAGATCAGCAGAAGGCCCATTTATATCGCTTGGCCCGATCGGTCACATCTGGCAATCGGTCCCGAGCCGTGGGGCCCAGCTCCCCACATATACCCAGACCGATCGGTCCACTTCTTGCAGGCGCTATTTCGGGCCATCCTCATGCGTCATATGCGACGACAACCCGCGACAAACGTGTCAGTAGCGTGGTTTGGCAATGGGTGTAAGCCGCTAGAGGCCAAAGAGTAGCCGGCTGGTAGCGCCGAAAGGACCGGCGCCATGCAGCTACGGGGGCTATTTCCGGTGGTTGTTCCGCCTGACGTTAGACGACCTAGTAACAAAGGACAGGCGCAAAACGACACCCTACTGTACATAGTACAGTGGGAGTATAAAAAGGACACAGAGAGAAGGAAAAAACGACTTCGATTTCGGTTTTCTCCANGTTTCCGAGGTTTTCCACTCTAAATCCTTGCGCCCCTTTTACCTTTGAATCATTAACGTTCTCCACACATAAATAAATAATAATCGAGTTCATCCTGCAACGAACCGGCCGACTGTTGGCACCCCTGGTTTTCGAACCACAACAGTTTGGTGCCGTCCGTGGGGACAAGTTTTAATTCCCATTTGAGGTCTTTACCCGGGATAGAATAATCAAAGGTATGGCGACTGGAACTTCGACGAACGATAGTGACACGCTTCCCAGCAGTGTTCCAGCTTCAACATTCTCTTTACAGGACCTGGAAGCTGTTGTTACGAAAGTTATTCTGGAAGTTACGTCGGAGAGGAGTGGAACAGAACCACCGGCTATTACAAGCCCTGTTGGAACAGAGGGTACGAGAGCGACCCTGAAGCGCCGATCTCCGATCAAGAGGAGATTTTCACGCGTGGAATAACAATGAGGAGGCCGAGATACCAATCCACTCCGCCTCCTCCAGTTAGAACCCAAACTCCCGTCCCTGGGACGAACCAGGAGCAGATGCAGAGACGCATCGACGAGTTTACCAGGGAGTTGGAGGCCCAACGAACGCAGAGGGATTGCGATCCTGATATGGAGCGCAATTCAGGACTTTTCGATCGGGCCATGGGTGCCCCGATCAAGCGCAGTAAGGATTATGAATGGTGGCAAAATTTACATGTGGCCGAGGCGTCATCCCAACAATCGGGAGGCGTATCCGCCGCATTGGGAGATTTGATGCTCCCGTTTTCTGAGGAGATCTGGGCGGTAGTCCCCGATCGATAGTACCGTAACCCGGAGGGGTTACCCGTATTCCGAGGACCGTTCGGGCCTCCGATTCATTGAAGTGCCGCATCTTTGCTGCAGGGTTGCAGGGCGAAGCCCGGACCTAGTTCAAGAACTTGCCGGCCCGGTCCATACAGTCGTATGGCGGATTCGTCCTGGCTTTCTCGGAGCAGTTCGCTCCAAACGTAGGACCGCCTCGTAGCAGGCAGGAACTATACGACATGAAGTATATCCCGGCGAAAATAAGTCTCTGCTCTTTTATGGAGAAGTTCAACCGAGCCGCTCGGGGTATCAAGTTGGAGCTCCGAGATAAAATCGATATCTTGCAGCAGGTCTTAGAACCTTGTGGCCTTTCGGCCAGCATTGTGAAGATCCCACCATCCACCTTGGAAAAGCTCCTTCAGAAAATCAACAAGTACATCAAGGTGGATCAAGCGGTGGGAGCGGGGTATCGAAAGCTTGGCGGGAATTCTGATCCCGCAGGCGACCATAGGGTATCTTACCCTAAGAAACAGCCGCTGGAAGTGGCGGCTGTGGCTGAAAAGATCGCTCCTCCGAAGAAGGAGGACAATCGGGTCTATTGCGAGTTGCATCACAACCGCGATCACCCAACTTTGAAATGCCCGCTACTGCGAGAGACAGTTGCGACGAAGAACAAGGAAAATCCCGATCGCGATGATCGAAGGGGCAAGCAGGCTGACTCCCCCCGAGCGGGCCATCAAGGTGACGATCGTCACAAGCCAAGGGGAAGGGATAATCTGGGTCAGCCCCGACATTATAACGACCGGGTGGGAGACCTAAGATGTCCCCAACCCGAGCAGGAGAGGGGCCAGCCCGGTCAGGAGAACCGGGGCCAGGGCCGAAGAAGGAGATGGCGGGGCCGAGGCGGCAGGGCCCCGCGAAATGAAGAAGATAGGAGGGAGCAACCAGCTCCCCCACTTGCCGAAGTGGGCACCCAACCTCCCCCAAATCAGGAGGTGCCCAGGGAGAGGGAGGCCGCCGGAGATATATATGTTATCTCCGGCGGAATAATGATTAATGAATCGGTCAGGGACCGAAAGAGGGCAGCGCGTGAGGAGTTCCCCGAGAGCTCCGAATCTGTGGCGCTGGTGAAGTACGAGTCGGCCGAGCGGTCCCCAACCTTTGGGGGAGAAATTATTTTTACCGCAGCCGATCGTGAAGGGGTCACCGATCCATGTGATGATCCTCTGATCATCACTGGAATTATCGCAGACCGACGGGTCCACAGGATTCTGGTGGACACCGGGGCATCATGCAACCTGATAAAGCGTGAAGTGGCGGAAATGCTAGGAGCCGCTGCCCATGATCTCCAGGTTGCCAACATCACCCTTTGGTCATTCGACCAGAGAAGTGTCATCCCGTGCGGAAATATTCATTTCCCCATCACGTTAGGAGAATCGGGCAGGGACCGATCGGAGACCCTGGAGTTTATAGTCGTTGAAGTCGATCTGGCTTACAACGCTATCATCGGACGGACTGGCCTCAGTAAGTTTGAGGCAGTCCCTTCCACATACCACATGATGCTCAAGTTCCCCTCCACTCATGGAGTGATTTCTGTCAATGGAGGCCAAAAAGTAGCAAGACAGTGCTACATGAGCTCGTGCCGTACCCTGACACCTATCAATAGAGCTCGGGTGGATTTTATCGAAGAGCCCCCATACCCGAGGCAAGCTATGAAACCCGTTGGGTTCAAGACCATCAACTTGGTGGAGGACGATTCCACCAAGACTACGCGCATCGGGGCACATCTGGCCCCGACCTTCGAGGATGAGCTGGTCCGATTGCTAAGGAGCAATGTGGACATCTTCGCTTGAACCCCGGACAATGCTCCAGGGATTGATCGATCCGAGTGTGAGTATCGGATCAACACCGAACCCGAGATCAAGCCGATAAGACAAAAGATGAGACGCTATTCTCCTGAGAAGATTGAGATCATCCGGGCAGAGGTGAACAAATTGCTGCGGTCGGGCTTCATCAGGGAGATCCACTACACTGAGTGGGTTGCAAACCCAGTAGTGGTCTCCAAGGCAGATGGGAAGTGGAGGATGTGCGTGTATTTCACCGACGTCAACAAGAGTTGTGAGTCGGACCTATTCCCACTGCCGCATATTGACCGATTGGTGGATGCTGTGGCCGGCAGCACCATGATGAATACCATGGACGCTTACTCCGTGTACCACCAGATCTTCCTTGCTAAGGAAGATCAAAAGAAGTCATCATTCATGACAGAAGACGGCGTTTACTGCTACGAAGAACGCCGGAGCAACATACCAAAAGCTGGTCAACAAGATCTTTAGGGAGTTGATAGGCCATATTATGGAAGTGTATGTTGATGATATGATTGTCAAGTCAATGAATGATGAAGACCATATTCCTTACTTGTCTCGCTGTTTCGAAGTATGTCGTAAATATAAACTCAAACTAAATCCAAACAAGTGTTGCTTCGGGATTCGAAGTGGCAAGTTTCTTGGATATTACGTTTCAGAGAAAGGCATCGAGGTCAATCCGGAGAAAGTCCAAGCTATTGTTGATATGCAGCCTCCAAGAAACAAGCGAGAATTCCAAAGGCTGACTGGCCGACTGGCGGCACTAAGCAGGTTCATTTCAAGATCCACTGATCGGGCTTTACCTTTTTTCAGGACATTAAGAAAGGCCAGCCATCTTGGCTGGACCGAGGAGTGCGATCGGGCATTTTCCGACTTGAAGACTTATTTGAGCACTCCTCCGGTCATGGTGAGCCCGACATGTCATGAACCCTTAGGATTGTATCTGGCCGTGTCAGAAGCCGCAGTCAGCGCAGCGCTGGTAACCATTGGGGATGATATTCATCGGCCCGTTTACTACGTTAGCCATTCCTTGGTACCAGCTGAAACAAGATACACAACCTTGGAGAAGTTCATGTTGGCCTTGCAGAAAGCGATAGCAAAGCTTAAGCATTATTTCGAAGGCCGCAAGGTGTATGTGTATACCGATCAGCCTTTGAAGGCAGTATTGAGTCAGGCGGATTCAAACGAGAGGTTGGCTAAATGGAAGATCAAGATCAGCTCCATGTATCTGGAATTCGTTCCCCGAAGGGCCATCAAAGCTCAAGTCCTTGCGGATTTCGTGGTCGAAATGACCCGATCGCTTATATTTTTGAATCAAGAGGAC
Organism: Utricularia reniformis; assembly: GCA_009725065.1. NCBI lineage: Eukaryota > Viridiplantae > Streptophyta > Magnoliopsida > Lamiales > Lentibulariaceae > Utricularia > Utricularia reniformis. The sequence goes on from RWGZ01001412.1 coordinate 97,923, forward strand.
GACCGGTGGGTCATATATGTTGATGGATCAACCTTCGGAGGCAAGGGAGCGGGCATCACCCTCACTACACTTCAGGGCGACGTTATCCACTCCGCGGTCAAGTTCTCATTCTCTGGGACGAACAACGTGGTGGAATACGAAGCCGTACTGTCGGGGATGACCTTAGCTCAAAAGATGGGAGTTGGTAAAGTGCGAATGTTCTCAGACTCCAAGTTGGTGGTGGAGCAGTTCGCAGGACGATTCGAGACGCATGAGCCAACCATGAAATTATATCATGCGAAGGTCTTGGAGATGGCAAAGAAATTTAGGGAGTTCTCACTCGATCACGTGCCTAGAGAACAAAACAAGGTGGCTGATGCATTAGCTAGATTGGCTGCAGGCTTACCAGACGTTGGACCGGGCACGGTATCGGTCCATATTCAGGATAGACCTTCGGTCGAAATTCCTGTGACCGAACAGTCGATCGAGGAGGTGGGAGCCCTATGCCATGAACTCCAAGATTTAAAGATTAACGCCATTGACTCCCCAGAAGATACCACGTGGATGGCCCCTTTTATCAAATATCTGACCAACGGCCATCTACCAGATGACGCATCAGAGGCCAGGAAAATTGAAACCCGGGCGACACGATATGTGCTCAATGACGGGCACCTATTCAAGAAAAGCTTTGAGGGACCGCTCCTGCGATGTTTATCCCCTTTGGAGGCTGAAGCCGTCATGATTTATGTTCATGAGGGGATATGCGGAATACATTCGGGGGCCCGATCTCTATATCATCGTGTCGTAAGAGCTGGTTACTTCTGGCCAACGCTCCTTGATGATGCAAAGAAGTACACAAGACGCTGCGCTGTCTGCCAACACAGTTCTCCAGTCCCTCAGTTACCGGGTCATCTTTATCGATGACCCCACTTCCTTGTCCATTTGACAGATGGGGGATTGATATCCTGTGGCCGTTCCCTCGATCGGTCCAGCAGCGCAAGTTCTGCATAGTGGCGGTGGAGTATTATACAAAGTGGATCAAGGCCGAAGCAGTGGCCATCATTTCTGAAAAGGTGGTAAAACATTTCCTATGGAGGAACATCATAAGCCGCTTCGGGGTACCTCGAGCTTTTGTATCTGATAATGGAATTCAATTCCGCGGTAAAGCCGTTCGGGATCTTTGCGTCAAATTGGGTATCGCTCAGCACTTCTCATCGGTGGCTCATCCCAAGACCAACGGATTAACTGAGGTCTCCAACAAAGTTATCCTGAAGGGGTTAAAAACTAAGTTGGAGGATTTAGGGGGAAAGTGGCCCGATCACATTTACGAGGTATTATGGGCTTACCGCACCACACCCCGCTCAACGACTCAGGAATCTCCATTTTCTTTGGTATATGAGTCCGAAGCGGTCAGTCCAGTGGAGGTAGCCATAAGATCCCTTCGGATAACCCAGTATGACGAGCACTTGAATAATGAGCGAAGATCTTTGGACTTGGAGATGATTGAAGAGAAAAGAAACGCCATCTATGCACGCATGTGTTCTTATCAAAGAACAATGGAACCAGCTCATAACAAACGAGTTGTGCCCAGGGAATTCTCAGAATGCGACATCGTCCTCACTAATGTAAGAGTTCAGAGAAATGTGGGGAAGCTGGACAGAAATTGGGAAGGTCCCTATCGGGTCATGAAGAACGTGGGCGCTGGGGCTTATAAGCTTGAGAATCTGGATGGAGATGAGATCCCCCGAACTTGGAATGTTATGAACTTAAGGCGTTATTTTATATAAAGCGTTTGACATATATGGTAACTCTGAACTTTAAAACTTTTCGTATGCTTGAATAAGTTTATAAGTGAATGCAACACAAAGTATTTCTAGCTATGAGGGACCGATCTTGGAGTTGGATTTTCTGGACGAGTTTGGACTGGTGACTGTAGCGATCATCCACAAGGCTCCCAAGTTGTGTGACCACTCTGACGAGTCAGTTGCTTCCACGCTTACCGAGTACTTAGATGAATCGCATACTCCCAAAACTCACTACGAACTCAATTCTTTCTTCAAACGGCACTCATCACCTAGAGGTAGCCTTTGCTTCATTAAACTTGATCTACAGGCAAGAAACCATGACAGAGTAACCTGTCGAATGCAAGTCAAAGCCCGTCATGGGACTATCTTAAGAACCGGGGGCTTCGGCTAAAGATATGTCATGGGACTCGTGAAGAGCCATGGCAATACCGCCAAAGTCTTGATATTCCATTGGAAGGACTCAAGTGAGATTTCATGGAATAGTTGGGGTTTTTCCTAGCTTACTAAACTTAGCAGAATTCGAAGTTAGTTGGTGAAGACCGTTCGGGCCATACTTGGCTTAAGCCCCGACCTTATACTTGGAAAATGCAGATTTAACAAAAGGAAGATGTTTTATTCAAAAACGTGGAGTTTACAAATACAGGAAGGAAATGACTGGAAATTAAATCCTAATCTATTTGTCATTCTTCATTATATGCTCCAACGGACTTCTCTGCAATCAATGTCTTGAGATCCTCCACCTTTTTCCCCCTTTCCTCAACTATCTCGTTGACCGATCTCTCCATCAGGTCGAAAAGTGGATAGTTGGGATCATTTACTAGTGGGGGTTCATCCAGTTCGGGGATCTCGCAGAAGTTTCCATCCTTGGTTAGTGGATCAAGTGTCTCCCAACGTTCATCTTCGGGATCTAGACCAAACTTGCTAACTATTTGGTCCTTCATGTTGTCCATGTATTGAGAGACGTTCGGTCCATAGACATTTGCCGCTAAGGCAAACATCAGGGGCGATTGGCAAAACCCAATAGGGCCTCCCGAACCGCACCCTCAGTTGACCCTTGAACCCTGACCAGGTCTTCTTTGAGCGCTTCCCGCTCTTCCTTCAAGGCATTCTTCTCATCTTGGGATTGCAGAAGGAGTCTGTTGCTTTCGTCAGATATCTCCTGTATCTGACGCTCCAGCTCCAAAACTCGGGCCGTGGCGGAGTTTGCTGCTGCTTGGGCCTCCCCCGCCTTTGAGGCAGCTAAGGACAACTCGGTGCCCGCTCCAAGCAGCTCTCCATTCAGACGGTCCCGATCGGCCCTGACCGCCTCCAGCTCCTTTTGTTTAATCTCAACTTACAGTTGAGCTAAGGCAAGTTGGCTCTCCATCTCTTCAGATGCCGAAGAGGCGCTTCGGCTGAGTTGGACGGCGGAGGCAAGGTCCAAGGCCCTTCTATGTGACTGCAACAACCAAGCTGGGTTAGAGAGGTGTACCCGATCGTGAACTTGAGTTAAAAATAACTTACCACAGCTTGGGATTCCGGATATGCAGACACCAAGCTGGGAAGTGAGCCGTCGATACCCAATTCGTCTGACTCAGAAGAGTCAGAGGTGGAGAAGTCACCCATCGGGGCAGGGGCTCCTTTCCTTCCTGCTACCCCGATCTCTAACAACTTCTTCTCCCGAAGGATGTCAATTCGTTTAAGACGCCGTTCGGGAGGAGGAAGCATTGCCAAGGTATTGGCAATATCAGGGTGGGATGGGTTGAACCGGCTTCGGTCCAACATCCCGATGTCTGAGTGAGTGGTTAGGAAGGTAACTTTCAGCAAGTCCTCCCTTGGGATGTCTATCCAGACATAACAAGATTCCCATTCATGTAAGGAATCTTCCTTGTCAACGATAATACATTCCTTCGTTCGGGTAGCTATGTAATATAACTTGCGACCTTCTAACAACCCAGAAGATTGTTGATCGAACCCAGTCACCCCCATGGGGACGACCGCGTCCGAGGGGCTAGTGATGAGATCACCGGAACCCGATACCCCGAACATGGTCAGGGCCAGTCTTGGCCATAACAGCCCAAACAACGCAAGCCGAACTTGGAGGGTCGGATCCAGCCACGATTAGCAAAGGACCCGTTTATATCATTTGGCCCGATCGATCGCCTTTGGCGACCGGTCCCGAGATGTGGGGCCCAGTTCCTCACATGTGCCCAGACCGATCGGTCCACTTATTGCATACGCTACTTCGGGCCATTCTTGCTCATCACATGCGACGACAACTTTCGAAAAACTTGTCAGCAGCACGGTTCCGCACCGTGCAAGCCACTAGAGGTCAGAGAGTAGCCGGCTGGCAGCGCCGAAAGGTCCAGCACCGTGCATCTGTGAGAGGCCGTTTCCGGAGGCTGTTCCGCCTGACGTTGGCCGGCCTAGTTGCAAAAGACAGGCACAAAACGCCACCCTACTGTACACAGTACAGTGGGAGTATAAAAAGGACACTTAGAGAATGAAAAAAGGACTTCCTTCTGGTTTTCTCTCCAGAGCTTGGGCATCACGGATTTCTCTCGATTTATTTTCGATTGTCTTTCCTCTCTTTGTTGTCTATCGAACAAACATGCATTGTATGATCATGGATTCGCTTATTGAACTGGCTAAGGGCATTTCTTTTAGCCCTTTGTCAAGTGGTTTTTTCCTCGCTTCCGAGGTTTTTCACTCTAAATCCTTGCGCCTCTTTTACCTTTGAATCATTAACGTTCTCCACACATAAATAAATAATAATCGAGTTCATCCTGCAACGAACCGGTCGACTGTTGACACCCCTGGTTTTCGAACCACAACAGTTTGGCGCCGTCCGTGGGGACGAGTTTTAATTCCCATTTGAGGTCTTTACCTGGGATAGGATAATCAAAGGCATGGCGACGGGAACTTCGACGAACGATAGTGACACGCTTCCCAGCAGTGTTCCAGCTTCGACGTTCTCTTTACAGGACCTGGAAGCTGTTGTTAGGAAAGTCATTCTGGAAGTTACGTCGGAGAGGAGTGGGACAGAGCCACCGGCTATTACAAGCCTTGTTCCAGCCAACAGAGGGTACGAGAGCGACCCTGAAGCGCCAAGCTCCGATGAAGAGGAGATTGTCAGGCGTGGGATAATCATGAGGAGGCCGAGGTACCAATCCACTCCGCCTCCTCCAGTTAGAACTCCAACTCCCGTCCCTGGGACGAACCAGAAACAGATGCAGAGACGCATCGACGAGCTTACCAGGGAGTTGGAGGCCCTGCGAACGCAGAGAGATTGCGATCCTGATCTGGAGCGCAATCCAGGACTTTACGATCGGGTCATGGGTGCCCCGATCAAGCGGAGTAAGGATGATGACTGGTGGCACAATCTACATGTGGCCCAGGCGTCATCCCAACAATCGGGCGGCGTATCCGCCGCATTGGGAGATTTGATGCTCCCGTTTTCCGAAGAGATCTAGGCGGCAGTCCCCGATCGATATTACCGTAACTTTGAGGGGTTACCCATATTCCGAGGCGACGGTGATCCGATTGATCACGTCGCAGATTTTGAGCTAAGGATGGGAACCGTTCGGGCCTCCGATTCATTAAAGTGCCGCATCTTCGCGGCAGGGTTGCAGGGCGATGCCCGGACCTGGTTCAAGAACTTGCCGGCCCGATCCATACAGTCGTATGGCGGATTCATCTTGGCTTTCTCGGAGCAGTTCGCTCCGAACGTAGGACCGCCTCGTAGCAGGCAGGAACTATACGACATGAAGTATATCCCGGCAAAAATGAGTCTCCGCTCTTTTATGGAGAAGTTCAACCGAACCGCCCGGGGTATCAAGTTGGAGCTTCGAGATAAAATAGATATCTTGCAGCAGGTCTTAGGACCTTGTGGCCTGTCGGCCAGCCTTGTGAAGAGCCCACCATCCACCTTGGGAAAGCTCCTTCAGAAAATCAACAAGTACATCAAGGTGGATGAAGCGCTGGGAGCGGGATATCGAAAGCCTGGCGGGAATTCTGATCCCGCAGGCGACCATAGGGTATCTTACCCTAAGAAACATCCGCGGGAAGTGGCGGTTGTAGCTGAAAAAATCGTTCCTCCGAAGAAGGAGGACAATCGGGTGTATTGCGAGTTGCATCACAACCGNCCATTTCTTGCAGGCGCTACTTCGGGCCATCCTCATGCGTCATATGCGACAAAAACCCGCGACAAACTGGTCAGTAGCGTGGTTTGGCAATAGATGTAAGCCGCTAGAAGCCAAAGAGTAGCCGGCTGGCAGCGCCGAAAGGACCGGCGCCATGCAGCTACAGGGGCTATTTCCGGCGGCTGTTTCGCCTGACGTTAGCCGACCTAGTAGCAAAGGACAGGCGCAAAAAGACACCCTACTGTACATGGTACAGTGGCAGTATAAAAAGGACACAGAGGGAAGGAGAAAAAAAAAGAGATTCATTCTCGGTTTTCGATCTGGTTTTCTCCTGGAAGCTTAAGCTTGGCAGAGCACTCTCGATTTATTTTCGATTGTCTTCCCTCTCCTTGTGATTGATCATAACATGTATTGTACAATGGCTAATTTGATTAGTGAGCAGGCTGAGGGCATTTCTTTTAGCCCTTAGCCAAATGGTTTTTTCCTCGATTCCGAGGTTTTCCACTCTAAAAACCTGTTTGCCTTCTTTGCCTTAGAATCATCAACCTTCTCCACACTTAAATAAATAACACCCCCGGTTTTTGAACCACAACAGTTTGGCGCCGTCCGTGGGGACGAGTTTTAATTCCCATTTGAGGTCTTTACCCGGGATAGGATAATCAGAGGCATGGCCACTGGGACTTCGACGAACGATAGTGACACGCTTCCCACCAGTGTTCCAGCTTCAACGTTCTCCTTGCAGGACCTGGAGGCTGTTGTTAGGAAAGTTATTCTGGAAGTTACGTCTGAGAGGAGTGGAACAGAACCACAGGCTATTACAAGCCCTGTTCCAGCCAACCGAGGGTACGAGAGCGACCCGGAAGCGCCAAGCTCCGATGAAGAGGAGATTGCCAGGCGTGGGATAACAATGAGGAGGCCGAGATACCAATCCACTCCGCCTCCTCTGGTTAGAACTCCAACTCCCGTCCCTGGGACAAGCCAAGAACAGATGCAGAGACGCATCGACAAGCTTACCAGGGAGTTGGAGGCCCTGCGAACGCACAGGGATTGCGATCCTGATCTGGAGCGCAATCCAGGACTTTTCGATCGGGCCATGGGTGCCCCGATCAAGCGAAATAAGGATGACGACTGGTGGCACAATCTACAAATGGCCCAGGCGTCATCCCAACAATCGGGAGGCGTATCCGCCGCATTGGGAGACCTAATGCTCCCGTTCTCTGAAGAAATCTGGGCGGCAGTCCCCAATCGTTACTACCGTAACCCCGAGGGGTTACCTGTATTCCGAGGCGACGGTGATCCAATTGATCACGTCGCTGAGCTGAGGATGGGGACCGTTCGGGCCTCTGATTCACTGAAGTGCTGCATCTTCGCGGCGGGGTTGCAGGGCGATGCCCGAACCTGGTTTAAGAACTTGCCGGCCCGATCCATACAGTCGTATGGCGGATTCATCCTGGCTTTCTCGGAACAATTCGCTCCAAACGTAGGACCGCCTTGCAGCAGGCAGGAACTATATGACATGAAGTATATCCCGGCTAAAATGAGTCTCCGCTCTTTTATGGAGAAGTTCAATAGAACCGCCCGGGGTATTAAGTTGGAGCTCCGTGACAAAATCGATATCCTGCAACAGGTCTTGGGACCTTGCGGCCTTTCGGCCAGTCTTGTAAAGAGCCCACCATCCACCTTGGGAAAACTCCTTCAAAAAATCAACAAGTACATCAAGGTGGATGAAGCGTTGGGAGCGGGATATCGAAAGCCTGGCGGGAATTCTGATCCCGCGGGCGACCATAGGGTATCTTACCCTAAGAAGCAGCCGCGGGAAGTGGCAGCTGTAGCTGGAAAGGTCGCTCCTCCAAAGAAGGAGGACAATCGGGTGTATTGCGAGCTGCATCACAACCGCGATCACCCAACTTTGAAATGCCCGCTACTGCGAGAGACAGTAGTGGCAATGAACAAGGAAAGGCCCGAACGCGATGAGCGAAAGGGCAAGCGGGCTGACTCCCCTCGAGCGGGCCATCAGGGTGACCATCGTCACAGGCCGAGAGGGAGGGATAATCGGGGTCAGCCCCGGCATTATAACGATCGGGCGGGAGACCGAAGATCTCCCCAACCCGAGCAGGAGAGGGGCCAGCCCGGTCAGGAGAACCGGGGCCAGGGCCGAAGAAGGAGATGGCGGGGCCGAGGCGGCAGGGCCCCGCGAAATGAAGGAGATAGGAGGGAGCAACCAGCTCCCCCACCTGCCGAAGTGGGCACCCAACCTCCCCCAAATCAGGAGGTGCCCAGGGAGAGGGAGGCCGCCGGAGACATTTATGTTATCTCCGGCGGAATAAGGATTAATGAATCGGTCAGGGACCGAAAAAGGGCAGCGCGGGAGGAGTTCCCCGAGAGCTCCGAATCTATAGCCCTGGTAAAGTATGAGTCGGCCGAGCGGTCCTCAACCTTTGGGGGAGAAATTACTTTCACCGCAGCCGATCGGGAAGGGGTCACCGATCCATGTGATGATCCTCTAATCATCATTGGAATTATCGCAGATCGACGGGTCCACAGGATCCTGGTAGACAACGGGGCTTCATGCAACTTGATAAAGCGTGAAGTAGCGGAAATGCTAGGAGCCGCTGCACATGATCTCCCGATTGCCAACATCACCCTCTGGTCATTCGACCAGAGGAGTGTCATTCCGTGCGGGAAAATTCTTTTCCCCGTCACGCTAGGAGAATCGGGCAGGGACCGATCGGAGACCCTAGAGTTTATAGTCATTGAAGTCGATCTGGCTTACAACGCTATCATCGGACGGACTGGCCTTAGTAAGTTTGAGGCAGTCCCGTCCACATACCATATGATGCTCAAGTTCCCCTCCACTCACGGAGTGATTTCTGTTAAGGGGGACCAAAAAGTAGCAAGACTGCTACATGAGCTCGTGCCCTACCTTGGCACCTATCAAGAGAGCTCGGGTGGATTTGCTCGAAGAACCCCCGTACCCGAGGCAAGCTATGGAACTCGTCGGGTTCAAGACAATCAACCTGGTGGAGGACGATTCCACCAAGACTACACGCATCGGGGCACATCTGGCCCCGACCTTTGAGGAAGAGCTGGTCCAATTGCTAAGGAGTAATGTGGACATCTTTGCTTGGACCTCGGACGATGTCCCGGGGATTGACCGATCCGAGTGTGAGCATCAGATCAACACCGATCCTGGGATCAAGCCGATAAGGCAAAAGATGAGACGCTATTCTCCTGAGAAGATTGAGATCATCCGGGCAGAGGTAAACAAATTGCTGCGGTCGGGCTTCATCAGGGAGATCTACTACACTGAGTGGGTTGCAAACCCAATAGTGGTCTCCAAGGCGGACGAGAAGTGGAGGATGTGCATGGATTTCACCGACGTCAACAAGAGTTGTGAGTCGGATCCGTTCCCATTGCCGCATATTGACCGATTGGTGGATGCTGTGGCCGACAGCACCATGATAAGTACCATGGATGCTTACTCCGGGTACCACCAGATCTTCCTTGCTAAGGAAGATCAAAAGAAGTCATCATTCATTACGGAAGACGGCGTTTACTGCTACGAAGTTATGCCTTTTGGCTTGAAGAACGCCGGTGCAACATACCAAAGGCTGGTCAACAAGATCTTTAGGGAGTTGATAGGCCATATTATGGAAGTGTATGTTGATAACATGATTGTCAAGTCAATGAATGATGAAGACCATATTCCTTACTTGTCTCGCTGTTTCGAAGTATGCCGTAAATACAAACTCAAACTAAATCCAAACAAGTGTTGCTTCAGGATTCGAAGTGGCAAGTTTCTTGGGTATTACGTTTCAGAAAAAGGCATCGAGGTCAATCCGGAGAAAGTCTAAGCCATTGTTGATATGCAGCCTCCGCGAAACAAGCGAGAATTCCAAAGGCTGACTGGCCGACTGGCGGCACTGAGCATGTTGATTTCTAGATCCACTGACCGGGCTCTACCTTTTTTCAGGACATTGAGAAAGGCTAGCCATCTTGGCTGGACCGAGGAGTGCGATCGGGCATTTTCCGACTTGAAGACTTACTTAAGCACTCCTCCGGTCATGGTGAGCCCGACGTGTCACGAACCCTTAGGGTTGTATCTGGCCGTGTCAGAAGCCGCAGTCAGCGCAGCCCTGGTGACCATTGGGGATGATATTCATCGGCCCGTTTATTACGTTAGCCATTCCCTGGTACCAGCTGAAACAAGATACACAACCTTGGAGAAGTTCATGTTGGCCTTGCAGAAAGCGATAGCAAAGCTTAAGCATTATTTCGAAGGCCGCAAGGTATATGTGTACACCGATCAGCCTTTAAAGGCAGTATTGAGTCAGGCGGATTCAAACGAGAGGTTGGCTAAATGGAAGATCAAGATGAGCTCCATGTACCTGGAATTCGTTCCCCGAAGGGCCATCAAAGCTCAAGTCCTTGCGGATTTCGTGGTCGAAATGACCCGATCGCTTATATTTTTAAATCAAGAGGACGACCGGTGGGTCATATATGTTGATGGATCAACCTTCGGAGGCAGGGGAGCGGGCATCACCCTCATTACACTTCAGGGCGACGTCAGATAATTGTCCCATTTAGGTCGTATTTGGATAGTTAAACAGTTATAGATGTGCGATGGTATCTAAAATTGTTTACCCGCCTTAAACGGGGCGAATAATGGTTTTACATATAACTACCCCACTAATCTAATGACACCCTTTTAGATTTAATTATATATACTATAAAACTATTTTATATAGAAAAAAAATTATAGTTTACGTTTTCTCAAAATTTACATTTACTATTGAATCATTTTCATTACGAATATGCATATTGTTTGATAAACTCATATTTTATCAAATTTGAGAGTCTTAATTCCTTATTTTTCTAAATTATTAATATTTTAAAAAAATCAATAATATTATCCTCTATAAAAATTTAATATGTAAAATTTCTTTAATTTCGTATTGATATTTTTAGTTATCTCTATAAAGATATTTAAAGTTATGATTTTAAAATAATTCATTTGTGTTTTGTATGAAATAAATTTAAATATTAATATATTGATTTTTAATATTAATAAATTAGAAAATCAAATTTATAGAGAAGATTAATAGAGATAGGTGTTGTGGGTAGGACCGGAGCCCCAGCCCCGAAGGGGGTTTTATCTTCTAGCTCAGATTCAGATCCATCAGAAGGATCGGGTATGAGATAGTACTTGTGTTTTACTTAATCCTGATCCTTATGTATCCGTTTTGCAGATTCAACTGAGACGATGCCGAGCGCCCGCTTTAAACGTATGGCAGCTACTTCGGTCCGTCNGTTCCGGGGATTGATCGGTCCGAGTGTGAACATCGGATCAACACCGAACCTGGAATCAAGCCGATAAGGAAAAAAAGGAGACGCTATTCTCCTGAGAAGATTGAGATCATCCGGGCAGAGGTGAACAAATTGCTGCGGTCGGGCTTCATCAGGGAGATCCACTACACTGAGTGGGTTGCAAACCCAGTAGTGGTCTCCAAGGGGGATGGGAAGTGGAGGATGTGCGTGGATTTCACCGACGTCAACAAGAGTTGTGAGTCGGACCCATTCCCACTGCCGCATATTGACCGATTGGTGGATGCTGTGGCCGGCAGCACCATGATGAGTACCATAGATGCTTACTCCGGGTACCACCAGATCTTCCTTGCTAAGGAAGATCAAAAGAAGTCATCATTCATGACAGAAGACGGCGTCTACTGCTACGATGTTATGCCTTTTGGCTTGAAGAACGCCGGTGCAACATACCAAAGGCTGGTCAAAAAGATCTTTAGAGAGTTGATAGGCCATATTATGGAAGTGTATGTTGATGATATGATTGTCAAGTCAATGAATGATGAAGACCATATTCCTTACTTGTCTCGCTGTTTCGAAGTATGCCGTAAATACAAACTCAAACTAAATCCAAACAAGTGTTGCTTCGGGATTCGAAGTGGCAAGTTTCTTGGGTATTACGTTTCAGAAAAAGGCATCGAGGTCAATCCGGAGAAAGTCCAAGCCATTGTTGATTTGCAGCCTCCGCGAAACAAGCGAGAATTCCAAAGGCTGACTCGCCGACTGGCGGCACTGAGCAGGTTCATTTCTAGATCCACTGACCGGGCTCTACCTTTTTTCAGGACATTGAGAAAGGCTAGTCATCTTGGCTGGACCGAGGAGTGCGTTCGGGCATTTTCCGACTTGAAGACTTACTTAAGCACTCCTCCGGTCATGGTGAGCCCGACGTGTCACGAACCCTTAGGGTTGTATCTGGCCATGTCAGAAGCCGCAGTCAGCGCAGCCCTGGTGACCATTGGGGATGATATTCATCGGCCCATTTATTACGTTAGCCATTCCCTGGTACCAGCTGAAACAAGATACACAACCTTGGAGAAGTTCATGTTGGCCTTGCAGAAAGCGATAGCAAAGCTTAAGCATTATTTCGAAGGCCGCAAGGTATATGTGTATACCGATCAGCCTTTAAAGGCAGTATTGAGTCAGGCGGATTCAAACGAGAGGTTGGCTAAATGGAAGATCAAGATCAGCTCCATGTACCTGGAATTCGTTCCCCAAAGGGCCATCAAAGCTCAAGTCCTTGCGGATTTCGTGGTCGAAATGACCTGATCGCTTATATTTTTAAATCAAGAGGACGACCGGTGGGTCATATATGTTGATGGATCAACCTTCGAAGGCAGGGGAGCGGGCATCACCCTCACTACACTTCAGGGCGACGTCATCCACTCCGCGGTCAAGTTCTCATTCTCTAGGACGAACAATGTGGTGGAATACGAAGCCGTACTGTCGGGGATGACCTTAGCTCAAAAGATGGGAGTTGGTAAAGTGCGAATGTTCTCAGACCCCAAGCTGGTGGTGGAGCAGCTCGCAGGAAGATTCGAAATGCATGAGCCAACCATGAAATTATATCATGCGAAGGGATTGGAGTTGGCAAAGAAATTTCGAGAGTTCTCACTCGACCACGTGCCTAGAGAACAAAACAAGGTGGCTGATGCACTAGCGAGATTGGCTGCAGGCTTACCAGACATTGGACCAGGCACGGTATCGGTTCATATTCAGGATAGACCTTCGGTCGATATTCCTGTGACCGAACAGTCATTCGATGAGGTGGGAGCCCTGTGCCATGAACTCCAAAATTTAAAGATCAACGCCATTGACTCTCCAGAAGATGCCACGTGGATGACCCCTTTTATCAAATATCTGACCAACGGTCATCTACCAGATAATGCATCAGAGGCCAGGAAGATTGAAACCCGGGTGACACGATATGTGCTCAATGACGGGCACCTATTCAAGAAAAGCTTTGAGGGACCGCTGCTGCGATGTTTATCCCCTTTGGAGGCTGAAGCCGTCATGATTTATGTTCATGAGGGGATATGCGGAATACATTCTGGGGCCCGATCTCTATATCATCGTGTCGTAAGAGCTGGTTATTTCTGGCCAACGCTCCTTGAGGATGCAAAGAAGTACACAAGACGTTGCGCTGTTTGCCAACATCATTCTCCAGTCCCTCAATTGCCGGGGCACCTTTATCGATGACCCCACTTCCTTGTCCGTTTGACAGATGGGGAATTGATATCCTGGGACCGTTCCCTCGATCGGTCCAGCAGCGCAAGTTTTGCATAGTGGCAGTGGAGTATTAAACAAAATGGATCGAGGCTGAAGCGGTTGCCATCATTTCTGAAAAGGTGGTAAAGCATTTCTTATGGAGAAACATCATAAGCCGCTTCGGGGTACCTCGAGCCTTTGTATATGATAATGGACTTCAATTCCGCGGTAAAGCCGTTCGGGATCTTTGCGTTAAATTGGGTATCGCTCAGCACTTCTCATCGGTGGCTCATCCCCAGACCAACGGATTAACTGAGGTCTCCAACAAAGTTATCCTGAAGGGGTTAAAAACAAAGTTGGAGGATTTATGGGGAAAGTGGCCCGATCACATTTACGAGGTATTATGGGCTTACCGCACCACACCCCACTCAACGACCCAGGAGTCTCCATTTTCTTTGGTATATGGGTCTGAAGCGGTCAGTCCAGTGGAGGTAGCCATAAGATCTCCTCGGATAACCCAGTATGACGAGCATTTGAATAATGAGCGAAGATCTTTGGATTTGGAGATGATTGAAGAGAAGAGAAACGCCATCTATGCACGCATGTGTGCTTATCAAAGAACAATGGAGCGAGTTCATAACAAACGAGTTATGCCCAGGGAATTCTCAGAAGGCGACCTCGTTCTCAGGAACGTAAGGGTTCAGAGAAATGTGGGGAAGCTGGATAGAAATTGGGAAGGGCCCTATCAGGTCATGAAGAACCTGGGCGTTGTGGCTTATAAGCTTGAGAATCTGGACGGAGATGAGATCCCCCGAACTTGGAATGTATTGAACTTAAGGCGTTATTTCATATAAAGCATTTTACATATATGGTAATTCTGAACTTTAAAACGTTTCGTATGCTTGAATAAGTTTACAAATGAACGCAATACAAAGTATTTCTAGCTATGAGGGACCGATCTTGGAGTTGGATTTTCTGGACGAGTTTGGACTGGTGACTGTAGCGATCATCCACAAGGCTCTCAAGTAGTGTGACCGCTCTGACGAGTCAGTTGCTTCCACGCTTGTCGAGTACTTAGATGAATCGCATACTCCCAGAACTCACTACGAACTCAATTCTTTCTTCAAACGGCACTCATCACCTAGAGGTAGCCCTTGCTTCATTAAACTTGATCTACAGGCAAGAAACCAGGACAGAGTTAACCTGTCGAATGCAAGCCAAAGCCCGTCATGGGACTATCTTAAGAACCGGGGCTTCGGCTAAAGATATGTCATGGGACTTGTGAAGAGCCATGGCAATACCGCCAAAGTCTTGATATTCCATTGGACGGACTCAAGTGAGATTTCATGGTATAGTTGGGGTTGTTCCTAGCTTACTAAACTTAGCAGAATTCGAAGTTAGTTGGTGAAGACCGTTCGGGCCATACTTGGCTTAAGCCCCGACCTTATACTTGGCAAATACAGATTTAACAAAAGGAAGATGTTTTATTCAAGAACGTGGAGTTTACAAATACAAGAAGGAAATGATGGGAAATTAAATCCTAATCTATTTGCCCTTCTTCCTTATCTGCTCCACCGGACTTCTATGCAATCCATGCCTTGAGATCCTCCACCTTTTTCCCCCTTTCCTCAACTATCTCGTTGATCGATCTCTCCATCAGGTCGAAAAGGGGATAGTTAGGATCATTCTCTAGTGGGGGTTCATCCAGTTCGGGGATCTCGCAGAAGTTTCCATCCTTGGTCAATGGATCAAGTGTCTCCCAACGTTCATCTTCGGGATCCAGACCAAACTTGCTAACTATTTGGTCCTTCATGTTGTCCATGTATTGGGAGACGTTCGGTCCATAGAAATTTGCCGCTAAGGCAAACATCAGGGGCGATCGGGCAAAACCCAATAGGGCCTCCTGAACCGCACCCTCAGTTGACCCTTGAACCCTGACCAGGTCTTCTTTGAGCGCTTCCCGCTCTTCCTTCAAGGCATTCTTCTCATCTTGGGATTGCAGAAGGAGCCTGTTGCTATCGTTAGATATCTCCTGTATCTGACGCTCTAGCTCCAAAACTCGGGCCGTGGCGGAGTTTGATGCTGCTTGGGCCTCCCCCACCTTTGAGGCAGCTAAGGACAACTCGGTGCCCGCTCAAAGCAGCTCTCCATTCAGACGGTCCCGATTGGCCCTGACCGCCTCCAGCTCTTTTTGTTTAATCTCAACTTGCCGTTGAGCTAAGACAAGTTGACTCTCCAGCTCTTCAGATGCCGAAGAGGCGCTTC
Organism: Utricularia reniformis; assembly: GCA_009725065.1. NCBI lineage: Eukaryota > Viridiplantae > Streptophyta > Magnoliopsida > Lamiales > Lentibulariaceae > Utricularia > Utricularia reniformis. Next base: position 113,659 of record RWGZ01001412.1, read on the forward strand.
GACTGAGCCGGATGGCGGAGGCAAGGTCCAAGGCCCTTCTATGCGACTGCAACAACCAAGCTGGGTTAGAGAGGTGTACCCGATCGTGAACTTGAGTTAAAAACAACTTACCACAGCTTGGGATTCCAGATATGCAGACACCAAGCTGGGAAGGGAGCCATCGATACCGGGCGGGTTTTTCTTCCCCAAGAGCCAGTATTCTTCAAGTGTGGCATCCTTCCATGATGGGGGGACTCTCTTTGGTCCCCGGGCCTTGAAGACGGAGGACACCATCTCCTGGATCACCCCGCGAATGGCCTCTGGATTGGATGAGGATGGGGCCGGTTTGTCCCCGATTGTGACCCCTTTTGTAGGGATCGGGGCTGCGGGCCTGCTAACAGTTGACCGCAGCCTTTTGTACTACGTCGGGCTTCCTCTTCAGGGCCCCGCTTGCTCGTCGACGCAGAAGCTGATGGCCTCTGCGCCCTATCCCCTAAACTGGACGAGGGGCGAACATCTTCCACCCGAATCGACATCTGCAGCAATAACCGCACGACGTTAAGATCCAGGGGGGAATTATTCTCGATCCTATACATGGCAGGAAGGCCTAATGAGCGTATCTTCCTAGAGATAACCTCATCCACCTCGTCCATTGATCGGGGCTCTGGCCTGTGGCTGCTAGAGCTCACTGACGATCTTGAAGGCCCAGTTGCAGCGCTGGGCTTAGGATTTGAGGCATGCAGCTGAGCCTCCTTCTTGGCTTTTGAAGCAGCAGCCACGGCAGCAAGTTGGTTCCCGGACATGGTATCAGTGGAATCTGCAAAAGAAAAATAATGAGGATCATGAAGTATGAATTGGAGGGGACCAAGTCGTACCCGATTCGTCTGACTCAGAAGAGTCAGAGGTGGAGAATTCACCCTTCGGGGCAGGGGCTCCTTTTCTTCCTGCTACCCCGATCTCTAACAGCTTCTTCTCCCGAAGGATGTCAATTCGTTTAAGACGCCGTTCGGGAGGAGGAAGCATTGCCAAGGTATTGGCAATATCATGGTGGGATGGGTTGAACCGGCTTCGGTCCAACTTCTCGATGTCTGGGTGAATGGTTAGGAAGGTAACTTTCAGCAAGTCCTCCCTCGGGATGTCTATCCAGACATAGCAAGATTCCCATTCATGTAGAGAATCTTCCTTGTCAACGATAATACATTCCTTCGTTCGGGTAGCTATGTAATATAGCTTGCGACCTCCTAACAACCTTCTGCCCCCACGGGATCCCACCAAAAACAAGTTGAAAAAATGCCTGAGGGTCGGCTCCACCCTCTGTTTGTGGCAATAATAGATAAAGGCGATAATATATACGTAACTGCCCGGAAAAAGAGCAAAAGTCGGGCAGTGGATCTCCTGAAGAACTGCTGCGACGAAAGCATGCAGGGGAAATCGCAAGCCAGATCTAAGGGAAGCATAGCTAACGGGTATAGCGCTAGCCGGAACGTTCATCTCAACAGGAAGGAAGCACGGAACATCTTCCTTCCCCCTCCAGATGGGGTAATGAGCTGGAATGGAAAACTTGACCCTAAAGGCTTCAAGATCCATGGTAGTGATGTCAGGGTATCTAGACCTACGGGATGCCATGGAGGATTACCTTGGAGTTTGAAAAAGATTTGGAGATGAGCAACTGTGGAACGAGAATCGCCGGAGATTTCCAAAGCGGGGCAGTCTGTTGCAGAGAGTGATAATGGCCGCACAAAGGAAAAATCCTGACTTTTATATCGCATGCTGCTCAATCACAGGGTGACACGTCATCTCTGTAGGCGACTGCAGTCTGACAGTCTGCCTTCCTTTGGAATATGAAAAGGCGTTAGCTATTGCAGAGCCTGGAATTACGCCCTTGCCATTCAACTGTTCCGGATATCAAATTCAAAAATCTACATCATAGATCTTCTAAGTGTTGGATCGGTCCCCAGGGACGCCATTACGATCGGTTCGGGTACGAGTTTCCATAGTTGTGATCAGGCACATGTGCACAAACGATCTCGATTGTTGATCGAACCCCGGTCACCACCATGGTGGCGACCGAGTCCGAGGGGCTAGTGATGAGATCATCGGAACCCGATACCCCGAACAGGGTCAGGACCAGCTTTGGCCATGACAGCCCAAACAACGCAAGCCGAACTTGGAGGCCCAGATCCAGCCCGCGATTAGTAAAGGGCCCATTTATATCATTTGGCCCGATCGATCGCATCTGGTGATCTGTCCCGAGCGGTGGGGCCCAGCTTCCTACATATGCCCAGACCGATCGGTCCATTCCTTGCAGGCGCTACTTCGGGCCATCCTTGTTCATCACATGCAACGACAACTCGCGATAAACTTGTCAGTAGCGTGGTTCGGCAATGGGTGTAAGCCACTAGATGCCAAAGAGTAGCCGGCTGGCAGCGCCGAAAGGTCCAGCGCCGTGCAACCCTGTGAAGCCGTTTCCGGCGGCTGTTCCGCCTGACGTTAGCCGACCTAGTGGCAAAGTACAAGCACAAAACGACACCCTACTGTACACAGTACAGTTGGAGTATAAAAAAGACACTTAGAGAATGAGAAAATGACTTCTTTCCGGTTTTCTTAGGAGAGCTTGGGCTTCACGGATTTCTCTCTATTTATTTTCGATTATCTTTCCTCTCTTTGTTGTCTATCGAACAAACATGCATTGTATCATCATGGATTCGTTTATTGAACAGGCTAAGGGCACTTCTTTTAGCCCTTAGTCAAGTGGTTTTTTCCTCGCTTCCGAGGTTTTCCACTCTAAAAACTTTTTGCCTCCTTTACCTTTGAATCATTAACGTTCTCCACATAAAAACAAATAATAACCGAGTTCGTCTTGCAACGAACCAGTCGACTGTTGACACCCCCGGTTTTCGAACCACAACAATGACAATGAACTTTATTGCTCGTGACATAGTTCAGTACATTTGGAATACATGAGGTACATTATTTTTTGTATACTAACTTGTTTTGAATTGAACTTTTTATTTTTTGTGTACATACTTGAAGGTGAAAGATGCCAGAAAACTAATGCATGACATATACAGATTCAATGTTCCATATGATAAGGCATGGCTCGGGGTACAACGTGCATTTGAATTGGTGCACGGCTCTTGGGAGTCTTCAATGGAGAGACTTCCTTGTCATTTGGCGGCTATTCAATGGAAGAATCCAGGCACTACTGTGGAATGAGATCTCTACGACACTGACAGAGGACCAAACAATAAAGTTATTCGGTATGTTTACTGGTCATTTAGACCTTGCGCTGACGCATAGCATCATTGTACTCCGGTGATTTCAATTGATGCCACTCATTTGTATGCACGATATGATCATAAGCTTTTGATTGCGGTTTGCAAGGACAAAGGTGGTCATGTTATTCTTTTGGCGTATGCGCTGATCGATGAGGAAAGCATACGGTCTTATACCTGGTTCATTCAGCTATTAGACACTCATGTGATTAGGGGGAACGCTGCTTACATTGTTTCAGATCTACATGCTGGGATCACAGGGGCAGTGGAGTCAATGGACAGTTTTCAGATAGAATGTTTACATCATCGATGGTGTCTTCGACATCTAACTTCCAATCTGAATAAACACATAAAAAATAAAAAAGTGCGGAAGTTAGCATACCGAGCAGGAGCCACTCCTTTGATTTCAAAATGGAGGAAATTAGAGAAAAGAGTTCTCGAGCATTCACTTGGCTTACTCGCCCTGAGATGGAGAGCAATCGACATAAGTAGGCACTTGCTTTCGATGATAGAAAAATGCATGGGACATTGACTACCAATCAAGTTGAGTGTGTTAATGCACTTATGAAAGATGTTTGTAGATATCCCATTTCAAGTTTAGTGGACTCCACATTTTACCGTGCCCAGAATTTGTTCATAACAAAACGTCAAGAGCTGGCGTGCATGACACAGAATATGCAGGTTAACATATTATAAATATTTTGTATTACATATATTAGTTTATCGTAACTTTGCTTTTTGTAGGTATTCACCCCAGCCACACAGAATTGGTACGAGAAGCAAAGGCTGAAAGTTGACTCGTACGAGATGCACTATTGGGACCCTGATAGACAAGTTGGAGAGGTTCAACGCATTAAACGTGGTCGGGGTAAAAGCACTCGTAAAATTTTGGATTTGGAAAGACAAATATGTTCATGTGGGAGATAGATTGTACATCTATTCCTTTGTGGTCATGCTCTACGTTGTGCTAGTATTACTCATATACCGGAGACAGAGCTTATTATCGATACTCCCACTTTGGATTTGTTAAAGCTTACGTACATGGATTTGGAACTTAATACTTTGGGACTTGAGAGCGAGTGGCCTGAGCCCGGATGGAGACTCTGGCATGACCGAGACCGAGAGAAAAACATTCTTGTCGAGGAGGTCAGAGGCGAAGAACAAGAATACCCAACGAAATAGATACTTAAGACAATGATTGATATGTTTTAAACTTGAATGTTTAACAACTTAAGTAGCTGACCCCCAACTTAATTGGCAGATTTCATCGTCATGTGACAAAAGATCCAACAACATTAACTTCCCTTTATCGCCATGTGTATCAGGGAATAAAACACCGCATATTAACATTGCCATTATTGCACGAGCACACCTGTAACCAATAAAAAGTCAGGGTTGTGTAACTAAAACAAAGTTTTAACCAAGAAACATTAATGTTTTTACCGTAAAACGTCATCAGGTGGAGAGTCCATAGTGATAGCTTAACATGCAGTTACCAGATGTGTTCCTAATGAAACTAATTTGTAACATCTTTTTATCATATCGCTCGGACTAGGTCTCCATCCTAAGCGAGTAGCCATGTAGTCTGACCACTCTGAGTCTGATCGAATTGTTCTACGACTCACTATTGATGTNTGTGTTGGGGCAAACCTCAGCGAGGACGCTAAGTCCATAAGGAGGGGTGAATGTGAGGTCCCCTCGGGGGTGCGAGAGAGAGGGCACCTTAGGCGAATCCCTACATCGGCTATAGACGGGGAAAGATCTTATGTTAAGTATAGTGATTCGTCTCCAATTGCACGAGGCCTTTTCCCTAGCAAAGTGGCAAACGGAACGTTAGAACTGGAAAGTTAAGCGTGCTCACCCTGGAGCAATTCAGGGATGGGTGACCCACTGGGAAGTGTGGGGGCTAGGGAAAAAGTAAAACCGTGAGGACTAGGTTGGTGTCATTAGGGTCAGCCTAGTTCAAAGCGGACAATATCGTGCAAACGGAAAGACGGGTCGTTACAAACAGTATGTTGATCGAATCTCCAAGGTGGTAAATCAAATGAACATATTAGGAGGGAACAAGAATGAATTCATGGTGGCTAAGAAATTACTCCATACGGTTCTCCCTCGTTTTGAACCAAAAGTCAGTGTCCTAGAAAACTCATCAGATTACAAAAGTCTGACAGTTGCTAAAGTGTGTAGCTCTTTACAAGCTCTTGAGAATCGATTGGCAATTTGGGATTCTATAACTACAGAAAATGCCCTCGTCAGCACTAACCATGGAAAAAGTAGTCCAAAGACACCAATTATGGCAGCAGCAGCTGAATCTTCACATCACAAAGGCAAACATCAAAACTGTAAAGGAAAAAAATTTCAGAAAGAAAACAAAGGCAAGTTCACACCTTGTGTTCATTGTCAAAAAACGTCCCACATTGCAAAATATTGCTGGAGAAGACCAGACGCCATCTGTAAAGCTTGCAGACAAATTGGACACATTGAAAAAATATGTCCAAATAAGTCTCAAGCATCAAACTCTGCTGTCGTTACTGAAGAAAGCTTAGAAAAAATTGAAACCATGTTTGCCACTGAAAAATTGATCGAATGCTGCAATATTTCTACAGGTCAGAATATGAAAAATATTTGGTTAATTGATTCTGGTTGCACATGCCACATGGTGTCAGATATAAAATACTTTCATTCTCTTGTATCTGATGAATGCACAAAGGTTAAAATCGGAAATGGAATGATGCTTGAAGGGAAAGGAAAAGGTTCTGTATTGATTCAGACTCCTTATGGAAACAAAGTGGTGAATGAGGTTCTCTGGGTTCCTTCTCTGCACCTGAATTTGTTAAGTGTATCTCAACTTAACAAAAATGGATATTCTCTTTCATTTGAAAGTTCAAGTTGTAGCATATACAACTCAAAAAAAATCAGAATAGCCTCAATTACAGCTGATCATGGAAATTATTTACTGAGATGGCCCCTTATTGAATGTAACAGAAAAGAATATGCTTATTCTGCATCCTCACAAAATTGGCATAGAATCTTAGGACATGTAAACTACAGGGATCTTAATATCTTGTCACAAAATGAGCATATGAAGGATTTTCCTAAGCTTAAGGATAAGGAAGATAATCACAAATGTTCTATCTGTGTAAAAGGTAAACAAACGCAAATCTCTTATCCTCATGTTGCAAATTTTAGAGCTTTTGAAAAATTACAGTTAGTCCATAGTGATGTTTGCGGACCCATGGAGGTTACATCTGTTGGCGGCAACAAATATTTTCTAACTTTTACAGATGATTGCACTAGGTTCTGTTGGTTATATCTTATGAAACTAAAGTCCACAGCCTTTGAGTTCTTCAAAGTTTTTAAAGCATCTGCTGAGAAAGAATCTGGTTGCAATTTAAAATGTTTAAGAACAGACAATGGAGGAGAATTTTGCTCTTTGGATTTCGAAAATTATTTACAAAATGAAGGGATTCAACATCAGAAGACGACTCCTTATTCTCCACCGCAAAATGGCGTTGCTGAAAGAAAGAACAGAACCATAATGTCCATGACTCGATGTCTTCTTCTTGAGAAATCACTACCAAAACGACTTTGGGGAGAAGCAGTAGCAACTTCAGTATATTTACAAAACCGGCTACCAAGCAAAGCTCTAAACAATGAAACTCCTTATCTCAAGTGGAAAGGAAGAAATCCTGCATGCAAACATCTTAAATTATTTGGCTCAGTGGCTTATGCATTGGTGCCTGCTGAAAAACGCTCAAAATTGGCTGATAGATCTATTGTTGGTGTGTTTGTTGGCTACTCTGAGAAAGCAAAGGGCTACAAGATTTATAACCCCGTTAACAACACTTCCATAATATCAAGAAGTGTTGTATTTGATGAAGATGATGAATGGAATTGGGATTCAAATCTACCAATGTCTCAATCACAAAAACCAACGGAACAAATCTCAAAGGTAACATCTTTAGATTTTGATATTGAGAATCTCTGCATCTGGCCGGAGGAAGATATCACTGAAATTACTCCAAATTTACAAACTGATTTGGTCTCAAACACTACTTCTGATTCTGATACTTTAAGTGAGGAAGAATCAAAATTACATCATGATCACTCTTCATCTTCTGAGACACCTCCTCGGAAGACCCGAAGCTTAAAAGAGATATATGAATATGCAAATCTGGCAATTCCCGAAGTAGAACCTACAAGTGTTCATGAAGCCTTAACTCTACCTCATTGGAACAAAGCGATGAAAGAAGAATTGGAGATGATTGAAAAACACAAAACATGGATTCTGATAAGTCCCCCTGCAGATTGTAATATAGTTGGTTTAAAGTGGATATTCAGGATCAAAACCAATCAAGATGGCAGCATTAATAAATACAAGGCAAGATTGGTTGTTAAGGGATATGCTCAAGAATACGGTATTGATTACTTCGAAACTTTTGCTCCCGTGGCTCGATTTGATACAATTAGAATCATAATGTCTATTGCTGCTCAGAATGGATGGAAAATTCATCAAATGGATGTTAAGTCGGCATTTCTAAATGGTGACTTAAATGAAAAAATTTATGTCACTCAGCCACCCGGCTTCGAAGTATGCAAAGGTAAAGTGTTGTTACTGTTAAAAGCTTTATATGGCCTTAAGCAGGCACCAAGATCTTGGTACAACAAACTTGAGTCACTTTTGATCGAGTTTGGATTTGCCAAAAGCATGAACGAAGCAACACTGTTTGTTAAAACAGAAAACACCAAGATCCTTATTATTGTTGTATATGTCGATGATTTATTGATTTCAGGAAACTATAATTCTTTCATCCAGAAGTTCAAGGATTTCATCAATAAAAGGGTTGAAATGACCGATCTCGGATTGATGAACTATTTTCTAGGCATGGAAATTAATCAACTTCATTCTGAAATTTTTTACAAATGAAGTATGCAGAAAACATGCTTAAAAGATTTGGCTTTCAGAATTGTTCCTCTGCTGTAACTCCATCTCTGCCTGGTCCAAAAATGATGGATTTATTGAAGGAAAACAGTGCACAAATTGACACAAATCTATTCAGATCGCTTATTGGATGTTTGATGTATTTAACCAACACAAGACCAGACTTGGCACAAAGTGTTGGCTTTTTATCAAGATTTATGCATGAACCGACTGAGAATTTGATGACATGTGCAAAAAGAATTCTCATATATGTATCTGGAACCTCAAAGCAGGGGCTCTACTATAAAAGTCATAATAAGATCAATTTACAAGGTTATGTAGATGCTGATTTTGCAGGTTCAAATGACTTTAAAAGCACTACTGGATATTTGTTTCACTTGGGAACAACGGCTGTTAGTTGGGCATCAAGGAAGCAGTCGACAATTGCTCAGTCTACAGCTGAAGCCGAGTATTTTGCAGCTGCTCATGCTGCAAATAATGCAATATGGATAAGAAAAATACTCACAGATCTTGGATTCAAACAACATCAGCCTACAACTCTACTATGTGATTCTAAAAGTGCTATTGCGATGGTAAATGATCCCGTGTTCCATGGAAGAACTAAACATATATCTGTGAAGTATCACGTAATTCGTGAATTACAGAAAGATAAACAAATTAGTGTTGAATATGTGAATACAAAACTACAACTTGCTGATCTGTTCACAAAAGGACTGCAAATTAGTCAATTTCAAGAATTATGTTCTAAACTTGGATTAATAGATGGAGATTGCTTCAAGGGGGAATATGTTAATGTGAAGCAAACTTCCATCTAAAAACAAGGCTAACCGTTGATGAAGTCAATAAGAATTCCTTCTGAATAGCTCAAGTTTAACCTTGCCACTTTGACATGATCTCCACTACTTCATGCAGTAAACTCCACTACAGCATGTCTTTTAAAGTTTATGTTAATTGTTTACGTTATGCCTCTTTTCCATTATATATGCACCGTAAAATGTCTAGTATTTTACATGTGAGAATAACAAAATTCCTCTGCATTCATATCTCAGTGCAAACCAAAGATTACAATTAGTTATTCTGTTACTTTGCAAAATATATTGCTTTGTCCTGCTTCACTGCCAAATTCACAAGAAACAAATGGATCCTTATTTCTTGATCCTATCAAGCATGACGTTCCAAGAGCCAAAGCATGGGAAACTGGAGAAGTCACTCCTACATTGAAGGACCTGCTTGTTCCAAGACAAACACTACATGATCAGTAGAAACAGTAGGAACACAAATACTATAAGAATGTGCTCCTTAAAATGAAAGAAT
>RWGZ01001413.1:0-60766 GCA_009725065.1 Utricularia reniformis
ATGGCCCATTCCAATTTATTGGTGGGAAATTATATGGGTCGGATGGCCTTAGCCCATGATAAAGGCCCAATACCATAAAGTTACAAGATTATAAAGGAAAAAATAGAACTATATTAATTGAATCATTTTAAAATGTTTTTTTAATGTTAAAGCATGAACCCCCAAAAATTATGATTCAAGATTCACTTCTTTATAAGGTTCAAGATCAGCCCAAGTTTGATTTTATTAAATATAATATTTATTAAATATTATAATATAATTCCCTTCAGAATAGGCTTATCTAATTTTGAAATTTGAAATTTGAGAACCAATTATATCAAATTATGGAAATTACAAAGACAATGTTTCCATTCCTCTAATTTTGGGCTTTATAATTAACACAATTAGCAACTTTTAAAATAATATTGTGAAATGGATAAAACTAGGAACACCATATTTGCTATGTTGCACAAATAAGGATGCGAGGTGCGAGTGTGCGAAATCGTTAATTTTTTACGAATCCGATTAGGGTGCGTTAAAAATTCGTTGATTAAAATAATATAAATATGTTATCTTTTTACAATTTACTCAATAATCTAATAATATTTCAAATCATTTCGAGTGGTAATATGATTAAAATATATATTTTTCAATTTTTTTAATTTTTTTTAAAATTTTTACTCACCCGTTACACACCGGGTGTGCTAGGTTACACGAATCCGAATGAATCGTGTATCCTAGCATATTTGCTTGTCACCCTTTACTTTTATATAAATTTTAGGCACATAAAATGTAATTTTGTCTATCTTAAATTATTATAGACTATTTTGATATATTCATCCATTAAACTTTATAAGTAATATTGATTTTAATCATAGTTTCAAATTATCACGCTATTAAAATAATATTGTTTATTTACATTTAAAAATTCTTTTTTCTAATTTTAATTCCTTGTTCAATTAATTGGTATTTTTGCATATAATATTTTTTTTCTTTATTTTTACTTCATTTATTGGTGTACCTTAAATTTGATTTTCCATTAATTTATATTTACTTTGCTTATATTATTGAATTGTGTGTCTCTTTAAATCATTTTTAAAATTAGGATAAATTGTGGAATTTAAGTTTTGTTTGATTCCGCATTATAAAAATGAGGCCTGTTGTAGTGAAATATAAAAATAATGAACAATAACAAAATAATATATATAATATTATAAAATAATCTAATCAAGTCGAATTTAAATTTTTTTTACGAGGTTTTAATTTGAAAACTTAAAAATATATGATTTGAGTTCCAGTTTGATTGTGCTCTAGTTTGAATTTTAGGTTTGATTAATTAAGAATAAGATATATAATATAATTGTAATATTATAATATTTTTACCTCACGAATCACATTGGCTCTTCGTTAGAAATTTTAAAACTCGAGATTCGAACTCAAACATTGAGCAACTCGATTCGAGAAATATACGAAAATAGTTCAATTCATTGATAGGCCTAAATACATATATATACTTTAAAATTTGATTTATGAAAAAAAGATATGAAGTTTGAAGATTTTTTATTTTATTTTTGAATTAAGAACAATTAAATTGACAATCAATTAAAAACAATGTTTTAAAAACCGGTACCGGCCGGTATACCGGACAAGTTCATTGGATCGATATACCGGATATATATCGAGTATACCGGATATACAATGGATCTGTATATGAATATTAAAATAAATTATAAAATATTCATATTTAAATTTTTTAAATAAAACACGACCCACAAAAACTCGTAACGGCCGGAGCCGGTATACCGGAAATTTAAAACATTGATTAAAAAAATGTGTGTTTTCTCTAAATTATAATTTAATTTATTTTATTATTTCGGTATAAATATGTTATACCGATACACCGTCTGGTATACGAGTCGATACCGATTTCTAAAACGTTACTTAGAATTAAATATGAAAGATGATTTTAAAGAAATAAAGATATTTAAATATAGAAAAAAATACATTCACATATCCTTTTTATATGATATAATATAATACATATTTTGATTATTAATGATTTATTTTTAAACAAGATATCTATCTTAAGACAAATAATTACTTTTAAGTTTTATGTTTAATAATATTGAGTTAGCTAATTGCAAAGTAAATTTTTAAGCCTTAATTTTGATCAATATATTGAAGTGCCTAGTATTTTTAAAATAATTAATAGAATAATTATTTTTATAAATAAATGAGACTATTATTCAATTAAATATAATATAATTACCATTACTCCCAGTTCATCGAACTTGTTTGTCAGATCTGTGTAACGGTGCCGTCGCCGTTAACCCAATATGCTTATTTATATCTAAGCGCCGTTAACATAACGTTACATACGATTCGTCGGTGTAAGGCTAATACACGTTAAATACAAACTAATATATGTATTTCGTTGCCGGCCTATAAAGTCAATTCGTTTGTCAAAGGTGAAGAGACTGGACCTCCTAGCCACAGCCCAATAAACCAAAATCAACGATAGAAAGTGTACAAGACATCAAGGGAAGAAAAACAACTTCTATAGAAGGGGCAAATACAGTTTTAGATTGTGAGATGAACAATTGTGAAACGTACAAATTCAGGAAGGCAGATCTACAGGAAGGAGAGAGAGAAATTCTCACCGGCTACGAACATTATAAAGCTACTCTGATTTGGTGCCAAAGGATCGGATTTCTGACTGATTTAGAAATCAAACATTGAGTGTAATCTGTGTAAACACATCTCTGTAAAAGATTCTTCATAGTGAACAAAAGGATCAAGGGTGTTTTCTGATCCTCGTGGTTTCCTCCGGGTACTCCGGTTCCACGTAATTCTTCGGTGTTATTCATAACCTGCAAAACAACAAAACGTAAGAAGTAGAATCTGGGAGCAAGTTGCAATTCTTGTAAATCTTTGGAACTGAGAGTCCAACAAAGTGGTGGCCCATGCATGTCTCTAACCCTGCGGAAATCAAGTCTGAAAATCAAGACAAATCACACGAAGGGCAGGTTGCTAAAAGGTCAGTTCAAGAATTGAACACTATTCTACAGCAAGCAAGAGAAGCATGGCAGGATAACTCTACTCGATGATTAAACCTACCTCTAATAACTATCCGGAATGGAAGAACATAATGTTGAATCTTCTTTATTGTAGGTTCTTGTATGAACCTGTAAAATGTGGGGACAAAAGACTAGAAAAGTATACTGAAGAAGAATGGATTATGAAACACATTCAAATCCTAGTCTTTGTAAGGCAATGGATAGATAGTTCAAACTATCATCACGCTGCAAAAGAAACTGACGCAAATATCATGTGGGAAAAGTTGGAAAGTATTTTTGAGCCGAAATCCACTCAATCCAAAGGTTTCTTATTCAAGAGACTCATGAGATTGAGATATAAAGAAGGAACTCCTATGACTGATCATCTTGGAATATTTCAAGAGATAATCAATAAACTTTCAGAGGCAGATTGCACAATGGAGTATAAAATTCAAGCACATATGTTGATAGGTACTCTTCCAGACTATTGGGAAGCTACCATAATCTCTCTAAATTTTTCAGCACCTAAGGGAGGTCCTAAACTCGAAGTAGTAAAAGAATGTTTGATAAATGAAGGACTGCGAAGAGATGCGATGACTTATTCATATGGTAAAGAAACAATTGACATTGTAAATTCTGAAAAATCTTAGAGTAAGAAACAGTGGAAGAATCCTAAAGTGGCTCCACAGCAAAAGGATCAGTCTAATCCTCAGAATGATACTAGATCTTGCAATTGGTGCGAAAGAAAAGGTCACTTAAAGCAAGATTGTCGATATTGGTTAAAGGTGAAAGACCAAGATTCGGTGAATACAACAAAAGAGGATGAAGAAGAAATTCTAGTGCTTCTTTCTACTCAAGAAGAATCAGAATCTGAAAGTGTCAATGACTTAATCATGACCTGGATAGTTGATTCATCAACCTCTTATCATGCTACACCTAAAAGGAAGTGTTTTACTGACTTTATTCCTCGAAACGTTGGAAAGGTAAGAATAGGGAATTAGACTTGCTCAGAAATAAAAGGAATTGGCAGACTGGAAGTTGAGACCTCGTTGGGAAACAAGCTAACTCTACAAAATATAAGGTACATACCTGACCTGAGGATAAACCTCCTGTCCACGAATGCTCTTGATAAAGAAGGGTATGCCAGCATCTTTGCAAACCTATCATGGAACTTAGTCAAAGGGACAGAGAATATAGCAAGAGGAACCATAATTGATACGCTCTACAAAACATCTATGAAATTAAGCAATGAATAGGTAAATACAGTGGCGAAACCTGAAGATGTAAATCTGTGGCATAAAAGGTTGTGGCACATCTCCGAAGCAGGCCTGCAAAAGCTATGCAAGGATGGCTTGATAAAACTAAACAAGGAAAAACCAGACAAAGTGTGTGAAGACTGCATGTATGGAAAGCAAACAAAGGCAGCATTCAAGACAATCCTAAACCAGAAGAATAAATCATTAGAACTAGTTTTCATTGATGTTTGCTCATTGGACATTGAATCTATGGGAGGAAAGAAATATTTTCTATCTTTTATAGATTATGCTACTAGGAAACTTTGGACATTTCTAATGAGAACGAAGGATGAGACCTTCCAAATTTTCAAGGAATGGCTAACAACAGTTGAAAGAGAAAATGAACAAAACTCAAAGCCTTAAGGACTGACAATGGGGGAGAATTTGCTTCAAATGAATTTCAGAATTTCACAAAATCTATAGGTTTAAGGCATGAGACAACAGTTCCGAGGACGCCACAATATAATGGTACTGCAGAAAGGGCCAACAGAACCTTGTTAAATAAGGTCAGATGCTTATTGAGAACATCAAAGCTTGCCAATGATTTTTGGGCAGAAGCTTTGAATGTGGCATGTTACCTAATAAATAGGTCACATTCAAAAGCAATAGATTAGGAAACTCCAGAGATAAAACGTAGAGTAAAAACACCAAGCCTAAAGCATTTAAAGGTATTTGGCTATAGAGTCTTAGTACATGTCCCTAAAGAAGAAATGGCTAAACTTGATGGTCATGTGGAAGAATGCATATTTTTGGTCTATGGGGGAGAAAAGTTTGGCTACAAACTATGGAATCCACATACAAACAAAATATTCATATCAAGAAATGCTATATTCCTAAAAGATCATAATATACTTGATATGAAAGTAAATGATTTAAGCGCCGAAAAGAAGGAAATTATAGTGATCGGAGAAGAAGTGTTACCTGAGGTTCCTCACTTAAATAACTTTAAGAACCAAGCACTAACATATCCTTCTATTTTGCAGGAAGGAGAATCAAGAAGTGGCGAAGATCTCACTCATGATCCTAGAGAACAAAGGGTTGTAAGGGTAAGGAAACCATCACAAAAGTATAACACTAATGATTATATTCTTCTTACAAATGATGGAGAACCAGAAACACTCAAGGAAGCACTTAACTGACTGAAACCGCTAAAGAACTCATTTGGATAAAAGGACTCTTGGAAGAACTAAGGGTGGAGTGAAAAGACACAGAGCTGCTTTGCGACAACTCGAGCTCAATAGAACTCAGCAAGAAGTCTACGTTCCACAGCAGAACGAAACATATAGATTTAAAGGTTCACTGGATACGGGAAGTAATCAACCAAAAAGAACTCAAGTTAGAAAAGGTTCATAACAGCAATAACCTGGCCGATATGCTGACTAAAGTGGTCACAACGGCGAAACACTAGCTCTGCTCCGCTGAAGTAGGACTCAAGCCGCACATTTGAAAACAAGAGTTCTTCACCGACAAACAGTTTGAGGGGGAGATTTGTAAGGCCAATACACGTTAAATACAAATTATTATATGTATTTCTTTGCAGGTCTATAAAGTCAGCCCGTTTGTCAAAGGTGAAGAGACTGGGCCTCCTAGCCACGGCCCAATAAACCAAAATCAACGATAGAAAGTGAACATGGCATCCAGGGAAGAAAAACCCCTTATATATAAGGGGCAAATACAGTTTCAGATTGTGACATGAATAATTGTGAAACGTACAAATTCAAGAAGGCAAGTCTACAGGAAGGAGAGGGAGAAATTCTCACCAGCTATGAACGTGATAAAGCTACTCTGATTTGGTGCCAAAGGATCGAATTTCTGGCTCATTTACAAATCAAACATTGAGTGTAATCTGTGTAAATACATCTCTCTAAAAGATTCTTCATAGTGAACAAAAGGATCAAGGTGTTTCTTGATCCTCGTTGTTTCCTCCGAGTACACCGATTCCACGTAATTCTTCGGTGTTATTCATAACCTGCAAAACAACAATACGTTAGAAGTAGAATTTGGGAGCAAGCTGCAATTCTTGTAAATCTTTGGAACTGAGAGTCCAACAAAGTGGTGGCCCATGCAGGTCTCTAACCCTATGGAAATTTGAAAATATTTTAGTGTATTTTCATATTCTTTTGAATAAAAAATGTTTTAAGTGTATTTACGAATACCTTTGAATAAAAAATGTTGGCTAAAATGTTTTAAGTGTATTTACGAATTCCTTTAAATAAAAAATTCTAAAAATATAATTTTAAACCAAACTAGGAATAAATGAAGTAATTCAAACCATCGTTTAGAATACAAATTGTATTCACTAATCAAATATATTATAATGTTGGTAAACTGCAAGAGGAAGTATAGAATTGGCACAAGCAAAAAGTCATATTCTTACACGAAAAAAAATTAGAGTGATAACGAGATTGGGAGGAATGCAAAAGACACTCTATAAATTAAACTCTAAGGTCCATATTTAAATTGGATTATTCACATAGATATGAACACTATATTTTTTTCACCGCATAATATGCTTTAAAATATACTAATGAGGATTGATATCATGACACATAATCTTTATCCTCACATCTGTGTTTGTTTAGTTGTAAATATTTTATCTTTATGTTTTTTCTCCATATGCCTATTCATATTTCCGGTACCCTAAGTTTTTCCCTTTTCATTATAAAATTTGTATGTTTCTCCATAGTGAATATATCTAATCATATTAGATTTAGGGCGATTTAATTCAAAATGATTCCACCACTTAGAACGTTTATCAGAAGTAGTAGATGAATTTAATCCTAAATTTTCAGAATCGCACTCTAAATCAATAGGAAATTCATCTAAGTTGTTGGCATTCATTTCAACATCCATGGTTTCTAAATTAGTATCTATAACATTCATATTTTCATCAATAGTATTCCTATATTGAACTAATTAAAAACATAAATATGAAATAAAAACATTTAGACTATGCATACTAAATTAGCCACTCAACAAAATAAAATTTATAATAAAATCATCACACAACGAGACAGCATAAAAATACTTATAAAGTTCTTATTCGGAAATAGACTTGGTAGGACAATAGATTACGAACCTACGAAAGTGAGAAATCTAGGATCTTTGAAGGATTTTATGTTTCAAATATAAAACACAAATCTATTGCGGCTTGTGTGAGAAAATGAATCTGAAAAATAGGCTAAAGGGTTTGAGAAATAACCCTAAATCTACATTTATTCAATGGGCCGATGGGCCAACCCACGGGTCAACCCAATGAGTTACTAAATAATCGATCCATTCTAACCCATGACCCACAACAGGTTGATCCGCTACGGATCACGGGTTTTTTAGCCAGAACAACCCGTAATCATTTGATAATAAGATTGACTATGGGTTGGGCCAACCCATCGAGTTGGATTGGCCCAAGATCACCTCTACTTGAAAATTCCAAGCGCTCTGATTTCTTCATTCAAATACTAAATTTGTCCAGCTTCTTGATTTCCCGTTTCCTTTTGGTTTTTTTGATGAGTGTTTGAAATCCAATGGGGGTTGATTTTCTTTTATTTATTGAAAATGATAAATATATATTATCTATGTTTTAAAGAGAATGAATAAATTTAATTATATTTAAAATAGTGTAAATGTTATGTAAATAAAATTTATATATTGTATATTTAGGTAGCAAACTTTATCAAAAATACCCTTATTTTCTAAATCATTCATCAAAACTACACTCATTTTAAAACACTTTTCATAACTATATTTCTTAATTTTTTAAATTATAATAAATCATCTTTTATAATTACTCAAAATTATGTATCATTTTTTATATTTTTCAAAACTATGTAATTAACCCTCTCATTTGGGGTTTTTTTAAAAATACCCTTATTTTCTAAATCATTTATCAAAACTACACTCATTTTAATACACATTTCAAAACTACATTTCTTAATTTTTAAAATTATAAGAAATCATCTTTTATAATTACTCAAAATTATGGGTTCTTTTTTATATTTTTCAAAACTATGTAATTAACCCTCTCACTTGGCAGTTGGCACCTATGTTAAACGACTCTTTTCCGGAGATGGCGAATCCGAGTTGGACTCTACTCGGATACCGACTGTTCTTGGACACTTGTTGGATACGAGTTCGTTTTTATATTTAAATTTATTAATATTTATTTTGAAATAGTCATAATTTAAATTTATTATTATTTATATATACTTATATAATTTCGTTAATGTTTAAAAAATTAGCGGTATATCGGTATTATTGGGATATAATATAATCTATATCAGCTGTTTCGATAATTCACCGGTTTTAAACATGAATTATCATATATATTTATGGTCATAATTTATTATTTTGTATAATATAATTAGATAAATAATAATTTTATTTATTGTTAATTATAAATTATGTTAACCACATACGTCTTTTTAAATTTTAAATTTTAAACTTTAATTAAAAAATAGTTAATAGTATTAATGAGTCGGACTCTTTAACAAATCCGAATCATTGAATCCGAGTCTCCGTGGGGTCGTGGTGGTGTCCGATTCAAAATTCCGTACCGATCCAGATTGGAATGAGCAGTACGACTTGTATATCGGCAGATACCAAATATTGTTTTATTTAATTTTTAAAAATAATATTTAATTAGTTTTTCAGTGTCGGATCCGAAAAAAACCAGAAACCGACAGTAATACCCGTATACTGGCCGGTACCAAATACAATTTTATTTTATTTTTTTAAAAAATAATATTTAATTAATTTTTTCTTGTCGAATCAGAAAAAAAACCGAAAATCGGCCCTAATACCCGGTAACGAGATGTACAAAAAAAATACCAGTAAAACATGTTATTTGACGTACAAAATAAATATTATTTTTTAAAAAATAAAACTAAACTGATATTTGGTGCCGGCCGATATACTGTCCGATATACCGATGTACCACTCATACCAGAATTTCAGATCGGTATAAAAACATTGATATTTATTTAAATGATGAATTGTTTAACTTGTGTAGTGTTAATTACATAGTTTTGAAAAATATAAAAAAGGACCCATAATTTTGAGCAATTATAAAAAGGCTTATTATAATTTAAAAAATTAAAAAATACTATTTTGAAATGTGTTTAAAATGAGTTTAGTTTTGATGAATGATTTAGAAAATAAGAGTATTTTTTGAAAAATTCCCGCATATTTAACACTTCAAAATGTTCATAATGATATTCAAGTAAATAATAATTGTTTTCATTTTTTATGTATAAATGATTTTGATCACTTATACCTTATTTTCAAATTTTTTCGAAATTTAGAGATATTATCATTATATCTTTAGAAATTTTTAAAAAATAATAGATGTATTTAAAAAATTAACGATTATTAAAGTTAAATATATACGATTTTGAAATTTAAAGGATCAATCATGGAAGGTATATTATTTATAACTTTTAAAAGTTCTGGTTTAGAAACTTTTGGAAATCCACATGCAATTTACAAACTTTTGAGTATCCACCTCCACGTTATTTTAAAGTTTGAGCTAGTGACAATTATCACTCATAACTTAATATATAGTAATTCTTAATTCTTAATTTTGAGGATTTTTCATTAATTTTGAGGAAACACTTCATTATTAAATCCAAATGTATTAGATAATCTGTTTATAATAAAAAAAACAAATTTAACATAATTATAATGATTTGAAATTAATAATATTTTAGTAAATTTGAGGATTAAGAATGCAAATTTTCATTATTTGTTATTAAATAATTAAAATTTGATTATTTATTCTCCTAATTATTAAGTTTGTATGAATATTGCGGTGTTTATGAAAATAAGTAAATAACCACATTTTTCTATTTCTATTTTATCAATATTTTATTTATTCCAAATTAATGAATTTTATTTTATTTGAATATTGGATAAAAAAATTTACAAAATAAATTGAATGATAATTACCAAAATCCGTGAATAAAGAAGAAATATTTGTTAAACGACAAACAATCAAACATATACGAGTTAAAAAATATATGAAATAATAATGAGAAAAGTTATATAAAAATAATAAAATAAAATGGATGATGTTTGCTCACGGCCCCCAACTTACGAACTGTGTAAAAGGTAAGCCTACAAATTACGAAATTACAAATATGATATATTTTTTTTGCAAAAATATGAATTTAGAACTCTCCAACTTCAATTAAATAGATATAAGACACATCAAGTTTTTAATACTATTTATTAGTGACACTTTAATGAACTCGTAAATTTTCAATATTTTATGCATAATTCTCGAACATCAATGGTAAATTTTGTATAATTTTTCAAACGGATCTTATTTTCGTACTTTGGGATGAGATTTCAACTTACGGAAAACCGCGTGCTAGAATGTCAGAGGTAAAAAAAAACAATATTAATAACTTTAAGTCTCATTTTTGCAATTTCGTGAGTTGGATGGCATAATTTTTATACATCTTGTAAATTAGGTGGCTAATTATCTAATTTTTTCTAAATTAAATATATAAAATAAATAGATGAGCATATAAATATAACATTTGTTGTGCAATTTTGTTAGAAAATTAGATATTTTTACGAGAAAATTATGTCATTGGCCTGTAATATTTAAAATAGTGTTAAGATGATAGTCTCAAAATTTGTAAATTACATTAGAAATCCCCAAAGTTTCAAAACTATTCAAGAATAATCTTCGAGTAAATAGTAGTAGTTTTCGTAATTTTTCATTTAAGTAATTTTAATAATTTATACATTATTTTTCAAATTTTAAAAGTTTGAAGACATAATTATTACATATTTTCAAGGTTAATGGGTCAAATACAAACTATGAAGACGTTTAAAATATTAACGAGTATAAACGTGAAATATAAACGATTTTGGAAATTTGTGTGTCAACAATGTAATTATTAAACTTTGAAGGCGTAATGCTTACAACATTTAAAAATTTAGAGGTTAATGACACACATTATATCAACTTCGGGGGCTTTATATTCAATATTATAAAGTTTGAGGTTAGTTACCAATATACTCATATTTTTACAAGATAACTTAGGTTATAATTAAATAAAAATAAGTGCTTTAGAACATCATATATTTTCCATTTTAATTCTTTATAAATAAAGTTTAATTCATAAAATTTACAACCACAAATAAGAAACAAAGTAACCCATAATTAGGACTCTTACATGATACGAACAGTTCGTGAACAATAGTGTTGTTTGGAACTGCGATTCATCGTCTGGTGCAGTGAACATGCCACAATTTATTTCATTTTAACCAAACATGTTTACCAAATACGTTCGTTTCACCGCTGAAAACTGCGGTGAGGTAACAGTACGCTTGAAGCAGTGGTGGCAGAATGCAGTTGTTTAATAACCATTATACCCTTATTTTAAAATTAGGGTTTAAAATTATTTTGTATCAAAATTAGGGTTTATAATTTTTATTATAGTTGTTTAAAATTCTTGCCTATATTAATTTTTATTAATATTAATTTATTTATGAGCATACGGACTTTGTAGAGATAGAACACGATCTTAATATGGAAGTACAAATTCATGTTGACCCATCAGATATAGATGTTGAACTCATACACGATAACTACATGATTCGAATTAGAAATGAAATACGTGATCGCATTGTACTAGCAGGATTGTAGAAGATCGTCGATTAAGATGATTCATTTTTGTCAATGTTTGTTTTTTAATACTTTTGATCAATAACGTATTATATTCTAGCAATTTCTTAAATAACGAATTTATCATAATCAATATAAAATATAATTGGTAAGTAATACACATTGATTAAAAATAATGATAAAATAGTCATTTTATGAAATCACGATCACTAGACCGCTGTTTCAAAACAGTTTTTAAAAATCACGATCAGTTCACCTCACAGCACAGTCATCTCACATCACCGCTAATTGTCAAACGAGGTTCCAAATGTACCCAATATGTGTTCGACTCATATGAGAACGTGTTCGCTCGTTCGAATAAAAATATGAACATTGTTCGAATATTATTTTTTATTCATTTATAATTTGAATAAACACCAACATTTTAGTGAACAAATTCGAACGTTCATTAACAAATATATCATTTAAATTAATTTTTACACTAATATATTATCATACCATTTGAATATGTTGTTAGTGAATTATTTCATTGCATTTACTTTTTTATAATATTGTTGGTAAAACAACAAAATTTGATTTTTTTTGTGAAATTCGTACAAATAGTACAAACATGTTCGAACAAATCGTACGAACAATATTCGAACAGACTATTCGAACGAACATGAACATTCACTTAATAATTTGAACAATATTCGAACACATTTGTACGTTCGAATAAAATATGAACACGTTCGAATAAAAATATGAATAAACACAAAAACAACTTCAGTTTGTTAGTATCAAATAACACCTCTACCCATAGTTTTTATTTTACATTATTTATGAACTAAAAAACAACACACAAAAGAAAATTACTAAGATGACCCAATGTTAATAATAGTAATAAGACAATGCCCAATATATAGGATATGATGTTTCAAAAACAAGACTTAAATGAAAATTAGGAGTTTTCGTCCTTTTGTGTCGTGATCAAAGATCTCAAACCAAAACGACAAAAAAACGATTTTCAGGCATATAGAACTATCTCAATACCCACCTTTAAGATCATTAACAACATCATAAGGAATTGGTGTTACCGTTTCCATAGTCGTTCCTTTGACGAGAAAACCCGGTTTCGGTCCCTCGGGTTGCCTCTTAGTACTGATAATCATTCCTTTAGCTTTTGCCTCAGCCTTAAGTTGATCGTTTTTCTTAATCCTCTGCAAGAACTCTTCGTGACACCTCGACGGCTGAACATGCTCAACACGAACATGTATCCTTTTCTTTATGATCCTATTTCCAACCTGCACATTCACATAATCAATCAATGCACTTCGTTTATGGGACCAAATCATTTTTTCGTTAATTTGGTTATCGGAACGAGAAAACCCTAAAACCCGAACCCTAAACCCCAAACATTCATAGAAACAATCAATACTTTGCTTTTGACTACGGTACCAAATCTTTTCTTCGTTACGTTGGACATGAATGATTAATCTTTTCATTTTCTTGATCTGCTCACAACGTACGTCTATGAACTTATACAGACAAAATTATAATCAAACAAATGTGATTAAGACGATAAATTAGGCTATTAAGTATTAACCTAGAGGAAACACACAATTTTTAACACATTCTCAATGTATAATGTTCTCACTGAAAAACAATAAGAAAAATCTCCAAACTTTATATCTCATTATTTCCAAACTAGATGCAATTCAACCCAATGGGATCCCGTATAAAAGGGTATTTAGATTATATACCGGACGAAGCCATAAATTTAAAACGTTGACATTTGTGTTTGAGCCCCGAACCTTGATGGAGTAATGAGCTAATCATACATAAAGACACTTTGAGGCTAAATATTCAAGTAATGAAATTATGTTCATTCTACAATAGCTAGCTATACAGACACAAAGAAAGAAAGAAAAAAGTAACATGGTTTTTCATCATAACATTGAAAGACAAATTTCCAAGAGAACAAAAAAGGAAGATTTCCATGAGAAAATAGGCCCAAATTCACGTGGTTTTTCATCATAACATTCAAAGGGAGATTTTTAAAGGAAAAAAGGGCGTCAAATTCACATGGTTTTTCAGCAAAACATTCTAAGCAAGATTTCTAAGAGAAAAAGGAGCAAATTCACATGGTTTTTCATAATAACACTCCAAGGAATATTTCTATGAGAAAAAAGGCGCAAAATTCACATGGTTTTGCATCATAACATTCCAAGGAAGAATTCCAAGAGAAAAAAAAGGGCTTTATGCTTTAATTTAAACAAGACACCAGAAGTAAGCCAATAGAAAATACATATCTAGAAAATGCTTTAAAACAAGACACTAAAAGAAACCAATACGAAATACATATCAAGAAATACGATTCGCAATTTAATTCAGCAAAATAAAAAGAACCTGTTTGTTGATTTCAACGCCAATAGCTCTCTTGGTAACATTCCATACACGACCAGTGCGACCATGGTAGAATTTGTGAGGCATACCTTTGTGTATTGATCCATTAACCTTGACATCGACGTAGTCTCCAATTTTGTAGATCCTAAGGTAGGTCGACAAATGAGTCGGACCTTTCTTACGGAATGGCCGAGCGAATAGATCTCTTGTGCGCGATCGCAAACCGTGACCCGCTGGCATTTTGCGATCGTAAGCTCTGTGGAAAAAAAGCAGCGGCTGATTGAGAAACGGAAGAGAATGACAATTAGGGTTATCGTAGTGAATTGGGCTAATGTAGATTAAATGGGCCGAGAATATCACCATAAAGCCCAATTGCGTTTAGCGGATCATAATTATTTTCTAATAAAATAATTCAATAAATACATATTTTTTTAATATTTTTACAAAAATCAAATTTGGTATTGATCAGATGATTATGAAAAATTACAAAAATTAAACGTATAAAAAATGTGTTATTTTTCTACAGGTATAAAAAATATTTTTCATACCGGTTCGGGTTATTATGAAAACATGTAAAACCAGATGATTCCTTGTCTCAAAAGATTTTTCAATAGGTCAAATCTATCGAGCATGCTATTCGCGAGTTTTGAAATATGTTACGGGTATTTTTGTTAATTTGTATTAATATTGACAAAATTTGTTAATTGAGAATGTATAATACATTATTCAAAAATGGTGGTAACTTCCATAATTAAAGGGACCAATATTAAATTAAACCTCTTTTCAATCTATCTATTCACCGCTAGAGTTAATGGAGTTGTTTGGTTTATCTTTTCAAAATCACGGTGATGTGCGGTGATCGTACCATACGTTGAGATGACTGTGATAATTATGATCGGGATTTAGAAAACTGTTTGCAAAAACTATGAGGATCTTACCGTAATTATAATAAAATGTCTATTTTAACCTTTATTTAATATATTTGTAATAGATAAATATAACTCTAATAAATATGAAAATGTTCATTACATATACAATAAACTAATATTTATATATAATTTTTAATAACTTATTTTATAATGATATTACGAAATATAAATTATCATTTTAGTAAAACAATTTATAAATATATACTTATTTCAATAAAAATATATTAAAAAATTTCATCAATTATGAGGGACAGTAATGTCCAAGACGGGGACATCAACTTTACGAGTGTTTCACAAATTCTCTAACTTCAAGATAAAACTAAAAACGCAGATCCACAACAACTTGGAAAATTACGTAATATTTGTGAAATGATAATAAAATTGGTTAGGGTTTGATTTTAAAGGAATTAAATAAATTTTGAAGGACAATTTTGAAATTTAACAAACCAAAGTGGGTTGACCATACGTATAAAGATATGGCCATATGACCGCCAAAAATCTCGGTACGGTCACCACAATTACCTAGACCTTTTGGTTGTTGAAAATAAAATTACGGTGCGGTCATTGGCCACCGTAAAACCAAACAACCCCAATTGTTTGATGTCAATAACAAAGTTTTTATACTGAAAAAGAAAGTATAGATTAACCAAATGAAGTTTGTATTCGGTTTCGATTCATAAACACCGCAATAAAAGAAAAAATTGACATGATTTTAAATGAATTAAAAATATTAAACATTTATATATTTGATTATTCTATAAATAACACTCGACCTGGTTACTAAAAATCTTTGGATTACAAGCTATGTTAAATGGACACCGCCACGGCGCCACAGGGATTCGCGGACTCGGACTCGGGGACTCAGATTTGTTAAAGAGTCCGACTCGTTAATATCAATTATTTTTTTAATTAAAATATAAAATTTTAAAAAGACATTTGTTGTTAACATGGTTCATAATTAATAATAAATAAAATTATGTTTATCTAATTATATTATACAAAATAATAAATTACTACAACAAATATATATGATAATTAATGTTTAAAACCTGTAAAATGTCGAAATAATTGGTATAAACTATATTATATTCTAATAATACTGATATACAACTAATTTTTTAAACATTAACGAAT
Source organism: Utricularia reniformis (assembly GCA_009725065.1). NCBI lineage: Eukaryota > Viridiplantae > Streptophyta > Magnoliopsida > Lamiales > Lentibulariaceae > Utricularia > Utricularia reniformis. Next base: position 16,415 of record RWGZ01001413.1, read on the forward strand.
TATATTAATATATATAAATAAAAACAAATTTAAATAATGACTATTTCAAAATAAATAATAATAAATTTAAATATAAAAAACGGATTCGTGTCCAATAAGTGTCCAACAATAGTCGGTGCCCTAGAAGAGTTCGACTTAGATTCGACTTCATGTGAGAAAAGTCTATTTTAACATAGGTTACAAGTAACAAATACATTTTATTAATAATTTTGGCAACCCTAAACGAATACCAAGATATTTTGCTAATTTTTAATGAAATTTATTTAATAAATATATAATGACAATTAAAATTGTTAATTAGTTTGTTTATTGTATTCGAACATTTGACTTTGAACTGCGGGTTTCTGGTGATGAATAAGGACAAGGCTTAAATGTCATTGTAGATAAAATGAATGACAATTAATGAAGATGGACAAATTATTAATTAATATTATTTTCATATTTATTTATTAAAAATGATAGTATTATTAAATTGGAATTAATATATAATCACAATAAAGACTTGGAATTACTAATTATACCAAACATTAAATTACCCTTGTTACAAAAATTAACAAATCTATTAAATATTATGGATTAAAAAATAAAATTACATAGATCGAGTACAAAATTTTTACCAAGTATCGAACGAATCGATCTATGTTTTTATACTAACCAATATACCAAATATTGGGTAGTATCGTTATTCTTTTCATTATCACCGGATTTTGAGTTTTAGGGTCAGATTGCATCATATTGACGAGATAGTACTAGAAAGAACACTTCATTGATTATTGACTGTTGAATAATTAAACACTATCTAATCTAAAGACTAAGATGAATAATGATTAATTTTTTATTAAATATCTACACATAATTCAACTAAGGATTAAATCATTTCTATTATTTAATTTTTAAGGAGTTATATTCGATAGAGTATCACTCTAGTAAAACAATAATAAAACGATAATGACGTCTAATAATTTAATTCAATAATCTTATTTAATTATTATTTTTAAATATGTGGCTTAATCTCGTTCGTTCATCCTCCTTACAATTTCAATAATTTTGATCAAACTTTTTAAGTAATTTGGCTTAATAAATTTTAATGATCAAACTTTACAATTTCAATAATTTAGATCAAATTTTTTAAATCTGAATTTTTGTAAGTAACTCAATGGATTGAGTGTCAAAAATATTTAAAAATAATATATTATTATTTTCTTAATATTCATCAAACATATACTTATTTATTAGTAAAAAATTAACAAATATGACACACTCACACCATAATTATTGAATGTGTGTCCAAGTGAAAGATAACTTTTATTCTAATTTGAATATTATACACTTACCGTAAATCAATGTTTTAAATACCGGTACCGGCCGGTATACCGGACAAGCTGATTGGATCGGTATACCGAATACGTTTCGGGTATACCGGATATGTATCGGATCCGTACTGTAATATTAAAATAAATTAAAATATAGAATATTTATTTTTTATTCGATTTAGATGATTCATTTTTATCAATGTTTGTTTTTTAATACTTTTGATCAATAACGTATTATATTCTAGCAATTTCTTAAATAACGAATTTATCATAATCAATATAAAATATAATTGGTAAGTAATACACTTTGATTAAAAATAATGATAAAATAGTCATTTTATGAAATCACGATCACTGCACCGTTGTTTCAAAACAGTTTTTTAAAATCACGATAAATTCACCTCACTCACAGTCATCTCACCCGAAAAAAACCTGCAAAAAACCTGACCCGAAAAAACTCATACCGCAATATCCGACCCAACCCGCAAAAAATCTGACCCGAAAAAACTCATACCGGCCGGTATTTTGGCAAAATATCGGTCGAAACCGGTACGGCCGAAATTTCAAGTATACCGGGTCGGTATACCGGAAATTTAAAATACTACCATAAATTAAAGAAAATAAGAAAATTGTATATTTGGTTCATATGATTTTAGTAAATTTGATCATTGGAGATTTAATTTAACATATGCATTCTTTGTATTTTAATAATTTTTAACAAAAAAGATCACTAATGTTTCTCAAATTTGACAAATTCGCAAAACAATATTAAACTAGTTCTTCAAATTTAAGGATCAATTTTTAAGAAACATTAAACTTTGATTAGTAGTTTACCTAAATTTACAAAGTATTAAATTAAAAAAATTTTCAACTATGATACTATTTATATTTTTATAATTAAAAAAATGTATATAATAATTTAAGATAATGCCAAGAAGTATATCAAATATTGGAATTCAACATTCAGATCTTGAAACTATTTTTACACTTCAGAAGCCTGAGACTTAAAGCCCATCATTCAACTCTGATTCTTCCGATAAGCAATGGCCGGCGGCGGTGGTGGTTTGGTAAGCGGCGGAGTAAGCCAGGAAAGGGCTGCCCAATATACTGGTCGGGTCACCGTTTACGTGGTGGTCGCCTGCGTTGTCGCCGCCGTAGGTGGATCTCTTTTCGGATACGATATCGGTATCTCCGGTGGAGTGACGTCAATGGATGGATTTCTGTTGCAATTTTTCCCGACGGTTTCAAGGAAGAAGAGTCATGCCCATGAAAGCAACTACTGCAAGTATAATAACCAGAGCCTCGCCGCGTTCACATCTTCGCTTTATCTCGCCGGTCTGGTGTCGTCTCTTATAGCGTCTCCAGTAACCCGCCGGTACGGACGCCGTGGAAGTATAATATGCGGTGGATTGAGCTTCCTCATCGGAGCAACTCTCGACGCTGCTGCTGTTAATCTGAGTATGCTCATTCTCGGCCGGATTATGCTCGGTGTTGGAATCGGATTCGGCAATCAGGTAACCAATTGCTGGTTTAAGAATTCCAATTGATTTTCCGGTGAATAAAGTGATTAAATCGGTGGTTTTAAAGGCGGTTCCGGTATACTTATCGGAAATGGCGCCGGCGCATTTACGAGGAGCTTTGAACATGATGTTCCAATTAGCAACGACGCTTGGGATATTCACCGCTAATATGATCAATTACGGCACTCAAAATCTCCGGCCATGGGGATGGCGTCTTTCTCTAGGTCTAGCGGCGGTTCCGGCAACATTAATGACAATCGGAGGAATTCTCCTGCCGGAAACACCAAATAGTTTAATCGAAAGAGGGAAAGTAGAAAAGGGGATTAGGGTTTTGGAAAGAATCAGAGGAACAAAAGACGTGGAAGCAGAATTGCAGGACATAATCGACGCAAGCGAGATTGCGAAATCAGTTTCAAATCCATTCAAGAACATTTTGGAGAAAAGAAATCGGCCGCAGCTAATGATGGCGATTTTTATGCCGGCGTTTCAAATCCTCACCGGAATAAACTCAATTCTCTTCTATGCTCCGATTCTATTTCAAAGCATGGGATTCGGAGGCGACGCATCGCTGTATTCCTCCGCCGTAACAGGAGCTGTTCTAGCCGGATCAACCTTCATTTCAATCGCAACCGTTGATAAATTAGGAAGAAGATCTCTTCTAATCAGCGGCGGAATTCAAATGATTCTCTGTCAAGTAACAGTATCTATTCTTCTAGGGCTGAAATTTGGGAACGATAAAGAACTTACAAAAGGATTATCGGTGACGGTGGTGGTGATTATCTGCTTGTTCGTTGTTGCATTTGGATGGTCATGGGGACCGTTAGGATGGACGGTGCCGAGCGAGATTTTTCCATTGGAAACACGGTCGGCGGGGCAGAGTATTACGGTGGCGGTGAACTTGTTTTTCACTTTCGTCATCGGACAATCGTTTTTGGCGCTTTTGTGTGCTTTTAAGTATGGTATTTTCTTGTTCTTCGCCGGTTGGATCGCCGTAATGACTCTGTTCGTTTACTTTTTGCTGCCGGAGACGAAGGGAGTTCCGATAGAGGAGATGATCTTTATCTGGAAGAAGCACTGGTTTTGGAAGAGGATTGTGGCGTAGAGGACACGGAGTGTAAAATTGGAATATTACTTTCTAATTAAAGTCAATATTTAAATATTTTTTTATTATTAAAAAAATATTATACTAGACTTTTATTAATTTCCAAGTAGTGTTTTAAATTTGACTATAGCCGAAATTTGTGAAATTTGACGATCAAGTTTGATTTTTAGCAAACGAATTTATTTTTATATTTTATTAATTTAAAGTCGAAAATTAGATATATCTATTTTAATATTACAAATTTTGAATATTGAACTTCAATAGAATGTTTATAGTTTGATTTTATAATAAATATTTATTTAAATAATAAATTCTAAATTAAAATATTTATAGTTTTAAAAATAGAATTTAATAATCCTCACAAAATTTCACCGTTTATTTACCTGTTTTATTTTTATTTAATATTATTTTATTTAGAAATTCAATCCAGATAAAAAATCCAACTTTTATAATCTTATCGAGTTGTACCAATGTAATCTAATGAGTCGATGCCGCATAGTTTTAAACCAATGATGCATAAAATTAGGTTTAAAAAAGCAGAAGCTTCATAGTAGTGAGATCACATATGGGAAAGCTAAAAGCACACAGAAATTATAACTTGATGAGCATTTCAGAAGCAACCAAACCTTATTATTTAAGGAGTGTTTTGACAATAGACTTCACATTCAGCTTCTTCAAGTCTTTATACGACTGCCCGCACCCGACGAACATCACCGGAGCACCGGAGATATAAACCATCGACAAAGCTGCACCGACCTAAGAAAAAGCAAAACGCAAAATGAACGAACGAATGAATGAATGAATGTACATTTTCGTTCTTAGAGTGTCAATAACCTTATCATCGATTGTGTCGAATTTTGTAAGAAGAATTCCATCGATAAGCCTCGGAGTTGTCGAGGGTGAGAAGTCACCGAGTTTCTGCATAAAAGATTCGAAATTATATAATCTAGATGATGATGATTTGGAATGGAAAAAAACGAACCTGATTGAACTTTGTTAATTGATCTACAGCATCGTTTCCGACAAGTGCCTCACCGACAAAAAGAACTAGATCGGGATTGTTTATATGGATGAGCTTTGAAAGAGCTCTCATCAAAGGTTCATTATCCTGAAAATCGACATTTAATCGAAAGGGAACGAAACTGATATTCGAATTTTCAAGAAAAGAAATAGACAATATTACGACTTCAATATCGAATGGAACAAATCTCACAATCCGAAAATGAGAAAGGCAAAAGCTACATGCATTCTTCCAGCCGTATCAACAAGAACAATATCTAATCATAACGATACGAAACTGATATTGGAAATTCGAAGAAAAGAAAAGAAATAAACACTATCACAACTTCAATATACCGCATTCGGGACCCTTCAATTTCATTTTTGCGAGGTAAAAAGGGAAAAGAAAAGAACAAAAAACTGGTGTCATTGTAATGCTGATAATGAAAGCACAGAATAAGGATACATATAAAGATCGAATGAAAAAATATCGAATGGAACAAATCTCACAATCCGAAATGAGAAAGGCAATAGCTACCTGCATTCTTACAGCCGTATCAACAAGAACATATAATCATAACGATACAAAACTGATATTCGAAATTCCAAGAAAAGAAAAGAAATAAACACTATCACGATTTCATTATAGTATGTTCGAGAGAATTTAATTTTCATTTTTTTCGAGCTAACAAGGGAAAAGAAAAGAACAAGAAACTGGTGTCATTGTAGATGCTGATAATGAAAGCACAGAATAAGGATACGTATAAAGATCGAAGTAAAAAATATCGAATGGAACAAATCTCACAACCCGAGAATGAGAAGGAAAAAGATACCTGCATTCTTCCAGCCGTATCAACAAGAACAACATCTGAACCATTTCGTTTAGCCTCCTGAATAGCTTCACTTGCCACCATAGCAGGATCTTTCTCATAACCCCTCTCAAATATCGGGATCTAAGAGTTGCAGAACAATATTTCAGGTTACATATTTCATGTATTATGAACTGTAAAAAATGCACTATATATTATACCTGAAGTCTACGTGCATGGGTACGCAGCTGCTCAACAGCACCTGACCTGAAAGTATCACAAGCTGCCATCATAACATTGATGTTGTGTTGAAGAAGCCAGTAAGCAACCTGCAGAAGGAATTGTTAGGAAATGTACGCAGCCATTAAACACCAAAGTTCTGAAATCGAATAAACCTTAGCAAGATTTGTAGATTTCCCAACTCCATTAACTCCAATGAAAACGACAACATACGGCCTCCTTTGTTCCTTTGCTATATGGACATCCCTCAGAATGTCAATGGACCGTCTGGGAGTTAAAATGCGAACAAGAGCATCTTCCATAGCGGACTGGGCATTATCAATATGTTTGGTCAAATCCCCAAATTCCATTTTCCGCCTCACACTTCCCTAACATGAAGAATGGTTATATACCTGAACTATAGAAGAAATCCTTGAAAATGAGGCCTGTCTTGTTCCCTCAAGTCTCGCTGCAACTGATTGACAAAGCTTTTCAGCAATCTCTTCAGCCTGTTCAGACAAGCATACATCAGAGTAACACGGGCGGATGACATTTAAAATCCACATAGTTTGTATGATTTGGCAAATTTGGTCCCAAAGGATTCTTAATTTTGGCAAATCTAGTCTTCAAAGTTTTATGAAGTTTAATGTGTGCCGCAAGTTTAATGTTTTGGCAAATCTAGACAAAACAAGTCCGCATACTTTGAAATTTTGGCAAAACTAATCCTCAAAGTTTAATGTGTGCCGCAAAATTGGTCCTCAAAGTTTGGGGACTAGTTTTGCCACACGGGGATCGAATTTGCCAAATTTAGAAAATTTTGGTGATAATTCTTGCCAAAATGATCAAAGTACGAGAGCCAATTTTGAAAAAAATCATGCAACTTTTGGACCAAAGATGCCATTTTCTCTAGTAAAACAGAAGCATGCACAGAAAAAACTAGAAAACTAATGATGCTATAGTTAAAAAATTTAAAGAGTAAAACAAGAAAAAATATTTTACCACATTCTTAGTCATAAGCCTGTCCTTAAGAGCCTTTAGAGCAGGTTCCAGGTCAGACTTATCCAAATTTGCTTTTCCTGAGATACTGAACACTTGCACGAAAATGTCAATGACCTGAAATACTGAACGCTACCTTGAACGAGGTAAGCTTAACTAGGAATTTCATGGCACACATATATAACGCTAAAAAATATCCACGAAGAAGTGCTAATGCAGTTTAAGAGGAAAATAAGACGTAAATATTGTTTTGGAATCATACATATAACACGAGTAATATACCTTTGAAACATGGATGAGAACCATCCCTTGCTTTTTATATCAACTTTTGTAGCTTTTGCTGTATCATCGTCATCAACTTCACTGTCACTGCTAAAACTCTCTTCTTCGTCCATCATACTCTCCCCAATGTCTGCTGGTATAACATATATGTTATCTTCCCCATTCTCACTCACTGGATCAGTGAAATCCAACTTTGCTGCTTTTGGTGAATCATCCCAAACTCTGTTCTTTTTAGTGATCTTTTTAGGTTCTGCCTTAGACGCCTTATTTACAGCACTTTCAGGTTTATTTCCACCTTTAGACCTAAGCTTATGAAGCTTGCTTACATCAAAAGCTCCATTATTGTTTAGTTTACTCTCTCTACCGTTAACCAATTTGAGGTCCTCCTTACGAACAAAACCATTTTTCAAATTTTCATCTACAAGCGAGGATTTTTTTACATTTTCCCCATCCCCACTATCATTTCCAGATTCACCTCCACTCTTTTTTTGATTTCCACCATCCGTAATGCCTTTTTGTGATTGCCCTAGCCTCCTAGCAAACTGATTAATGGAAGACTTGTTCACGTGTTTTGATTTCTTCAATTCCTCAGAACGAGCCTCAGCTTCCATCTTAAGCTGCAGAAATATGGGATCAAAATCATCATACACAGTTCTCTTCACATCATATATCTCGCCAAACTCTTTCTTAACCATGGAGAGCAAATCATCTACATAAAGAAGATGAAGAATTCTCTGGTACACTGCGACGAATACGAGCCCGAGATCATTGTGAAATGTCCATTTAAGTGAATATGATGCACCAGGAGCATCATAGTTATACGATGAAGAACCGGATCTTTCCTCCAAGAGGCAAGATCTGATTAAAGTATCAATTGGAGAGCCCTTAAGAGCATTTCCAAGTTCCTTACAAGTCCAGAGGATAAGGCCACCCCGTGTAAATATGAGTAATTGCTCTAGCATTCTGATCAGAAACTTGTATACCCTATAAGAAACTGCAAAGAATGATCCCAGTTCAAGATACTTTTCAAGTCAACCCAATTCAGGTCATTAATGCAGAAGCACTAAAAAACAATAAATCCATCCAAACTTTCAAAAACACTAAATTCCAAGAAGGCTTTCATTAATTTTTTGAAATTCTCAACAAGTACATGCAATTGTTTGAATTCTCAACGAATAATAATCTATATAAACCCGAATGGGCAAGAATAATTTTCAAAGAGTGATGCATGCCAAAAACTGCTAACGGAATCGACAAAATAACACGTTCAGAGCAGATCTCAAAGATAAAGAAACATGAATCATCAATTCAAACATCGAGATTCAGAATTCATTCAAAATACCAAGAGAACGCGTAACGGATGAGACAAATTCACAAATTGAGCCCCAATGGAGAACCCCTTACCTGTTCCCCAAAATACGAATCAAATTCTCTAAGAACAATCTTGAAAACTAGGGCTTTCTATCGATCTCATTTTAATATTATTCTAAAAGAATAAAAGTCTATTTTATGAGTGACGATTGATGCATAGTTTTCAAACTTCCTTTACAAATGCGCGTTATTTGGGAATTAAAAATGACTTAATTTTAATATGAAAGTAATCATAAAATATTTTATAATTAATTTAAAATGCTAAATTAGTGATTTTTAAGCTATGCTCAATCAACTCAATAAAATTGCGAGAGTTATTAATATAATTTTTTAAATAAAATAATATTAAATGAAGACAAAATATATAAATATTTATTAAAATTTGTTGGCTATGGTATAAACTCAAATTTAAAAATACTAATATTTTTATCAATTTATCATATAAAATGATTTATTTTCATTAAAAATGTGTAGTTGGTCGATTCTATCACCTCTCCAAAAACAATAACTTTACGATCAATTATCACTTATACGAATAATCTACAAGTAAATCGACAACTTAACAAAATTGAAAGCACATTTAACTTCTGTTGTACCGACTCTTCAATTTTCCTTACGTATCCGTGTCGGACCGAGTCGACTCTCCGACTCGCTACGACTTTTGACACAAAACGACGTCGTTTTGATTTCTTCATTAATTATATTTTTTCTTCGTTAGAAAAGTGATGTATATACATTCACGACTTTGTCATATAATATATCTACTTGCGAATTAATCGTGTAAGTGATAATAGACCGAAATATGACTACTTTTGGGGAGATATGAAATAGAACAACTATATTCATTTTTTTTTATAAAATTGAATTCTTTTAGATAATAAATTGATAAAATATTTATAGTTTAAAACTTATAATCTAGGTAACTCTAACCAAATTTTAATATTATGTAATATTATTTTATTTAAAAATAATAGCCGAGTCGAAAATCCGACTCTTACAATATTGTCGAGTTAAGTCAAGTCGCGTTGTACCGAGTCGGTCGAACGAGTTCATGCTGCATAGCATTTAACAACTTATCCGATAAAGAAAAAATCGAATTAAGGACAAAATTAAAATGACTTTGTTTTGTGTCATGTGTCAAGTATACGAGATAGTCGAATTTTCGACTCGAAACGGGTGCGGCATAGTTTTTTAGGATGCCATTCCATATTTAATTTGATTTATTTAGTTTTCAACTTTGATTATTTTTATTATTATTCCAAATAAAGTCTACAAAATTTCATTTTGACAAAATCAATTCTCAATGATTTACGTGTTCCAAAAATTAGGTTTCATTGTTTTTTATTTCGACATTCTGGCTTTAAAAAATGCATAATTATGAGAAATGATTTTGAATTTTAAATATTTCAATATGCTTAATGTACTAAAGTCAGTGTTTTTATACCGGACGGTATACCGTCCGGTACATCAAATTTTGCTCGGTACCGATATTTTTTTTCGTACCTCCTGGTACCGGGTATTAGGATCGATTTCCTGATTTTTTCGGGTCTGATCCTAAAAACTAATTAAATATTAATTTTTTAAATATAAAATAAAATAAAATTTGATATCAAGCGGTATAGGCCGGTATACCGTCCGGTATACCGATTGTACCACTCATACCGGTGCGGACCGGTACGTAATTTCGGATCGGTATGAAAACATTGACTAAAGTTGATAAAATTGTAATATTTAGGGATTTAAAATAACCAAAATTTAATACTTGAAAATAAACTAAATTTGCCATAAATTTTAAAGTTTGGGACAAACGCCAATTTATCGATTTTTATGTACAATTTGCAAACATATTTATATAGAAAATTGATGTTAATTTACTATTTGATATGACTAATTATTGAACTACTAACTTTAGATAGCTCAATTATTAGGTGATAATTTTTAAACTTTATGTGTTTTGTTGAATGTTGTGTCACTTGACCGATATTGATACCCGATTTGTAATTTCAAAACTTCTAGGGACTGTTTTGCAATTTTCTCATTAATAAATGCAAAAGATATACTAGTTTGTTGAATCTGTATTTATCAAATCGAAGCGAATGACTATGGAAACATATTCTAAGATAAAGAATACTGAAATGAATTTGTTGGTTTGGTTCAATAATAAGGAATTTTTTAGTATATAATGAAATAGCGAATTTAAAAAAATCAAAGTAAATTAAAAAATTAACCATATATCTCTAATTATATAATTTAATATCTAAATTTATATTTTTAAATTAAATAAAATATTTAATTTTGTATCCAATATTTACTGATTTTCGATTGTTTACCGAAAACATCGAAATAATCAAAAAATAAAAGTTAAATATCCAATTAATTTTCAAAATTCTTGATTTTATAAAAAAATATTCACTTATATACTAGGCTGTTGGACATGTAATACGTGGACACTTAAAAACGGCAAAAACGGGAACGGAGATACGGTCATATTAAAGTGTCTATTAGAACACGTCAATACCACGAAAGATTTAAATTTAGTAAAATATAAACGAAAACATCAATATGTATGATGGAAGATAATAATATGTCATATATACTTGTTGTGGTTCCTTTTTAGGAGGTACCAACAGTCACCGGATTCTGAAAACCGATTTTATTTGTTGTTTGTGGAGACAACTTGAAATATAGAAATGGAAAGAACACAGACGATTTTAGCGTGGAAAAACTCCTTAAGAAAGTGGGAAAAAACCACGTTGCCGAGAGGAGAACCTCTACGGCAAATTCATTAATAAACCAATGAAAATGTACAAAGGGAATAAGAGCAGCGAAAATGAAATTACAGCTGCTAGCGTTCGTCGAAATTGCCCTCCAAATGGTCCTCTTGAACTTATCTTTTTACTCTGTATTTATAGAGGAGAGATGCGTGTAATCCACGCCCTGTAACCACCTCTGACAAGGTTGTTGAAGGTTGTTTTCACATGCTAGAAAACGTGGTTGAGCCCGAGGCGTGGAACGCACGCTGATGGGTCAACATCTAGTCTGCCGGGCCATAAGCTGTCTTCCGGGACCGAAGCTGTCTGCTTGGTCCTAAGCTATCCGTTGGGACCGAAACTGCCTGCTTGGCCCTAAGGTGTCCTCCGGGACCGAAGCAGTCTGTCGAACCCTAAGGTGTCTGCTGGGCCCGATCTTATACTTGATAATTTCAGCTGTCGAATCATTGCTTGGGCCTCACCACATTCATCTTGGTTTAGAACTTATCATTGGTCTCGGTTTAATGGTTCTCAACAAGAACACATCTTTAGTACCCGATTTAAAGGTTCTCAACAATATTATAAATATATAAAATAATCATATGATAATTGATTAAATTAAATATATAGTAAAAAAATAGAATAATTAAGAGTAAAATTATAAAATAAAAATAATTTAAAAATATAATATATATTATAATAACAGACAAAAATATTATAACTAGACACAGGAACACATGTCCCAAATATACAAAAACGTAAGATTAAAAAATATGAAGTATTCGTCCAAGATAGTTTATATATCCTTGATAGAGGGGTAATGGGCCGGGATAAAAGCCCTAGTTAAATCAGGTCACAGATATAAGCTCTAGGTTCTGAAGAAAGTTCACATCCATTGACGGAGCCGCCACCGTCGCTTCTATTCGTTCACCGCGCTCTCTCTTTTCTGTCTATATTTTTCAATTCTGAACTATGATCGGAATTCGTAATTCGGTCACAGAAAACTTCACATTATTTTTATCTGATTGCAATTTTTCCTTATGATTTTTTTTCGATTTTCGATGAAATTGATGATGCATTTCTTATTCCGATTCGGCTGTAATGCGATTCATCAACAAGAAGCAATTCTCCGTTTTTTTGTTCGATTTTCGATGAAATTGATGATTTTTTTCTTATCTCAATTCGATTACAATGCGATTCAGTTCGATTTTGTCATTTTTCAGTTGGATTTCATTATATGCATATTCATGTTCGTTGAATGTGAGGTGTATTTCGCAATTTCTGCTTGATTTGAACCATCATTGTTTTGTTTATTGTCATTTAATTGCCTCTATGAGTAGCCCTGTGTCAAATTTTCAAATTGATTTCATTGTGGCTTAGTTAGGAGGTCTATAAAGAATTGACTATAATGAATCTTCAAGTTTGAAGCTTTATTTATGTGCATTTTGATCTTCTATGTTCTCTTAAAAGCCTCAAATATTTTCCCCTGATTTCACATTACTAGTATAATATCGATACTTATGAATTTGTGATACACAAAATGCTTCTTGTTTTTTCGATTTGGCTAATTTGATCCCAAAATGTTTTCATTATATGAAACATTTCAAAAACTAATTTTGTTGCAAATTTTTTTCTTAGTAAAAATTCAAATTTATTGTTCTAATTTGTTGATTTAATAAACTTTTGGAATGTCTTGAGTCTAATTAAATGGCTTCTGTATTTTAATAAGACTATATTCTGTATGCATTCTCAAAATGTATTTTGATGTTAGAATATATTATTATAGTTTTTACAGAACAATACATCATTTATATTCTGATTATAAACAGAATGTATTTTCAAATTATTATTTGAATGCAGAATGTGGTACGAGGTTGGATTTGGAAATTAGAATGCATTCTCGTTATTTAAATTATAAATATATCATATAAAAAATCATATTTTTTTTTACCTTCAACAATCTCACATTTATAATGTCATTCGACATATTTGTAAGTTGTCTATTCTCATGTATCTTTAACGTCTAAATATAACAATGCATAGTTTTTTTCATCATGTAAATATTAGCGTCGATGAATCTAATTTGAATAAATCCAATTTTATACAGAATATTATTCTTGTTTTATAATTCAATTTATCAATTATAGAACATTCAATGTATTTTTGATTTATAATCATATTATGAAAACACATTCTTAAATTACATTTCAGTTTTCAAAATACATGCAGAACATAGCTTAAATTTGTTCGTCTCGCATCATTAGTTCCTATATTTTGTTTGTTTTTCTAAAAAATTCCAAATGTTTCTCAAATTAAGTAATTTTGAATTTTGAATTTTGAATTTTGATAAATTAAATTTATCAAAATTTAAGGTTCTGAGGATTATTTTTGACAAAAAATCAAATTTTAAGTATTAATATTTCCTTGAAAAACTTTGAGTACTATATTTTTTGGGCATATGATGATTTTGAAATTTCTTGCATATTCATCCGTGAAGCTATGAAATTCGAGCTTTTTAAATCTGATGCCCAAATGTTTTTTCTGAACATATTTCATGTGTCCACGGTGAGGATTATTTCGTGAGTTAGCTTTTATAACTAAATAAATAAAAACACTATATATATGTATATACTGTTAATTAAGGCACAAGTATGTATGCACAACATTTTGGTTAATTAACACTATTACCAACGTCACAACATTGTTTTAAATTTCCTGTATATCGGAAATTTTGGACTTACCGGATTCGGTTGATATTTTGTCAAAATACTGGTCGGTATAGGTTTTTTCGGGTCGGGTTTTTGTGGGTTGGGTCAGATTTTATATTAAAAAAATAAAATATGAATATTTATAATTTAATTTGTTTTAATATTCTGGTATGGATTCGGTACATATTCGGTATACCTGAAACATATATGGTATATCGATCCAATGAACTTGTCCGGTATACAGTTCGGTACCGGTTTTAAAACATTGCATTAAAAGACCAATTTTGTCAAAAATATGAATTTTAGAGATTGATTTTGCCAATTCTCCTCAACTTTAAGGTTTAGGAGGAATTTTGCCGAAGTTAGTTTTCTAGTCAATTTCAACAGTTTAGACACAAAGGAGGAGAAGTTGGACCTCAAGGTCTATAATATACATTTTGACATAAAATAAAGCATTATTATATTAAATTAAATAATAATTAAGAAAAAAAATAACTCCTTTGCCCCTTCTCATCCGGTGCGGCTTTTAATTGACAAATTGAGCAGTGAGAATTTCCGAAGAAAAACGAAGGTCAAAATAAAATACATAAACGAACAAATTTAGCTCTTATCTCTTCTTGTTTAGAATTTATACCAAGAGTTCTTCCATCATTCATGTAATCCCACAAAACCAAACTCTAGAATGTGAGAATTGAGGGTGGAGTGTGTTTAAATCGTTGTTTGTTCTATAAAATACGTTAAAAACTTAAAACTCACAAACCCAATTGGAACTGTGCCGTTTCGAGTCAAGAGTCGGAGCGCGGCGGCGCTCCGACGTGCTCTAAAATGAGCGATCTTAACACATCCAAGCCATCTTCTTTGTTCTTTCAACCATAACAAAAAATACGAGACAGTTATGAGACAATTACTGGATACACCATTCATACGAAATACATGCTTTAAAATACAGGTTCGTCCACTTCAGAATATTCATTGTTGTGGTTTGCTTCTCCGATCGATTTGATCATAAATGTGAGTCCCCGGTCGTAATAGAATTTAGTTGAATTAATATCATCGGACAAATATTTGGTCGTTCTAATCGTTTATCCTAATGAAATCCATGAATATGATCCATCGGCAAATAAATGCACGTGCATACACCAGCAAAATTCGCGAGTCCGTGCTGCTGAGGTTCGAGGTGCTGGGTATGGAGGTATAGGGTGTGACGATTTTAAAGTATACGATTTAGGGTCCGTCAAATTCAAGATAATAAATTAATCAATATAAATATTTGAAATTTTAAAATACACCAATACGTAAAAAAACAATTAGTTTTAAAACAATTTTAGAATGAAGATAAAATTCTTAATTTATCTTTGTTAGCTACTTGTTCTCATCGTTTTCCAATCATCGGTGTAGTTCTTTTCTATTCTCACAAGAGCTTATGTGCACTTTTTTATCCCACTTTCATTAACTTTAATTTTTTTTAAATATGTGTGTGGGTGCGTGAATATGTGCACTCACGCACCCGATGCGTAAAATTTGAGAATTTCAAGCATATGTACAACATAATATCTATTTTGCAAAGGGATTGCAATCCTATTTTTTAATGAGAGATGCACATAATTTGAAGGCACAGTTTCAACAAGTAAACTGAAAGATAAAATTTGGGTGCATCGAAGGTCTTCCTCCGGTAGAAATTGTTTCTGGTGGACATTTTTTCTTATCAATTTGTGATTACTTATCCAGGTAAAAGGCAACTCAGTAATAAGTTATACTTGAGGTTTGCCCTTCACCCTTTACCTATTTTTGTGATATTATATTTCTATAATTTTCAAGTATCGAGCTTTTGTGCATTCTTGTTTGTTTTAGTTGCACACCTCTAAAGTGAACGATTTTAGAAGTGTTGTTTCATCTTGTTCTTTGTTTTGTAGATCAACCGAGAAGTTACACTTTTGTGAAATTAAAAATCCCTTGAAAGTTTGCATTGATCACTGTGAATTGGCTATGAAACGAAGACCCCAGTATGTCGTTTTTTCGGATTATTTGCAGCCTCAGGGTTCCCTTTCCTCATCATCGCAGCAAACTCGGCGTAGTTTATCCGACCATCTTGCAGGTACGAGATTAACTCTTCTTAGCTATGTGTATAATGCTAAATTTCTAGAGTCTAGTCAATTTACGTGTGGAGTGTACTCGTATATAATGTATAAGAAGGAAAATATCATATAGTAAAAGATTTGAACAAATCATTTACTATGATCCACATTTCCACTTATAAATTAATTCACACCGCTTTCAATTTCCGATGTGTGACAAATTTCAGTATTTCAACACATAAATGGTGAATAACACTGTGCGTACATGATCGGAGTCGACTTCATTGATGATTTCTTTTATGTCGTTGATGTTATCTTTGCCGAATTTTCTTAAAGCTGGCTCCAATTCTTCAATGGTAATATACATGTTGGGATGACAAAACAAGTCATCAAGATAAGGTACATTTTCAATAATTTTCTTGTGTGATGATTTTCGATTTCGATGAGTTACGAATATTTACCCGCTGTTATCTTTATCGAAATACTGGAATGTTGTGTAGAGATGCTCTTCTCTGTCTATTATGTTTATGTGCATTGTTGCTCAGATGAATTCTTCATAATCTAGAGTCTCATTCCCATCACAATCAGCCTGTTTTTGAATTGGGAATTAGTGAAAAAATGGGAATCTGCACCTAGACTACTAGGGAAATGCATGGGTTAAGGTTAATCGGTTTGACCCGTAACCAGTTGGGGCCGAATATGTGCCCATTTCTATGGGAAATTAGGTTGTTCTAAAGGAAATCATATCGATCATTACAAGTATAGGATTTTGCATGTTGATATATTGGTGATATATTGAAATATCAGTATACTAACCACGATCGATGGTATATCACTACTGGTATGATTTCAATTGTTCTAAGGGGGCATGGGACGACCCAATCTATAAATGTTGACGAGTTTACGGGATTGACTCGTTGGACTGAATTTGTGCAACTTCTATTAAATTGTTTTAAAGGAAGTCATACATGTTGTTACCAGTATGATATACCCTATTCACGATCGATTGTATACCATCGGTATGACTTCATTGGTTTTAAGAGCATGGTCGGCCCAACCAGTAGATGTTGACGGGTTTGATCTGTTAGATTGAATTTGTGCTCCCCTAGAGGCCACTAAATCTATTATAAGATGTGTTTTCATATCGGTCAATACGTAAAATATTGATGGATATCGATATTTTGTCTGGTATCCCCGATACTGAACTCTGGAGTTAGACGCTGGTTTTTTGAGTCTAACCCTAAAAATAATAATTTTGTATCGCATGGTGGTATGTATTCTGCACTTGTATGAAAAACATTAATTCTAAGGGAATGAACTTACAGCTTCCATCAACCGTTGAACTTCGTATTCGAAGAGTTTTGTCGCTTGTTTTGACAATCCTTGCTTCAGCTCTTCAAGTGTTATGGTTCCACTTTGATCCATATCCATTCCTTTGAACATTTCTTTCAACTTCATAATCTCTTCCCCCCGACAAGCATACCGCAATCACCTGCAAAGTCGAACGAACACATCAAGACAATCCAAGTTTGTTTTCTATATTCATTCATACATACATACCCTTAGAGCGTATGTATGTATGAATGGCCTTGAATTGATTCATGGCTTTGAATTGCTTGAGTCGATCAAGAACAGCGTTATCGGGAGGAATATCGGGTGCCTCTTCATCTTCCTTTATCCATGGATGATCTTAAACCACAACACAATCAAAGAAGACAATAGAAAGGGGTTGTGGAGATTTATATAGAGGTCATTTACTTAGAACTTGGTATGTCGTAAGCCTTTGTTTCTGGTCAAAGCTAAGCATCCTCCTCACCAAATCCTTAGCGCCCGTTGAAATAGAAGGCCATGGATCTGAACTAAAATCAACGTGACCCCTTAGGATCGCGTTGAAGATTCCACTCTCCGATTCTACACCAAACGTATAAATATGTTAAAAGTACATATTTAACATAGAATAGTTTCTAATTTGTAAAATATGTTATATAATGCATAGTTAGTTAGATATATTATTTACAATATGATTTATTTTTCTTATTAAGTATTTTAAATAATATCGGAGCATCGGGTGTATTTTGAGCATGTTTTCATACCGATCAGTAATTCCATACCGATATTATTGGTACGAACGATACATCGGACGGTAACAAATTTTTGTTTTATATATACTAAAAAAATTGAAAATAATATTTAATTCTTTTTTCAAGGACATATCCAAAAAAGCTAGATTTCAACCCTAAAAATGTGGATTCCAACCCTAATATCCAGAATCGGGTGGTACCGAAAAAAATATTGGTATTTTCTGATATTTGACGTACCAGAAAACATAGTTTTGAGTTACTCAATATTTTCATACCGATTGGTACTGCGAATAGAGTATTTTCCTAAATTTTTATTTGGAATCTCGTATATTAAATGAATTTGATATTAGTTAATATAACCTGCCCAAAAAGGAGGAACTCGTGATAAAAGAATGTAAAGTATAACTCCAATACTCCAAATATCAGCTTCAGGGCTCTATTTCGGGTTTTTTCTAGGAATAACCTACTTCCAAATATCTTTCACCAAAATAACACACTTTCAAATTAATACCCCAAAATAACTTATTTACCTACAAATATAAGTCATATTTACCGCCAACTCATCATATACTACCGCCTTCCAATCCTCCTCTAAACCCTTAAGCATTTAAGAATTCTCATTACCAACTTTTAGAAATATGTGAAATATCAAGAATTTTTGTCCCCTAATCATCTCTTTCTTTGTTGCAGAGAATGTAAAGTCTTCCTACCCTTATCCGGTAGTTAAAGTGTTTTTTTGTTAGTAAATGTTATGGGTTAAATGGATCCTACTTGTTTGGTTTCCTTCATCTGCAAACCTTTAAATATATTAAATTTTGGCAAGANTACAACTAGATCGCAATGTTTTTAAAATCGGACCGGTTATCAAATCGTTTTCATGACAGTTGTGTATAAAATATTATATCAGGATGGGTTCGGTTAAGATCGAACCCACAACCGACTCATCATAAATACATATGATACAAATTCGACTCAAACTCAATTAATAATGTAGGGATATTTCATCTCTTAATTGGGTAAGATTCTTAAATATATCTTGAAAAAATTTTAATTTTATATACTAGATAAATCATGGTTCCAAAAATCATCGTTCTTGGCTAGCTCTATTAACATAGTCATGCCAATTAGGGATGTCAATTTGGTTTATCTGTCATATCTCCAATTGGTAATTGTCCCATTTATGAAGATTTGTATAATTAAATGGATGGTGGGTTGGGTAACTTTTTAAATTAGCTAACCAGATTAAGAATATATTGAGTTTGTTTGGTTTAGCTTTTTAAAATCGCGGTGTGGTGAGGTGTGGTGAGATGTGGTGAGGTGTGGTGAGATATGATAATCGTGAATTTTTAATTATGTTTGGTAAAATTGATGTATTATGATCGTGATTTATGTAAAAATACTAATATATCCTTATATATATAATTATAATAAATATAATTATATTATAATTAATAGAATTAAGGGTAAATGAGTCTTTTCCAAAATAACGATGAAGCCATAGCAAGTTTTAACAGCTGTGATGATATCGCAATTTTTTAACGATTATCACATCGCAATTAAGCTTGTGTTTTGCGTGCATTAAAAAAATCACGATTGAACAATCTCACCACATCTCACCGCACTTTTAATCGTAGTAACAAACAAACCCATTATTTTTAATAGATTTTGATAGCTTATTTAAGGATTCTTAAAGTTACTATTAAAATAATTATAATGTTTTTAGAATTAAATTTTTTTCATAAATTAAAATAACTATCATATATTATACATTATTTTGTCATCATAAAAAATAAGAAGAATACAATATTATAATAAATTTTTAAAAACTAAAATATACACAAAAATGTATGTATTATTTCAACAAAACACTTTTACGTTACTTCTAAAATCATTTCACTAGTGATTTTGACATCACTAGTGTGTGTTTATAAATATTAAAAAAATTATTCTACAAATAAAACCTTACAAGATGTCAATACATTTTTTTAACTCGTAATAGTAAAATTCTTATTCTATGTATTTATATACACAAAAATGTATTTTTTCAACAAAACCTCTTTCGTGATTAATAAAATAATTTTAGGAATGAGTTTAATATCACTACAACATGTATATATAAATACGAAATAAGGTTTCAAGTCTTCAATCAAAAAAATCATTTATAAATGGAGGCAAATTATGTAATTTTACTAATTTTTATTGAGAAAATTGCATAAATTACCCTCCAACTTACGAGCTGTGTAAATGTTATGTCCTCCAACTTATGAAATTGCAGGAATAACCCCCCAAGTTATCAAAACCATTTGTTTTTTACCCCTGTTATTTAGCACATTATTTTCCATTAAGTTTGCAAACATTTTTCTTTGATAGTATTCGTTCTCAATGTTCACAAATTATGCAAATAAATCTTTTATACGAAAAATTATACAAAATTGATACGTCAAGTTCGAGAAATGTGCATCCGGACGTAAAACAATAACAATGTCGTAGAGGGTCAATATTAGACGGTATTGTTTATTTGAGGTGTTGTACATGCATTTAATTAAAGTTGGAGGGTCATATGTGCATATTTTTATTAACTTGAGGTGTCATATTTGCAATTTCGTAACTTGGAGGACATACCCTTTACACCACCCGAAAGTTGGAGGATCACCGACAAACGCCACCCAATTTTTATTCTAATGAATAATTTTCAAAAAATTTAATAAAATTTTCAAATTATTCATTTTTAAATTTAGGTTTCATGAAACCAAGACATTTCGAAATTAAATAGAATCATTTGAAAATTCGATTTTATATTTATGTAAAAACGGAGTATTAACTACATTTAGACCATCTCCCACCATATATTTCATTATGTAAATATCTTCATTTTCTTTCACAATGTTTAATATTTATTTTATTTGCATTATTATAAAAATTTATATTTATTTAGATATGAATGAAATATATATAAATAAAGAAATATTCTATAATCTATACATTTACGTTTTAGAGAATTAAAATTTTTTAACTATCATGAATTACTTTAGGATAGGATAAATTAAATAGTTATAAAAATAATATATAACCCAGTTATATAAAAAAATAAAAAAAATATTTGTAAATGCATTTATGTTGAAGAATTTACGGTGTTATTAAAAAAGTTAAATATTGTAAATTCTTATTTGGAAAAAAATGAATAAAAAAATACACAAAATATTACAACCTTAGAATAAAGTGAGTACTTGTATATATATGGTTACGTTTTGGGCTTTAATATCATGGTCCGGAAATGAGAGGGCCCAATAAGTATTCCAAAACCCTAATTATATTTAAACTTAACTTTTAGTTCACGACGGCGGATTCCATTCCGATAACGCTAGCGATCGCCGTTGAACCCGAAACCGCCGTGAAGATGCAGATATTCGTGAAAACCCTTACGGGGAAGACGATTACTCTTGAAGTTGAATCATCTGACACAATCGACAACGTTAAGGCCAAGATTCAGGACAAAGAAGGAATACCTCCAGATCAGCAGCGCTTAATTTTCGCCGGAAAGCAGCTTGAAGATGGACGCACACTCGCCGATTACAACATTCAGAAAGAATCAACGCTGCACCTTGTCCTTCGTCTCCGCGGCGGAGCGAAAAAAAGAAAGAAGAAGACGTACACTAAGCCGAAGAAGATTAAGCATAAGAAGAAGAAGGTGAAGCTCGCGATTCTCCAGTTCTATAAGGTTGACGACTCTGGTAAGGTGCAGAAGCTGAGGAAAGAGTGCCCTAACGGCGAGTGCGGTGCTGGAACATTTATGGCAAATCATTTTGACCGTCATTACTGCGGCAAGTGTGGTCTCACATATGTTTACAACAAAGCTGGTGACGATTAAGGTCCAAATTTAGTCTTTTTTCGCTCAAATTTCACATGACTCTGCCCTTTTTTCCTTTACAACTCTGATTCTTGCTCTTGTTCTTCTATGCTTTCGTTTGATTTCAATAATAGCATTCCCATTACACTAATTATGCATATTTATATAACAAAGCTTAGTCTTGAGTACTGTTCTTCATGGTTCTTGAATATGTGCTCTAATCTCTTAGCCCTCTTTGTATCTGTGGAAATTGACATTTTTGAATCTCTGTATTTGTCATGTAGCATAAGTGCATTGTTCTTTATAGGGTAAGCTATTTTGACCTTAAAAATGCACTTGGAAACATTCTTGGGAATGCTTTGTGTTTTGTTTTAGTAAGCCATACATAAACTCCATAGCAAGGAAGATGAAACAAAGCCAATGCAATGTACCTGTGAAATCACCCCGGTTATCACCCTAGATACGTAATGTAGCTCAGTTTAGTGAATCTTCATATTTTAAATGCTAGATTAAGCTCCATCAATGAAGCTGATGCTAGTTTTTTGTACCTATGAATGCTAGTTTTGTGTTCAAGGGGGCTACATCGTATATATTTGGTGAAAATGCTCTATGCCAATGACATTTACGAGGATTTGAACTTTGATTGTGTTTTTACCTAAGAATTCTAGTTTTGTGTTCGATGGGGCTATTCGTATATTTAGTGAAAAGCTTTATGCCAATCAAAGTTACTAGGGTTCGAACTTTGATTGTTGTTTTGACCTAGTTTTTTGTTCAACGGAGGCTATATTAATGTTCGAGCATTTGGTGAAACGCTTTATGCCAATGAGAGTTATCAGGGTTCGAACATTGATTGTTGTTTTTACCTAAGAATGCTAGTTTTATGTTCAAAGGGGGCTACATTGTGGACTTTTGGTGAAAAGCGTTGTGCGAATGAGAGTTACCGGGGTTCGAATCTTGATTGTTGTTTTTACCTAAGAATGCTAGTGTTATGTTCAAGGAGGCTACATTGTGGACATTTGGTGAAAAGCTTTATGCCTATGAGAGTCACTAGTGTTCCAACTTTGATTGTTGTATGAATAAATCTAACGTCTAAGCGCTAACCTACCCATTGAAAATTTATGGTGTAAAAGGGTAGAAATCTCACCATATTGGTGCCAATGGAGTCGAAAGCTCAAGGAAAGGATACGGCCACCTGAAAAACAAACACAATATTTCGTAAGAGTGGTTTAGTTTGTAGATTGTAAGTTATTTACCTTGTCATGCAACAAGCATGAAGAATCCATTGGAAAACGATGTAGCTAAAGCTCAATAGAATGAAGAAGATTAGACCGAACCAATTACATGGCTACAATCGTAAACAAAGAGTGTATATTAGTTAGTAGATTGAATCGATCCGTATTGGAAATGAATCTGTATTAGTTACCATGCGATTCATCGAAGAGTCGATTATGAGAAAAATTGCGTTAAGGGAATGCTTGCATCGGTTCAACTGCGAGAAAAGAGTGTTAATTGTTAGGTAGATTGTCTTTTAATAAGGTTTTTGTCACCTTTGTGAACTTGAATGTTTCATCGAGCATGAAAGGTAGAAGAAGACACCAAAACACGATGTCAGTAAGAACCACAGCTCCCGCACATGCCTACACATCAAGCATCTATTTGAAATTGTATCGAAAAGAATGGCTTCGATAAGGGCATTTGCATTCTTGTTCGGACATATGGATTCATTACCTGATAAATACATAGCATCATGTTATCTAGAATCCCAAGATCCTTTGTAAGGTTATGTTTGAGACGAACATCTAATACGACGTAACCCGTTCGATTATTGTCTCCGAAAACTGAATCTCTAATATAACCATCATCTAGTTTCATATAAACCCAATTCTCTTTCGTTTGATATTGTAGATTCTTCGCATAAACCCGACATCCTTTCGCGGATACAATAGTTGCAAGCTACACATTAAGAAACCATTAGAATAAATTCTTAGTAATAAGTTTGAGGTTTTTTAAATAAATTTGAACAATGTTTCATAATAACAATTAATATTATATTGATATAAAAACACTAATATTATTTAGTGTAAATAATATATAAACACATCATATTATTTATCACAAATACCTTAATATAAATTCTTATGTAACCAAATATATCATCTAGGCCAATTTTTTCAAGAATTGTATGTATTTTAATAAGTGATTATTTTTTTTATACAATCATTTATTCAAAGTCTCACATTAACTAGTTATTTGCCCATATAAATAAATATATAAATTATAAACATAAGAATATTATGATTATTAGAAATAAGTATAAATTAATTATTTATTAAATCTCAATAATATAATTGGTTATAGCAATGGTGATAAATGCACAATAATTTTGCTCATATTTTGTATTTTTTTTAAAATCACGATTCAATGGGTTTGTTTGGTACCCCGATTAAAATAGCGGTGAGGTACGGTGAGATGTTGAAATCGTGATTTTTTTAATGCGCACAAAATATAAGGTTAATTGCGATGTGATAATCGTTAAAAAATCACGATATCTTCACAGCTGTTAAAACCAGTTGTGGCATCATCGTGATTTTGAAAAATACTTCTTTACCCTTACTTCTATTAATTATAATATAATTATATTTATTATTTTATATATATAAGGGTATATTAGTATTTTTACATAAATCACGATCATAATATCGCAATTTTACTAAACATACTTAAAAATTCACGATCATCATATCTCACCACACCTCACCACACCGCAATTTTAAAAAAACTGAACCAAACAAACCCAATATATCTCCCTAATTCTTATGGCATAATAAAATAAACTCAATATCAATAACTATACCCAACCCGAAGAACATATAGCAAATGATACAATTGATAATAGACGTAAAATAACAATAGTAATTACCAGGAAATACACCGTAACAAGGGAAAAAGTCCACCTAAAAAACACGAATCAACACAAAATCAAGAATTATAAAACAACGAGAAAATGATTTATTTGTTATCAAAGTTTTCTGATTTTAACAAATTTGATCTCAAACTTTCATTTGTTATATGAACCCCATATTTAATAGCTTTAGCAACAATAGTTATAAAGTTTACAAAAATTGACGATTCGTGTGTTGTATAATTAAATCCCAAAATTTGAGTATCAAATTTTATATATATTAAACTTTGAAGATTATATTTGCTATAATTTATGAAATATAAGTAATATTTTTGTCAAAAAAACAACATTTAGTTTTGCATTCAAATTCAAATTTTGATGAACTTACTGTGTGTAGAAAAAGAAAGCACCGAATCCAAATATCACTGAAACCTGATACATCAGAAAAGCCATTACAAGAAACGCAGAGGCTCTGTATATAAGAAGCCATCGTGGATCGAGATTATTCCAGCAAGTGGACCAGAGATCGGAGCTTCTCGGAGAGGTGTTTCCCCTCTTTATTAGAAGAATAACGGCGATTCCCGCCGGAAAAATTAAGATTAGCGAGCAGAGAAGAACCTGCCACTGCAGCCAATAACCTAATTCCCACGGCGGCGAGGGATAATCGGAATTGGGCATTTTCGCAGTCGCGGAGAGATAACCGGGAACGAGCACGCGGAGGTGAATTATTTAAAGATTTTAAAATTGGCGGAGTTTCCTTGATTGGGATTTATATTTTAAATTAGATAATCTGAAAATAGTTTTATTTATTGAGTGAAGTTTACACTGGTCCCCCAATTGAGTAAACCTCACGTATTCTAAGTTATGAAATTATGAAAATGATATAATTTTTGAGTAAAAATATATATTTGTAGCTCTCTAACTATAATTAAATGCACATAAAATATCTTAAATTTCCAATATTATTTATCATTGGTATTCTAACGAATTCGTTAATATTTTATATTTTATGTACAATTCTAAAACATCATGGGTTAATATTGTATAATTTTTCAATCAGGTATTATTTGCGTACTTTGAGTATCACTCATGTTAACGGAAAAACATTTGTCAACTTAACGGAAAATCATGTGCTATAATATCAGGGGTAAAATAAATGATATTGATAATTTTATGTGTTATTCTTGCAATTTCGTAAGTTGGGGGCATGCCCTTTACACATCTCGTAAGTTTATGCAATTTTCTCTTTATTAATTAACAACTTGATAATTAGGCTTTTTCCATAATTTGATACAGGTGAAATAATTGTTTTTTTATGTGAGTCTTGATGTTGGAAATGTTTGTTTTTCTAACAGGAATGAATTCGATACGTTGTTATATTGTTCGGTTCGATCAATTCAATTTGGTAGTGTCAATAATATACTCACGCGTCGAATACTAAAGGGTTTGTTAAATTTATATAGTCGAATCAATTTCATATGGGGAGTGTGCTATGATATAACGTATAAGGGATATGAGACCATACCGTAAAAGACTTGAACAAATCATTTACTATTATCCACATTCTCTCTTATAAACCAATCCATTCCACTTTCATTTCCGATATTAGACAAATTTCATTATTTCAACACATTCCCCTCAAGTCCAATCATTTGACAAGTTGAACTTGACTATTCAAACTGGTTACCAACCGGCAATTTCATTAAGCCGAACTAACCTCCGACAAGGTCACTCATGATTTTTCCGAACTCGCTCCGATACCATGTTAAAATAGAGAGAAATAAGGAGGAACATAAAATATGATTCTCATTCACACACCTCAATAAAATACTATTACATTGTTTAAATAAATACTAAATTAATTAAATAAAGAAACAAATATTAAATTCGAAATGTTCAATTGATTGTTTCCATGATTGATGAGAATATTAGTTTATATTTCCATAATCGATCATGTAGACTAATCTTATAGTGTTGAAATAATTGAATTTGTCCAACATCGGAAATGAAAAGTGTGATGTATTGTTTATAAGAGGGAATATGGATCATAGTAAATGACTCGTTCAAGTCTTTTACAGTATGATCTCATCTCCTTATATGTTATATACAAGCATACTCTCCATATAAAATTGACTTGACTTTAGAAATTTAACAGAGTTAGTATCGTTTTATCTTGGTCGATTCTTTAAGATAACTGACGTAGTCGATCGAAGATCTTTAACATATATTGATAGTCAGCAAGTATGTGTTCGTGTGTATACTTCTTATTATGATTTCTCATCCACACATTAGGTCAAATTCAAAAAAATCCAAAGTACTAGAAAATATGGTGAACTGGTTAAAATTATTATTATTTTTAAATTAAAAAAATATAATTTTATATTATATTATATTTATACTTAATTCAACTTTGAACATTAAATATATCACTCATTTTCAGTACGATTTTTGCAACAATACATAAAATATGTTTGGCCAATATTAAGGTGAGTCACACATAAAAAACGAGTTTTCAACCAGAAATAATCGAAATTATGGGTGAGAAAAAATTTTGGAATTCCGAATACCATATCGAAATTTTGTTATTTCGGTATTTGGTATTCGGTTTGATAGTTCTTTTTATGAAATTTTGAAATTTAGTTTGATATTCTGTAAAAAGAATAAAAATTCGGTTATACCGAATTATCAAATTAATTTATATAATATTTATATATTTTAAAATTTTTAATTGAACCATAATTCATTCAATTATTAATATAGAATTTTGATATCTTGAAGTCATTAATATGAGATTTCTCATACTTGCCAAAATGACTTGTGATATTATTGTTATGTTAATCTACACAGTTTCTTTTAAATCTTTAATTATCACTAGAAGATATTTTAAGTAATGATTATTTTGGTGGTACGATATTATATTTGTTTGATATATTAGATGGACGAGTCTTTGATTCTTATAGAAGTTTTTTTAGTTGAAAAAATTTGGAGACATTTATATGCACTAAAGATTGGCTTCGTAGACTACATTCTTATGATATTTATGAAAATTAATACGAGAAAGATAAGTTTTAAAATGATAATTTAGATTTTACATAAATAAACTATTAATTTCTCATTTATTTTATAATAATTATTTTCGTATTTGACTTCAAAACTTTTATAACATTCTACATTTATATTGGAGTATAAACATGAAGAATTGAAGATTTTTTATTATATAGATAAAACAATGTGATCAATGACTCAATCATTGTCTTTTTAAAATATTTTTCTATGTACTTGATTTAAGATATGCATGAGATG
Source organism: Utricularia reniformis (assembly GCA_009725065.1). Lineage (NCBI taxonomy): Eukaryota > Viridiplantae > Streptophyta > Magnoliopsida > Lamiales > Lentibulariaceae > Utricularia > Utricularia reniformis. Next base: position 44,692 of record RWGZ01001413.1, read on the forward strand.
TTATTGATTATTTTTTTAGGTGATTTAACTTTGGTATTTTAGTACCAATAAAGAAATATCGAAATTATTTAGGTATTTCGGTTCGGAACCAAAAAAATATTGGATTGGAATCGATATTCGATTTTGTTGATAATTTGATATTTAATATTTAGTTTGGTTTGATATTTAGCACCGAACGTTCACCCCTAATCGAAATTGTATTAGATTTGGAAACATGTAATTTTATAAATTTAGTATTTTGTAAATTTTAAATATATCAGAATTTGAATATGAAATAACTGCATTGGAGGATTTATATTTTAATTGAGCAAATAAAAAATAGTTTAAAAATTATCCACATGTTATTATGACTTTTTTCTAGCCAATTAAATATTATTCAAATTTTTTTTTTAGTCAACTTGAATTTTTCTTTCACTTCTAACAAATTTGGTTCCTCATTTTTGTGTGTGTACTTTTAGTATATGAACTTTGCGTTTTCTCATGGTAGTCATACCGGTGGTATACCGCCCGGTATACCGATCATACCGGTAAATATCTGTTGTGATCGGTACATCGATATTCCGATATATCACCGATATATCGTTGGTATATCGAAAAAATCGTTCATACCAGTCTAGACCGATACGAACTGTACCGACCGGTATGACTTCCTTGCGTTTTCTAGAATATTCATTTTTAAAATTTATAAATTAGAAAAATTTGATTATTGTAGTTTGATATTTGTTATCGAAGTCCGATAATTTATTTTGTCAAAATTGAAGAGTAAAAGAGTTAATTCTAACCAGTTTTTTACTCAAATAATCCTTCCACATTTTTTATTTCCAAACATATATATTTTACTTTTTTACTTAAGAATACCCAATCAATTATGGAAAATGAGAAAAAAATTAATATATTTTAAATAAAAATATAATATTGATTTGAAAGCACAAAATTTATTTATTTATTTACAATTTCAAATCAAGATAAATTCAATGCATTTTCTGTATATTTGGATTAATATTATTTACTTTGAATGAAATAATTTTTAAAAATTTTATGACTTTCTTCTAAAAAATGGATGATATAAAATGTATGTTACACGAAATAGTTGTGGTATGAGATATTTGGGGTGTAAGGATACGAGATTTTTTCTTTTACAGATACGATTAAGGTGTACGAAAAAATTCTTTGGTTTTAAAAATATTTTTATAAATTGTTTTTGGAAAACTAATATTTCAAATAATTTTAATATTTAATATAAATTATTTTTATTTATTAATAAATAATATTATTTCTTATTTAAATTCTGAAAACGGTGCATTTTAATTTAAAACTCAAATGAATACAATTTGAATTAGATTTTATTAAATGAAAATCATTGGATTCCATTATATTTCTTTATTTATTTACAAAATATATCTATTAATAAAGATGTGAAATAATAATAATTTTTTATTTTAAACTAATCCAATTAAATGAGATTTAGTTAATTTACTTGTCTAGCTTCTTGTTTAAAAATAGGACAAATGAATTTTGTCCCCATAATTTGATATTTTGATCTCCAAAACTTATACATTTTGACAAAATAAGTCTCCAATATTTGATACGGACAAAAATATTATTTTTATGGCAAAACTTTAAAGTTCTGACAAATTTTATCCTCCGAAAATGCAATATTTGACAAATCAAATTCACAAAGTTACAAAATTGATTCCCAAAATTGGATTTTGAGTGATGATCTTTGACAAATTTGAAAACTTTAGGGACCAATTATATCATACGAATTAAACTTTAGAACTACAAAATATAGGTACAGATTTTGCTTTGATGATCACAATTGCCACAATTATAAAACATTGGATACTAAAATTATCAATATAATGAAACCATGATAACCAAATTTGTGTATAGTCATTTAATACTATTATTTTAAAATACTTCTATGCAAAAAAAACGCATTCCCGTTTCTTCGATGTACCATGAACAAGAGAAACACGAACAAAAACATTTCAATGTAAAATGTTTCTTGAGTACTCATATTTCATGTGCTCCAATGTCTTAATCCACTTTGTCTCTGCACAAATTTACATTTTTCAATATCTTTACTTTCATTTACCATAAGTGCATTGTTCTTTAGAGGGTAAGCTATTTTAACCTTACAAATGCACTTGGAAACATTTTTGGGAATACTTTGTGTTTCGATTTCGTAAGCCATACGTAAAGTCCATAGCAAGGAAGATGGAATAAAGTTAGGGCAATGTACCTAAGAAATCACCCCGAATATCGTACTAGATAAGTAATATATATAGAAAAACACAGGAGAATGTAGTTTAAGTCAACGTATAAGAGTGATGAATCACATAACCAGTTACCGTAATACAAATAGAAAATCATAAGAGAATGTAGTTTAAGCCAACGTATAAGCGTCATGAACAATATAACCAGTTATCGTCCTAGATTTTTAATGCATCTAATCATAGAAGAGTTTCATGTAAGCCAACGTATAAGAGTGATGAATCGCATAATCCGTTACAATCCTAGATATATAATACACATAGAAAATTATTAAATGTCATTTAAGCTAACGTATAAGAGTGATGAATCACATAACCAGTTACCGTCCTAGAAATGTAATACACATAAAAAATCATAAGAGAATGTTATATAAGAGACATCACCGTGTATCGTTCTAGATATGTAATGCATATAGAAAATCATAAGAAAATGTCATATAAGCTAACGTATAAGAGTGATGAACCATATAACTCGCTATCGTCTTAGATATTAATGCATATATAAAATCACAGGAGAATGTGATTTAAACCAATGTATAAGGGTGACAAACCGCATAACCAGTTATTGTCCTAGATATGTAATGTATATAGAAAATCATAAGAAAATATCATTTAAGCCAATGTATAAGAGTGATGAACCAGATAACCAATTATTGTCCTAGATTTACAATGCATATAATCATAGAAGAGTTTCATGTAAGCCAACGTTTAAGAGTGATGAATCACATAACCACTTACCGTCCTCGATATATAATAAACATTGAAAATTATAGAAGAGTTTCATGTAAGCCAAAATATAAGAGTGATGAACCAACATAATCAATTATCGTCCTAAATATGTAACGCATATACAAAATCATAAGAGAATGTTGTTTAAGGTAACGTATAGGAGTGATGAAGCATATAACCGGTTATCGTCCTAGATATTTAATAGATATATAAAATTAGACGAGAGCACCAACGTATGAGAGTGATGAACTACACATTAAAGTGAAACGAAATCACTTATATGCATCATAGAATTAGTATGATAATGTTCAAAGGAAGAGATCTCACCATAGTGGTGCCAATGGGGTGGAAAGCTCAAGGAAAGGATATGGCCACCTGCGAAGATAACACATTTTTTATAGAGCGGTTTAGTTTGGAGATTGTAAGTCATTTACCATGTCATGCAACATGCATGAAGAATCCATTGGAAAACGATGTAGCTAAAGCTCCATAAAACGAAGAAGATTAAACCGAACCAATTACATGGCTGCAAAGTGTCTTTCGTTAAAAACGAGTATATCGTAGTCAAAAGATTGATGAAACATAGCATGCAATTTACCATACGATTCAACGTAGATTCGATTATGAGAAAAACAGCGTTTACGGAATGCATAAATCCGATCAACTGCGGTAAGTTAAACAAGAAAAGTGTGTTAACTATTAGCTAAGTTGTGTAATTTTGATAAGGTATTTTGTTACCAGAGTGAGCTTAAATGTTTCATCAACCATAAATGGAAGAAGAAGGCCCCAAAAAACAATATCAGTAAGCACAACAGCTCCTGCACATGCCTACACAACAACATTCATGAGAAACCCGACATTGAACCGGAAAAAAACAGCTTCAATAAGCACATAAAGAAATGAAAGATTCATAACCTGATAAACAGATACAAGCACATTATCGAGAATCCCAAGATTCTCGATAATGCCGGGGTTAAGACGAAGATCTAACTTGACGAAACCTGTTCGATTACCCTCTATAAAAACGGAATCTCTACTATAATAATCATCACTCTTTAGAAACACACCATTCTCTTTATTTTGATGATTCAAGTTCTTCTCATGAACCCGACAACCTTTAGCTGATACAATAGTTGCAAGCTACACAATAAGAAGCCATTAAAAGATGGGTTAATACCCCTGAATCAATCAATTACAATATAAAAAATCACTGCAGTAATTACCATGAAATACACCGTAACAAGCAAAAAAGTCCACCTAGAAGATACGAAGCAAAGGCAACAGAAAATCAAGAGTAATAAAATGACACTATAAAAATTGAGTAAATTAACTTACTGTGTGTAGAAAAAAAAGGCAATTGGTCCAAATGTGACTGAAACGTGATACAGCAAGAAAGACATTACAAGGAAAGCGGAAGCGCGGTATAATAGAAGCCATCGGGGATGGAGATTTTTCCAGCAAGTGGACCAGAGATCGGAGCTTCTGAGAGGGGCGTTTCCCCTTTTGATTAGAAGGAGAATGGCGATTACCGGCGGGAGAATCAATATGAGCGCGCAGAGAAGAACCTGAAACTGCAACCAATAACCTAATTCCCACGGCGGCACGCGAGCGTCGGAATTGGACATTTTGGTCGTCGCGGGAAGATAACCGGTACAAGCACGCACAACGCCGTAATGTTAATTGTCAACTGTCAACAACTCTCTGAATAAATGTTTGAAAAGAGGTTTTCAGTGAATAAATATTGCTATTAATATTTTTAATATTAAATATCATATTTTATTGTGCACCTTTTAATAGGGTGACCACTAGATTATAAAAATAACAAATTCTAAACTTTTTATTTAATATCCATCTCATTTCAATAAAGTTTTAGAATCCATAGCTAAATACTTAAATTATTTCGATATTTTGGTATCATGTTATAATTGTTAATTTATAGTTCTAAATTTAAAGTTAGACACACACTAACTTTCTACAGTTTATTTATACAAAAATATAATATATTTTTATTATTTCTATTTCTATTTATATTTGACTATATATTGTAATTATNTTTTTTTCATTACTTCAAGATATATAATTTTTTGAGTTTTGAATTGATGTGTTTCTTTCATAATTCATGATTAAATCATAACCAGCCCTCCAATTAGTTAAATATAACTGCTCTAGTCAAGATTTACACTTTATTTATAATTTTCAAACTTATATTTATGTTAATGTGGTGTAATAACGATTTATAAGTTTTGCATTTACAGTTCATGGCGACTTCTCATAGATGAACAGAAGAAGAAGTTGAACTTTTATGTTCTGCGTGGTTGAACACTTCCATCGACCCGGTAACTGGCAATTCTCAGAGGATGGAATCATTTTGGAAGACAGTGACAACTTATTATTGCGAAGCAATTACCTCGGGCGGAAAAACATCAAGAATTCGTGACTCTGAAGCTTTAAGGAAGAAATGGCGCATGATTAGCAAGGATGTTCAAACTTTTTGTGGGAAATATGATAGAGTGAGTCATGCTCATCCAAGTGGCTTTAACAGTTACGACTATGTTGATAAGGCTTTGGAAGCATACCACTCCGAGGTTGGAAAATCATTCACTTATTTGAAAGCTTGGAAAGTGTTGCGGGATCAACCTAAATGGAGGATGGTATATCTATTCGTTTACATATGCCATTTATTTGTCTTTCATGTTATGTTAGTTAACTTCTTAAGTTAGCTTAATATAGGTCATTGATAGTAGAATTTCAAGAACCGAAGGAGGAACACAAATGAGTGATGTTGGGGGAATTAGATCATCGATCCAATCGTCACAGATGCCTTCTGAAACTGAGTATGGTCCACAAGTTGAGCAACGTCCCATTGGAAGGGATAAAGTCAAACGACAGCGCAATGCATGAAGCACCTCTAAACAAATGTCCAACGAAAAGAAAGAAATGTTGGTGTCGTATGAAAAAAGGTTAGCAGAACACAGTTCCAAGTTAGATAGCCATAATGATCTATTTGCTGAACACAATGCAATTTCGTCGGCTCGAGAGATGAGGAAATTACTTGAGATGAACACCAGCATCCTTAATGAGGTGCAACTACGTTTCTACAATGAAGCATTTACACGAGAAGTTGCAACTTGGAACAATGTGCCCCGCTCCTTATCTGATCAACCTACCATGAACTTGAGCGATGATGATGATTGACTCGTTAGTATGCTTTGTAACTTTTTTACCTTTCGTTAGAATACTAAATATCTATCACTATGTGACTTTCTCGTTTTGATGCGGTTAAAATATGTTTTATGTTTTGGAACTATGTTTGTGTATGAGTGAACTTTTTTACAATTGCATCGTAATTTTGTAATTGTGTTGATCAATAATGTTGAGATAATGAAATCATTGATGTGGTTTGTTTGGAAGCATTTAAATCGAACAAAAATATTTGTCATTGTATTGTTTTTTTATCAATAATGTTATATTTATCCCAACTACTCTACCTACTCGACCTAATATTTCACCTACTTCTTCTATCCAATTACTCAATTATTTATCTCATATCTACCACAATTACCTAATGTTATTTAAGAATGGCTTCATTGTTTGTTTGGAAGCATTTAAATCGGACAAAACTATTTGTCATTGTATTGTTTTTTATCAATAATGTTATATCTATCCAACTACTCTACCTACTCCATCTAATATTTCACCTACTTCTTCTACCCAATTACTCACTTATTTATCTTATATCTACCATCATTACCTATTGTTATTTAAGAAAGACTTCATTGTTTGTTTCAATCATCCCAAGTCTTCATCATCATATTTTCTTCACTGCGAGATGAATCCCAATGATATACATGTGGAGTTATATAGCTTTCAGAGTCTAGGAAATATATCAGACTCGATATCACATGCAGTGGAATATCTAATGGAGAATGAGCAACCCGGTGAGTCGTCCAATAAAGCAAGAAGACGTAAGTCTGGAAAGCGTTATGTAGTCGAGCGTGGTCAGGAGACTGGGCACGCTCGACTGATGGCGGATTACTTCACTACCAACTCAACATACACCACTGCACAATTTCATCGTCGTTTTAGAATGTCTCGCACATTATTCGAGCGGATCTCTGCAGCTGTTGTAGCAGTAAATCCCTATTTCGAAGAAAAACTAGATGCTACTGGCCGTTGCTCTATATCGACACTTCAAAAGTGCACGGCAGCTATACGTATGCTAGCGTATGGTTGTTGTGCTGACGCCTATGATGAATATGTTCGTATTGGTGAAACCACTACTCTTGAGTGTCTTAGACATTTTGTATCATCAATTCGAACTGCATTCGAAGTTAGGTACATGAGACGTCCGACCTCCAAGGACATTCAACGCTTGATGACATGGGCAGATGACCGTGGGTTCCCAGGAATGCTTGGAAGTATCGATTGCATGTATTGGATGTGGAAAAACTGTCCAGTAGTTTGGCAGAGTTAATATGCTCGTGGTGAAAAAGGTTTCCCACACAATAGTTTTAGAGGTTATTGCTTCTGCGGATACTTAGATCTGGCATGCTTTCTTTGGAACGCCTGGGGCAAATAATGACTTGAACGTTCTGAGTCACTCAACTTTATTGGATGATTTACATATAGGCAAAGCACCAGAAGTTCATTTCTCCGTGAATGGCAATACATATAATATGGGTTATTACTTGGCTGATGGGATATATCCAGAATGGCCAGTGTTCGTGAAATCAATCACTCTCCCTAAAACGGAGAAAGCACGTCTATTTGCTGCTCGACAAGAGAGTGCTCGAAAGGATGTAGAGCGAACTTTCGGAATACTTCAAACGAGATTTGGAATTATTACTTACCCTGGTCGTTTATGGGATCAACAAACTCTATCAGATATCATGTATGCATGCATTATATTGCACAACATGATTGTTGAAGATCGAGGCAATGTTCTTACTTTCGATTCGATGCAATTTGAACAAGAAGATGTTAATCAACAAACATCTTCTCTACCTGATCAAGCTAATGTATCATTTCAAGCGTATCTTCAACGCTCAATGAAGTCTAGGGAAGTGAGAGCTCATCGTCGTCTTAAGGCTGATTTAATAGAACATATGTGAGCTTATTCTCGTACTAATTAGTGCATTCTACTTTGTATAAGTATTGTTGTTTGAATCACTTTGTTTACTTAATCAAATGCTCTAATGTCAATGTTAATCTAAAAATATTTTAGCTTACTTATGTTCATTTTATTTACCAATAATAATGATTTGATATGTTAAAAATGGAAATAAACAAATAAAATAAATAAAAATTGTAAGTGTCCGGACATGGTTGTAGAATTGAGAGTAAAGTTGTTATTTAAAATATTGATATTAATATTATGGAAATATAAAGATGATGTAGAGAGAGAGAAACAAGTTTCCGGACGGACAAGGATAGAGATGACCTTATATTCACGGTTTTTGACATTCACTCCTATGTAAAATAATTATTATTGTTGAGTTCATCTAGTTACAAAAAATATTTACTTTTGTAATATTTTTGAAAATTCCAATTAAACCCGTAAACCTTTTATTAATTATTTGTAGATTAAAAATTTTATAATTATAAAAATATTAATAAATTAATGAAATATGCTTATTTTTTAATAGATTCTTGAATTACTTAGGTAATGTTCTGTCCATATTTTTAAAATGTATTTTGATTGGTAGAATATATTATCATAGTTTTTTGTTTTTACATAATACTATCACATTTAGTTTGAATATGAATTGATATATATATTTTTATAGTTTAAATATGAATTGATAAAATATAAGAAATTATTAATCAAAATAAGAATTGATAGAATAGAATGCTTTTCAAATTTTGATCTGAAAATCAAAATGCATTCTCGTTATTTAAATTATAAATATATCCTCCAAAAAACATAATTTTCTTTCAATCCTCGAATTTCCTCATATTTTTGTTCAATATATTTGTAAGTTTCATATTCCAAAGTATCTTTAATTCATGCAACCAAGTCCATGTATAATTAAATTAGATATAATCTTATTTATAACTATAAGGGTAATAAAAATTTTTCTTACTTAAAATATATTATTAATTCAATTTTATACAAAACATCATTTTCAATCTTAACAATTGCAGAACACTTAATATATTCTTAATTTATAATCACATTATCAAACACATTCTAAAACTACATTCTAATTCTCAAAACTAATAAAGTCATTAGTTTTGAAAGCTCCATCTCATATAATGACTGAGAAATTCTTTATAATTAATCCATTAAAACTTTTTAGTACCAAATTCTCATTCAAGTGCTTCATGTTCCTGGTTTATAAGTATAACTCATTTTCAGACACAAAGAGGAAGAATAACACGGTCTGGTTGTGGCTTCTAGAAAAAAGCACCAATAACACAGACACAAGATATCTATAACCTCAACATATTTCTTCTTTTGATGTTTCACAATCTACTTGAGTATACTGGACTACGATTGGCTCGTTCGAATAGAAGTAGGCACGAGCTCCTGCAAAAAAATGGAACCATTAACCAAAAATGTGAAAAGGGAAGTTACCTGTGAGTATGAATTCTGCTGTAAGCTTACTTTCGAGGTCATCATCATCATCGAATCCAGCGATCTAACTCTTTGAATCTGTTTATTGGACTGAAGACGAGGAGTAAAAGAGTTTCGAGAATGAATGGATGATTTTGCAGTCATCCATAGCCATGATTCAGATGGTGAATCTGGTAATGGTGGAACTAAAGGCAATGGTTTTTTCACAAGCTCTTTGTTACTGTCGAATACCTCTTTCTGATCTTTCCGCAAATCGGGCCGATTTCTAGTTGATTTCTCTAATAATCCTTGTTTTTTGTATGAAGATATATCTATATGTACTGTTTTCTCCACTGCTTCTCTAGCTTGAACTGATCCTCTAGTATTTGCATTACTCTTTGACACATCGTGTAGCGCATTAAACATCTTACGAGACGAAGCTATCTTGTTGTCATTCATCTTCTCAACTTCATGACACCTTGGAGATTCATTTATGCTGCATCGATAACGCCTCAACTGAGACATTTGTGAATGCTGGGAATTCATTAACTGATCCGAATCCGAGGTCAAATTACTGCTGTTTTGTATAAGATCTTGAGAAAGCGAACCGGAATGATACTTCTTCTTTCGAACCTCAAGCTCAGGGCAGCCACTCTGCATTGATCGAAAAAATGTATCAAGTTAGCTAAGCAAGTTAAGAATATGAATGAAAATTACCCTGTCAAGAGGTCCACTAGTTGCGTTTCTCGTAAATAATCGACTTTCAGTAGCTTTAGGAGGTGAGGGTGCCTGTTTCTTAGATTTCAGTCCTGGAAGTGGATTCATAAGGCAAAAATTACTCTTTACACAGAACCGGGGAAGAATTCCCCAAGCGAGTAGCCTCCCTGACTTTTTTGAACGGATTTGTTGCTCTTGATCATCTTCGCTTGCTACATCATCTGAATAGTTCGTAACTGGCTTCGTTGTTTCTACTACGGCAGCCTTGGCTTCCCGTATAAATCTCTTCATCATAATGTCTCTAGTTTGTGAATCAACACTAAATGGCAAAATAGATAAACCATGATCATCACTAATCCGATTAGCAATGCTATTCAAGGCACCTGATTCTTGAGATGAAAGCACATCGAGTGCATCCGAGTATGAATCTCCACTATCATAACCATTTCCCTTGTTGCAGTTCAATCTACCATTGAAGGAAAAAGCTTCAACTTGAGGGCGATCATTAACTCTTTCCCTATAAATGAATTTTGACATCCTGCTAGTAAGTTCTCCAGAACGGGATCGTCTAATTGAATCGAAGGATCTAGCTGGTTGAAGTCTTGTAGTGCATTTTGCTTGGCATTTGAAATCATCTTTAGGCCTTCCAGGGCTTTGTTCCCAGTGAAATGGGATGCCATCTGGTTTGATCACAATATGGGATCCTCGTTCAAATACATTTGAGTTCAAGAACTGGTGATTCTGGATCATCTTTCCATGTACATTCTCAGAAGATTTCAATGGCGATGAATATCTCCTTGTTGACATTAATGGGGCACTAAGATTCAGTTGCCTTTTCTCCATTTCAAACTCCAGTTTTCAATGTCTTCTGTCTAAATTCCTAGTCACTTTGAACAACCAGTACTCAACTAAATACATATACATTGTCAGCAAACTAAAATTTTACTCAAGAAGACACTCCTAAATCTGTTTCTGGTCTTAAGAGAATGCCCATTTCAGGATTCAAGCGATTCAAAATCAAACCAAAAGTCGCGGTAAAATTAAGAAAAATCTGTACCAATTTCTCAAAATACCACAGATCCAGATAAGAAAAAGCCAAAATCCCCATAATGTGATTAACAAAAGATGATACAATCTCCAAATCTCAAGCTCAACACAATAAAATCACTAAAAGTAGAACATCTAGCAGAAAATTAGCTTATAACAGAAAACAATGTAGAACCACAGAGTTTACCTGAAAGTGTAAAATGAAAATTAGTTTATTGGGGATTTCTTCGAGTAAACGTGAGGCGGGCAGTGAAAGAGCGAACAAATGATAAAAACAACGATGAGATTCCATTCCCACCCTAGTAGAGACCTTTGTCAGGGAAGCAGCAGACTGCAGCGGTAATTAGTGACTGACCAAAAGCAGATGAAAATTAACAACGTGGTGGGGGCGGGAATTAAGGAAAATGTTGACGCCATATGGAAATGGCATTGTGCAATTCTTGACTTGGGTTTTCGTTTTCCTTTCCGACGTAGAAAAATACGGCGACAGTTAAAAAGCCCCACCCGCATCGGTCTTCTCTCTTAACGGGTCACCTAGTTAACGTCTAAAGTTGATAGCTTAGCTTTTGACGGGATCTTCCATACCAAATTTATGAGTCTTCTTCCACATATACCCATGATATTTCTTATATTTACATATATACCTGTTATTTTATTTGTTTTTATTATCTATTTAATACAATAGTTTTTTAAAAAAATCAAATTCTACTATGGTTTTATGTATTTTTATATAAAATTCTTAATATTAATCAAATTCTTAATACAGATCCAGAAATCAAATTCTTAATGTTCAACATCATTTTTATAATGTATTTTTATATAATCAGTAAAATATAATATAAACTATTCAAACTATACTCTTATTTTTTCTATTACAATGAATTTATTAATTATATTACTTATAATCGTAATAAAATACATTTTTTCGTATATCTAATAGTTTTTATAATAAACTATTTTATTATTTATAGTCGTAAATTAAATAATTTTTTAAATAATTTTTTAAAAACACGATTACATTTAGTCCAAGGTTTTTTTTTTGAACGGATTGTTTAGTGGTTAGATGTTAGAATTATTTCTGCAACCACACCAGGATTCGAACTCTGACAACCTCCAATGGCTTTAAACCTCTTAACCGATAGACTACACAAGATTGCCTTAGTCCAAGGTTATTTTATGAAATGAACTGTAAAATCTTATTATTATATAAGGAAATAAAAAACAAATAACAAAGTGTACTCATGAGAGAATAAGATATTGACGAATAATAATATTATAAATTCACATTGAATACACGAAAACCTTTAATATGAATTTCAACTTTAACAAGTTGAATTTAATGTTAATTGTATAAAGTATGAATACTTTTGTATTAACATTAATTCATTAAATTTTGAAGATTGCATGGCAATAAAATTTATGGGACCAATAATGTGACATTAACACAAGGTGTATTTATTGCCAATATGTCAAGGGCATTAGTCTTAACGTACAAAATTTCAAATCCATATTAGTTAAGAGTGATACATATTAGTTTGTCACAAACAATACATAGCATTTATCTAGATCCCATGCAAATCGGAAATTTAAGAATTCTCGCGTTGGGTAGTCCCAAGATTGGTGAGCCTCATGGGAAGTTGTTCGGCACTAGGGAAAAATAAAATCGTGAAAGATTGACTACGAGCACTATGGGCTAAAATTAACTAAACGGAACAATAATATACTAGTTGGAATCGAATCGTGATCCGAGAAACATGGGTCTTGACAATAATTGTCATGATTAGAACAAAAATACAATTATTTCATCTAACTACCAACATTACTTGGTTATAGAACCCAATGCATTATTTAATGTTTACGAAACTTAATAGTTCAATATTTTGTTTCTAAAGAGAGTAGAATTGTAAAACAAATAAAAAAAATTTTGATTTTTTTTATAATTAGATATAAAAATTCTATATTTGATAATGTCGGGTACTTGAATTATTCGACTTGTATCCAACGAAATTTGCATCAAACAAAATTTTGAAATAAAACGGTCTCCGTCAAAATTCTTGATATTTAGGTTGAAATTGCAACCTTGATATAAGGTGACTTAATAGATATGTTGCACGGGTGCATTAAATTTTAGAATTTCACCTATCGGATTCGTGTTAGGTGATTGAGTGTGTGGATTCACACACCAATAAACATATTTTTTAAAAAAGAATTAAGGTGAATGAGAATGGTATAAAAAGCTGAAGTTCTAGTCGATAGTGAAAAGAATTGCACATGTGATTGTAACCGGGTGAGAACAAGAAACTAACAAAAATGAATGAAGAAGTATATTCTTCATTCGTAAATTATTTTAAAACTTATTAATTTTTATAGGTTTGTGTATTTTTAAAATTTCAAATATTTATATTGATTATTTTATTATCTTGAATTTGACGCACCCTAAATCAGATACTTCTAAAATTGACGTACCACATACCCATGTATCCCACACCTGGCACTCGTGTCCCAGTACCCGTGCAAACGTAGGAGTTAATAGTTAATTCCAACTATTACAAGAATTAAATTTGGCCCAATGCACTTGCAAGGCCTAAGGAAATATTTCCCTAAGGTATTCCACTAAACCATTGCACATTAAAATTTCTAGATATATCTTCCCGGCAAGGTCTATTTAATATATCTGTCTAATTAATTGATATGTTCATTTAAAATGAAATTTCCTAATCAAATGATTTGGATCTAGGTCTTCAAAGTTGGGTCTAGAGTTAGATCTTTGTTTTATTTTTGGATCCCATATTATTCAATATCGAAATTTTTTATTTTTAGAACCACTATTCAATATGATGATCAAATATGTTGAAATAGTAAAATTTATCCCACATCGGAAATTGAAAATGGGGTAGATTGGTTTATAAAAGGGAATATGAACCATAATAAATGATTTATTTAAATCTTTTAAGGTATGGTCTCATCTCTCTTATACGTTATATACGAGCACACTCCTTAGATAAATTGACCCGATTTTAGAAATTAAACAGAATATTCATAAAAACAGGTTAATATTCATGGATTTTTAATCGGGTCTAGATAATACATATTTGAATGATTCATATTGCGGGTTCGAGTAGAAACCACTTGGATCCAACCCATGTAGATCTCTAAACACAACCAATCAATTTTTTCATATTAAATTAAAACTTTTTAAAAGTGATTAGACATGCAAATGATTGAGATTAGTTATAGAAGACTGGTCCATATTATATTTTTGTGTTAATTAGTGTTGAATTATTAAGTGCTTTTGAATGGAACCCCACACACATTCCATTTATTAACAAACTTTAGCATGATGTTATGCACCAAGATTAACTTGTTCATGTGCATTATCTTCCTTCACATGCCACCAACTACCTTATAATGATACAAGGCCCCTCAAATTTAATTATTAAGTCCTTAGATTACTCCTAAATTAGATATTTTATAGATATGAAAATTATGTGAATGTCATTTGACCAAATATTTAAGTTTTATTCTATTGGAAAAATAATAAATTGATTAACACTAACAATATTATATTTTCTATATTCATAATTTGCATAATCAAGGTTTAAAAATATTTCCTTTGTAATTTTTTATATAATGAATGTAAATTATGTATTTAAAATTTAAGAAAATAAAATCTATCCATAAGAATAGTGAATGAATTGAGGTTATGAGTAACGTATTTGTATTTTCTTGTTTTAATTGAATTCCGATGTAGTAAATATTTCACTTGTATTATGTGTTTATTCTTTTGGTATAATTATGTGAATATGTTATTCCATTTTAATTTTTTATCATAAAATATCAAATTGAATTATGATTATTAAAAATTATAAATAATATTTATTTTTTTGTAATAAAACATTGAAAATTAGTTAGAGTATCAGAAGTTTATACATCGATATAACAATAAAAGCTTATTAAGTTCAATTCAGTATTATAATCTTAATTTAAATTATATAGACGATGTAAATACTAATTAGTATTTAAGTGAATATTGTTTAATTATTCAATAATCGAATCTATTGGTTCATGGGGACAAACAAACCAGCCCCAGGTTAAGAGCTTTCGCCAATTGTCATACTGCCCTGGACACGATCACTTAAGGATTGGCCAGATATGCAGACACGTGTCCCCACCAAGCTCCAACTAACACTGAGTCATTTACACTTGTGATATCATTTTTACATTTTTCTAATAAAATTGTGGTTGGGTCGGGTCATATCCGTGGACCCACATAGTCTAACAAACATTTGAAGATTAGAGTATGATGGAAGTTGAACAATACTTACTTATTTGGAGAGATTAGTATAGATCTTCAATGATTGTGAGGATTATGAATGAAGAGGAATTTAATCTCCAAGTTTCAAAATTTAAAAGTAAAAATTTAGGTGTGATTGTTCGTAAAGATATAATTGTTAAATTTCTAAAATCATATCAATTTATATGAAGAGTATGTATGAATATAATGTATAAGGGAAGAAAATCATACTGTAAAAAACTTGAAAATATCATATATAATTGTTGACATTCCCTTTTATTAACCAATTTAATCCACTTCTAAATTCCAATGTGGATGAATTCTTTCATTATTTCAAGACACTATCCAAATAGCTTACAAGTTAGACTTGACAATTCAAATCGATAGTTATCAATCGATCAATTAAACCGGACTAGCCTTCGGAAATATCACTCAGGATTTGTCCAAAACCGTTCT
>RWGZ01001413.1:65522-126420 GCA_009725065.1 Utricularia reniformis
ATAGATGTTCTTGGGATTCATGTAAATTACTATAAGATATACAAGTTGTAAGGTCCATGTCCATTATGCCTCTCTAGTGATTGGCATAACGCAATAAAACGGACTTAGTGAGCATCTTATATGTCCGAGTTTTGTAATGATATTTTCTTATACGATGTATTTATTCATTTGTTTCGAGCTGAGTGCATTTGTACATAGGATTTTATAAAAATAATAAAATAAATTAAAATATTAATGAGAATAAAAAGCATTTACAAACTTCATATCTATTTTTTCCTATATCAAATAAATTATATCCGATTCCACCCGCTTAAAACTTGTACCTAGTAGTATTTTATTTAAATTCCAACAAAAACTGTTATGTCCAAAATTTATGGTATACATGAAATTTAAAACTTATTTTTGGTACTTATGTGAATGAAGTCTTAGTTTTAAATTGAATTTATAGCTATAACAGCTTACAAATTAGAACCCATGCCCAATGGTTAAGGGTATATATATCTGTAATTTATTATCAATTTCCGGTATACCGGTTCAAAATTGTAAATATAAAACTTTTGGGATCAAAATGATCAAAACCATGAAACAATGTTGACCAAATTTGTAAAAATACATCCACATGACAAACTAATCTATATGTAAAATGATTAATTTATTTTAAGATTACGTCGATGAGATAGAAATGAAATTGATAATAAATTACTAAATTTCACATATTTTGTAAAATATTGTACTATTGAATTGATATATTTATTATCTTCAAAATGTATTACGAGAAATAATTTTCTGTAATATTGTCAAATGTGGTTTGCTGATTCAACTGCAAATAAAAGAAAACATACACAGCCACATCATCAATTTATAAATCTTCAAATAATTGATATAATATTGAATTTAAATTCTATATTTATATCAAGTACTTTAGTCTCGGGCACTACAATATTAATTGAACGAGAAATCCTCAAATTAATCAAGTTTCCAGTTTTAAATAATTTAAAATTGAGATTGGAAGGAATAATACAACGAATCCTGATTCCTGACTATGTTGTTTACAAAACCAAATTCGTTTTAAGGACATTAATGTCCGTGTTTAAGGACATAATTCCTATGAAGACTTCCATTTCGCTTTAGGCTATTAACTCAATTTTGACAATGTGTCTTTAATATTACTCTACCGTATATAATAAGTTTCTTTACTAGTAACTAGTTTATCATACTTTCCACCACAATTAAATCATAACGAGATAACCAGGTTAAGTACGCAATATTTACATGGGTTCCCTAAATCAATTTATTTAAATTATAGTTTAAAATAATTTTATATATTACAAATTAATCAGAGAATTATTATTATTTATCTAAGGTAAATGATCAAAATTAGTATTTAACAAATGGATGACGTTTGTCTACGGTTTCCAACTTACGGGAGGTGTAAAAGGTATGTCATCCAAATTACGAAATTGCAAATATGATACACTTTTGAACAAAAATATGTATTTATAACCCTCCAACTTCATTTAAATGCACATAAGACACCTTAAGTTTCAAATACTATTTATCATTGGCACTCTAACGAACTCGTTAGTATTTTATATTTTATGAACAATTTTCGAACATCAGGGGTCAATTTTGTATAATTTTTCAAACATGTTTTATTTGCATATTTTGCGAATCACTTATACCAACGGAAAAATGTTTGTCAATTTAACGGAAATTCGGGTACTAGAATGTCATGGGTAAAAACAAATGATATTGATATCTTTAGGTGTCATTGAAATTTCGTAAAATAGAGGCATGTCCTTTACACATATCGTAATTTGGGAACTATTCATGCAATTTTTTCTTTAACAAATTAGAGTTTACCTATAACTAAAAGTAGGGCCTTAGAAATATATTTGCACCATAAGTATGAAAGGATGCAAAATGACTACTTTAACCTCACAAAATAGTGGGCGAACTCCATAAATACCCCTTCCACATAACTTATTTTACACAACACTTTGCATTGAAATCCATATTGTTTGATAATGGCGTTGAAGTTTCTTCTCCCTTCATTACTCTTACTCCTAATTTCAATGGATTATTACGAGGCCAAGGTCGAGGCTAGAGGAACCCTCGATGCAACGATGGTTAAAATGCACGAGGGTTGGATGGAAAAATATGGTCGTGTTTACAAAAATGATATTGAAAAGGCTCATAGATTTGCGATCTTCCAACGTAATGTGGCTTACATAAATTCAGTCAATGCGGCTAATGGCTCGTATAAGCTTGGGGCAAACAAATTTGCTGATCTCACAAACGAGGAATTTAGTGCTTTTCGAAATGGATACAAGAAAAAGGACAATTCTTATAAGGTTATGAATCTTCGTAATGAAAACATAAGTCTGTCATCAATTCCTTCTAGCGTTGATTGGAGAGCTTTGGGAGCTGTGACTCCTATCAAAGATCAAGGCAATTGCGGTAAGAATACATATAGTATGATACGTATAAGACTAATTTCCGAAGAAATTCATAATTAAATGGGACGGGGTGGGAGAGTCTTCGTTAAAGTGTGTATGTAGGAATTGATGAGTCTCATTAAGTAGAAAATTTATATTTTCATATAAAATATAGGATATTCTCAATACTCTCTCTCAATACCCAATTTTTATTTTTGTACTTAAGTGCTCAACTCATAGATTGATAAATTAATAATTATACACTTTTTCTACAAAATTTTTATTGGGTTTACTTTTTGTACTTTTCAAGTCACAATTCTAACAATTTTGTCTCTAAACTTGATGTGCTTCTACCCAAGTTTTCTTGTCCAAACCAATGTCTTAAAACTCAACCGGCTATGTTAAATATTTTCAGTATTTTATTATAATTAGTTTTTTTAAAAACAATAAGTATAGAACATTTCAAAGTGATATGACAAGGGTTTGATGACTTTGAAAAAAATAATTTTAATAAACAAATCATATTTGAGAATGTTGATCTAAATTGGGATGGGTAACTAGAAGCCATCATCGAGTTTAGATATTATGCATAAATTCAGGATCTATTAACATAGAAAATGTTCATATAACTTAATAATACTATAAGTTAACTATATTATAAAAAGTTTTTATTTATGACATAAATGTAATTTGTAAGTAATGTTATAAACTATGCAGGTTGTTGTTGGGCATTCTCAGCTGTTGCAGCTGTGGAAGGTATTCACAAGATAAAAACAGGCAATCTTATCTCCTTATCCGAGAAAGAGCTTGTAGATTGCGATTCACAAGACAACGGTTGCAACGGAGGACAAATGGACAACGCGTTCAAATATATTGAAAGATACGGAATCACAACCGAAACAATGTATCCTTACACAACAAGACAATCATTTTGCAATATGTTTATAACCTTTCAATCCGCGGCTACAATCTCTGGTTACACTGACGTTCAAGAAAATAGCGAGTTTGCGTTGATGAATGCAGTTGCAAATCAACCAGTATCTGTTGCTATTGATGCTAGTGGTAATGATTTCCAATTTTATACAAGTGGGGTTTTTTCGGGATCATGTGGTACTGATTTGGATCACGGTGTGACTGCGGTAGGATATGGGACGACAAGCAACGGTACTCCGTATTGGATCGTGAAAAATTCATGGGGTACGGGATGGGGAGACAGTGGATACATTTACATACTCAGAAATGCCAATGGTCCACAAGGGACATGCGGAATCGCTATGCAAGCGTCTTATCCAGTTGCTTAATAGAAGTGAATTACAAAGAATTAGAATAAATACTCTATTACGAATTAACTCATGGTAATTTGTAGACCTCTTTAATTTTCTATACAAGTACTAGTTTTTTTATCAATATACCCACATCATTTTTTGCCGTATATACTTATCTATCACATCATTTCTACACAAAAAATATCCTTAGATTGGTATATTGGTAAACTGGACTTTTTGCAATGTATATATCGGCAAAAAATCCATACTAGCACACTATTGGGAAAATATATTAATACAAATCAAGTTGCCTTTGAATATGGACTTAAACGATACTTTGTTACAAAAAGATGGGTTGTAATGATCGGATGGTCATGTGCTATACAAAAAATAAGTTGTATGGGATAATTCTACTACGTTTTTTAAGAAAGTGTTAAAATATATAGAGAAAAATCTTAAATTAGAAAAAATATAAACAAAAATCCATAATATTAAATGGTGAACAATGTTTCAATTGACTTGCGAAATCCTTTAATTATGATATATCATTGTTATATTTTGGTTCAAATGATATTTTGAGAATTTATATAGTAACAAATCATTTATAAAATAAGAATACAATTATAAAATGATGACAGTAAGAGAAAATAAATAAAAACCACGCTACCTTTGCATTAAAATATTCCGGTTAACTTGTATCGACTTTATACGTTGAAATTAGGCCATTAAGCTATATTTGAATCTATGACTTATAGCCTCTTAAATATCCCTATGCCAAATGTTAAAATTTAAAATTTTATATACTTAGTTTTAACTAGTGGTTTTGGAAACAAATTTATTTTTATTTTTATTGTTATTTTTTAAAAGCAAGCTTCATTAATTCAAGAGAGTCGTGTTTGGTCCTCATTCTTATGATTTTGATAAATTTGGTTCCCAAAATATTTATTTGATATCCATAATCCCCATATTTTGTTAATTTTAGTATTCATAGTCTCAAGTTTTGTAAAGTGGGTAAAATCGATCCTCATAGTACGAACTAATCCCCAAAATTTCATCTAGTCTCTTCCATTTTAAAATTTACACATAACGACAAATATAGTCTCTATTGGTAATTTGGCATAATCGATCATCTTTCAAATTAAAAGTGGTTTAAACATTGTTATAAGGAGTGGTTATTACTTGATTTGGACATAATGTTGGAATAGGGTTTTTATGGTTCATGGTTTAGTTCTTCATCGCTAGTGGCTTGGTTCCTAGTCTCCCGCCGTTGTTTGGTTTAGTTCTCCTCTTTGAGTTGTGTTGGCTTTGTCATGTATAAGGCTTATAACCCATTGTCAAAGAGCTAGCGCGTGCGTTTTTTTGTTTCAAATTCTGATATTACGTAGTTGGTGACTCCAAATTTTGTGTACAAATCGAAGTGATTTGTTATGGTGTTACTGTTGTAGTTAGTGTTTCTTGAACATACTATTAGTGGCTCTGTTTCTTCATAATCGGTATGGTGTTTTGTGCTCAAAAGACGATTCATAGTCCATTTTGTTTTCATATAAACCTATTATTGAGATGAAGAGAACACCCTCTTCGGTTATTGATAGTCCATTTTGTAATGATGTTGCACAAAAGATGAAGATATCATGATTATCAATGTTTTCATACCGATCCGGATCGATATGACCGATATACCGTTCGGTACAAAATATCTTTTTAAAATTTTTTATATTAAATAGTATTTAATTAGTTTTTTTGGTCGGACCCGTAAACAATCAAAACCGACTCTAATACCCTGTATCGGGTGGTATGAAATAAAATACCGATCAAGGCCAATATTTGGCTGTACCGTCCGGTATGAAAACATTGAGGATGATCTCATCAATGAAGAGATGAGAATTAATCTCCATAAGTGTTATGATGGATTAGAACTTGATGCTACATGAAGATAAAAGATGAAGCATTTGAAAACTTCAAAATGTGGCACCTTATGTTGAAAAGAGATTTTGGAAGAGAATTAAATATACTTAACTACATGTCCCAATAATTCATAAACTATTGCCTTCAACTTGGTATTAGACATCAATATACAATACCGGGAATGACTCATCATAATTATATGGCTCAATCGAACACTAATGGATAATGTGAGATGTATGTTGAAAACATCTTTGTTCGTAAAGGAATATTGGGATAAAGCTCGTCTAACAACTAGCTACATGTCGTCTCCTTCAGCAGCACTAAAGGTAGAGACACATAAGAACATTTGATTGCATAACTCTTGTCTTTATGCCTACCCATCAAAGACAAAAATTGGATGATCGTGCATATGAATGTGTTAATGGGTTATGTGGATAAGAACCTTTAGTTACAAAGCTCATCCATGTTCGTATTGACGTTCTCTTGTTGTGCTTCACACTTTGAACAATCTTAAAGAGAATTCAAAGGTTTGGAGGAGTTACTTTTCTAGAAGAAAAGATCATAAGAGACATATGCTCGAATTGAATGAAATAAATCTCTAAATACCTACACATGCATAGAAAATGAAACAATGTGCCTATTGTTCACTCCACCATGTGCTGATATATCATAAGTTGCTCAGAGGCAGCCTCAATCAAAACTAAATATAAGAATGTGAACACCCCCTTATAGAAAAAAACAACTTGCATTTATTTTCAAATATTATATACAATAACTATTTTCAATAGCGAGTAATATCAAACCAGTTATTTATTGAAAACACATAGATATCATTTCGTGGGAACTAAATAAATATCATGTTGTGACCCAACAAAAGCCGATCCAATGATCATGTAACGGAGTATAGAAAATAGCCAAGCACATGCCTATTTTTCAGTTTTACGGAAATTTTGGAACAAATTTAAAGTTTGAGTATTGAATTTACCAAAATCATGAAATTTTGTGGACAAAATATGTCTAACCACAATATAATGATGCTAAAATCATACGAGAACTAATTTACCAATATTCACGAACGTTGGGAAATATATTGACATTGTTTATAAACTATGTGAAGGAATATTACTTTGAGAAAACGACTAACTTTGAACTTCATGCCAAAATTATGAAACATTGAGGGCTAGAAATTTCAAATGAATTTTTTAGACTCAAATTTTTTAAAATTGCAAATCTTGGAGACCAAACACACAATAATATAATTATAATCAATGTATTCATTTAATAATTTACTTAGTTTCACAAATATTTATAAAGATAATTTTGCAAACATATTTTTAATGAAATAATTAATAATTAGAATAAATGATCACCCAAATTAAAACAATGCTCAAAAGGAATATTACATCATTTTCTTATCTAGACTGCTACATTTCTTAAGAATAATGGCAAAATCCAAAAAGTATTTTCTTAAAGAAAAATAAACCATGACATCAATGATCTTAAAGATCATTCATTGACATGGAATTCACATGAATCAATGTAACAACAATACAACATTGTAACGATTTATCATTTTTTAAAAAAACATAAAACAATTCTTTCTCTAACTTAATTCGAAAAAAAGCGATGAATTGTCGGGATCAATGAACAAAATAACTTGTAATACGCTTCTTGAGTTGGGTGTACCGAATCCCAAAACACGTATTTTGAAGCATCATAACACACCGGGGTGGTGGGATTGCATAGTACCGAGGTTTCAATAACTCCCGTACCACAACATCCACGATCAACAACACTAAAACCTGTAAAATAAATTAATATGAATAGTATTATTATTCTTATAAACTAGAATATTTTTATTTACCGACATAATAAATGGTTTGAATATATATTTTTAATATAAGTAAGTAGAAAACTCATACCATAAATTTGAGGTCTTTTGATGAGATCATCTAAGGGATTATAAATGTCAACGTACTCAATATTGATCCCTTGATTTTTGAACATGGTTAGTTTGGATTGAAGCATAGAGTTATAATCCCGAGCGATAGTCGACAAAGATTCGACACAAGTGTAATCTGTGATTGCATTACCGGACTCGATTGTCATCACTGCTGGAATGCAGCCAAGCGGCGGTAGGCCGATGACGGCGATGTTCTGGATCCCGATGTCGATAATTTCCTACAAAAAATTCACTAATATTAGACTTTGAACAATGGAGTATGAGTAGCTCNAGGTTCGGTTGCTCCTTCTAGTTTTGTTCTCTGCCACGGCCATGTTCTTGTTCTTCAATCGGAGTGTGGCTTCGGCGGTGAAGCTCGTACGAGGTCCTCAAAGAGATGTCTGAGCTTCATTAACACATTGTTGCCCAGATCCGAGAGCTATAACCTAGGAGGTCTCTTTCTAACAACATTTTTCCTGATTTCAACAAGGGAAACACAAACATGTTTTGTCTCTTATGCAGATGCTGAAAAAACTCAAGTATAAAGCTCATTTGAAGAGAGAAGCAACACAACATTCTTTCAGATTTTAATATTGAGAGGTAGACTGTAGAGATTCATTGAGGAAGTTTTCGGCCAGATCTGAAAAAAAGATAAACATCAAGCCAAAACAAAACTTTGTGCCATAGAAAATGGGTGTTTGGGTTTCAGATTTCTAAAGTTTGATATTTAGGGTTCTTCACCCAACAAAAATGAAGCGCTAAGGTCTAGATTCGACCTACGATTTCGATACCATGATAGAAATCATGTATTAGTTTTGGATGGGGTCTTGTAACCATTTATTGAGCTACAAGACTCCGGAATCACAGCGGAATGAGAATAAACTATGAAAAGCGGTAAACAAGAGAAAATCTGAAAACTTTAAACCCTTAAAAATCACCATTACAAAAACATACATATATTTAAATACATAGAAAATGGACTATAAGTCCAATAAGCCCATTATAACAAATTACAATATCAAATTTTAACATCTTGGAGACCAAACACACAATAATATAATTATAATCGATGTATTCATTTAATAATTTACTTAGTTTCACAAATATTTATAAAGATAATTTTGCAAACATATTTTTAATGAAATAATTAATAATTAGAATAAATGATCACCCAAATTAAAACAATGCTCAAAAGGAATATTACATCATTTTCTTATCTAGATTGCTACATTTCTTAAGAATAATGGCAAATCCAATAAAGATTTTCTTAAAGAAAAATAAACCATGACATCAATATTCTTAAAGATCATTCATTGACATGGAATTCACATGAATCAATGTAACAACAATACAACATTATAACGATTTATCATTTTTAAAAAACATAAAATAATTCTTTCTCTAACTTAATTTGAAAAAAAGCGATGAATTGTTGGGATCAATGAACAAAATAACTTGTAATATGCTTCTTGAGTTGGGTGTACCGAATCCCAAAACACGTATTTTGAAGCATCATAACACACCGGGGTGGCGGGATTGCATAGTACCGAGGTTTCAATAACTCCCGTACCACAACATCCACGATCAACAACACTAAAACCCGTAAAATAAATTAATATTAATAGTATCATTATTCTTATAAACTAGAATATTTTTATTTACCGACATAATAAATGGTTTGAATATATATTTTTAATATAAGTAAGTAGAAAACGCATACCATAAAATTGAGGTCTTTTGATGAGATCATCTAAGGGATTATAAATGTCGACGTACTCAATATTGATCCCTTGATCTTTGAACATGGTTAGTTTGGATTGAAGCATAGAGTTATAATCCCGAGCGATAGTCGACAAAAATTCGACACAAGTGTAATCTGTGATTGCATTACCGGACTCGATTGTCATCACTGCTGGAATGCAGCCAAGCGGCGGTAGGCCGATGACGGCGATGTTCTGGATCCCGATGTCGATAATTTCCTACAAAAAATTCACTAATATTAGACTTTGAACAATGGAGTATGAGTAGCTCCATGTACACCTACTTTTATTCGTTATTAAATATGAAAGAATATTATTCCCTAACAAATAGAATAGGCAATAATGAGCTTAATTAATGCAATTACTCTATTTCAATTATTTAGATTAAATCGTTTAAATGTCAAAGTGACTAGTAAAAAGTTGTGTTAAAGTTTAACATATTATGTTGCAATTTTAGAAGTTAACTGAAATTACAATTGGAAAACATGAACAAATGAGATATTAATGTAAGGAGACCACATATTTAAAATTTTAAAACATGTTATTATGTGATGATATTTTTCATCGTTATAAATCAAATCTATATCACTTTTATAACAAATAAAATTTATATATATAGTTTATATTTAATTTATCCACTTGTTTTAATAACAAATAATAACATACCTGAATGAAATTTTGCTCTAGTTGAATAAGGAAATCTTGATATGCAGAGATTGTGTAGGTTTTGTTTCGAATCGGGAACAAGAAGTAATTCTCGATGAAGTCGTTGGTGCCGGCGCTAATCAGTACTCGTGCATTCTTCATCAAGAGATCGGTTTTCGCCTTCCCTATGTAATTCTCTATTCTTAATTTATATTCTTTGAAGTATTCGAGCTGCTTATACATCGGAATCACACCCTAATTCATTATACAAATATCAATTATTAAAAGTTAAGTCTAGTCCATTGCAAATATAAGTCGATGCTTACAAGAATTTTCGATGTTACGGGATCAAAACCGGTGGCTGCAGAAGCGAAGCAAACCCCGGTAATGAGATCCTCCAACGTAAGACTCGAGTCGAGGTACGGGGGCACAAACTCTTTAATCCTCAAGTAAGAAGCTATTCAAAATGAACAATAGTGATATTTGTTAGATTTATCGAGATCTAAACACATTCGTGTTAGTTCTTAAGTTGATCTAACCGATGAAATCAGTAACTAGCTTGCCGTTGGTGAACCTTCCGGTGGGAAGTTTGCCGGGAAAATCTTGACCGTAAGGTGGGAAGTTGCTCTTTCCTATGGTTGAAATGAAGTTGTTGTTACCGGAGTCGACGGTCGAGTCTCCAAATACGAAGAAGGCTTGAGTGTTCGAATGTAAACTCCGAGATTCTGCCGTGAGAGATATGAGAAATAACACAATTACAAGGAGTAAATCCATGGCGACTAAGGAAGCAAGGCCTTTGAATTTGTCTGTAAATTACATAGGGTTTATATATAGAGAGGATCATTTAAAATGATATATAATTTTAATTGTATTATATATTATTTAATATAAAAATCAAATGACAACCAAAATATGATCTCCACATTCCATTTATGCTGTTGACATATCTTTGGAGACGATATTTTTTTGATTTTGTCCTAATATAAAAATATAATTTTAAATTAATTTGATAATTCCAATGATTTTTGTATATAAATTAACTAAAAATAAAAGTTTAAAGAAATATTATAATGAGGAATTCTTAGAATGCAATGCTTTTGATGAGTGAGTTCTTCCATATACGTCTATTTGATTTCTTAAATACTTAGGGAGTATCAAAATAATGGAGGAATAGTGAGATTGATTGGCAAGCAATGTTTTATCGTTTATTTGAAATAATTTATACTTTATATATTTATTTAGATAATATTTTATTTGTGTACTTACTCTGTGCATCCAACAATATTTTCTATATTTTCTATCATCAACTTCATCTGAGATTAATAGTCTTACATTATAAAAATAATTTTCATTTTGATAAAAAAAAACTGACTCATTTATTAGAATATTGATGGGAATCGATGGACCACATGGCTGCCTATAAAAGCGTATGGAAATACGTCCTTGTCTGTCTCTACATCCTCTACGTCAGCACCCATGGTTATATGGGCGTTGAATTTTCTCCGCGAAAATACACTCCGCGAACAAGGGTTTGGGTGTCCCTTGTCCGCGGAAATCACAAATTTAATAATTATTTTTTATTACTTTATTTAATATATATATATATATTAAATATTAATTATATTTATTTAATAATTTTATTTAAGATTCAATAATTTTGAAATGTAGATAATAAAAACGAAATACGAATAATGTTTTCATATCGGTTCGGAATCACGTACTGGTCCGGATCGATATGAGCGTTACGACCGGTATACCAAATTTTATTTTATTTTATTTTTAAAAAATTAATATTAATTAGTTTATTAGCATTAGACTTGAAAAATCCCGCAAATCGACCCTAATATCCGGTGCCGAGCGGTACGAAAAAAAATACCGGTACCGATCGAAATTTGACATTCCGGATGATATACCTCTGGTATACCATCCGGTATGAAAACATTGAATACAAATATAATCAAAACGAAATATAAAGAACAATATAAATTAATATACGACAAGATCATCGAAATAATTAGATGAAATTTGGAGAGATAAGATGATGTGGATGAAAGAGAAATAAAAAATGATGTGGATGAGTGAGATGTTTTAGAAGTTGAAAGAGAATATGATGTGGATGCGAGAGAATGATGATGTGTAGAGAGATTTATACGGCGGAAATTGTTTTGGACGCGGACAAAGTTACAGATAGCCTAAGATAATTGACCCAAGGTCAAGGAATAGTTCGCTCTTATAGATTTTGTGGTCCAAACTGGATAACTATCATCTCTAAAAACATCTAAGTGTTGGATCGGGTATCATGACGTCAGATCGCTCCCTGCAACGTGGAGGTTTTCTGCCACCTAGAATCAAACTTATTCGAAAGAAGTAACGGCCGATGCGCATATTGGGGGGGAATTAATCGAATTAACGAATTAAATGAGATTAGACATATTCATTGAGATTTAATAACGGATTGGAGCAAAATCAAGAGAGAAAATTGGCGAACACTCCTATATAAGGGGAAGGTTACAAGATCTAAGGGACATTTTATTCTCCGCTTCCAAGCCAACTTTATGATCATATCAACCCGTTGCTCTCGCTTCAAGTTATTTTTATTGTTGTTTTCTTACTGTCCCGATTTTTGCTGTATCGTCAATCTATTTTATTGAATTTTGTTGCTGATGATTCCTTCTCGACAGTGTGGTTTTTCTCATTTATCTGGGTTTTTTACGTTAAATCGCCGTATTTTTTCGTCTCCTTATTCTTTTATAGTTGTCTTTACAAACAACAAATTAAAAACCGGATCTTGATCATTTATTACGATCAGAACCCGATGAATTTAAGCGGGTGTAATTTATCTTAAATTTTATATAAATAAACAAAAAATAAGAATATTTTATATGAATATATAGTGTAATTTATCTTATATTTTCAGATTTTATAGATCCACAAGTTAAATCTTTGCTTAGGCTATCTCCAATATATGAGAAACTTTAGTTTTTTTAACATCAATCTTCTCTTTGTACATATTATCATATTTTATTTTCAAAAATAACTTTCATTTCATCCCTATAACAATGTAGCTCTTATAATTGTTATTTTTATGATTGTAATTATGTAAATATAAATTATTTACATAAATTGTTTAAATCATATTTATATGTTAAATTGTAATTTTTATGAGTTTGAACATTTTAGAATTTTAATTGATTTGTTATTGGATTTTCTAAACTTGTAATCGTTGGTTAAAAACTAAATAATTTATTGACTTAACCACTACCCGGTAACTTAAATCGAATAAAATCAACGACTAATTGATCCAGTTTTTGTTACGTAAAATCATAAATTAAAAATTGGTTAATTGAATCGATTAAAACTAATAAATAAGTAAATCGATAATTTCCACACAAAGTTTTACGGAACCATCGCAATATTATTCACAAAATCAATATATGAATCAATAGTGAATTTATGTATTTTATAATATTGTTAAAATTATAAAATATTTATTTTTGATTTTTTTAAAAAAAACCTTTGAGAAAACATTCTCTTTGCTCAAAGGTACAAGGAAAGAGAATGGATAGTCTCAATTTTACATTTGGCCTGGGCACCCAATGTTGTGACAGTCTCAATTTTACAATAAGCACATGTGTTTTATCTATAACGTGTATTTCAAAATGTTTATTTTTAAATTTTGAACTTCACCATTAAGGCCCGTATAAAATTCTCTTTGGAGAATATACTTATGAAATAGGCTTCCGGTTAAGACTTCTTTTCTCCATTCTAACCCTAGTCGGCATCATGTCATCCTACCCTCTCGGTATCCACGACATCCTATCCCACTCAATATCCTCTCTTCCTTCTAACCCAAACATATTGGGTTTGTTTGGTACCCTGATTAAAATAGTGGTGATGTGCGGTGAGATGTTGAAATCGTGATTTTTTTAATGCGTTCAAAATATAAGGTTAATTGCGATGTGATAATCGTTAAAAAATCACGATATCATCACAGCTGTTAAAACCAGTTGTGGTCTCATCGTTATATTGGAAAAGACTCATTTACTCTAACTTCTATTAATTATAATATAATTATATTTATTATTTTATATATATAAGAGTATATTAATATTTTTACATAAATCGCGATCATAATATCGTAATTTTACCAAACATACTTAAAAATTCACGATCGTCATATCTCACCACACCTCACCATATCTCACCACACCGTAATTTTAAAAAGCTGAACCAAACAAACCCAATATCATGTCTTCGGTTGACGATAGGGTAGCTGCCACCGAAATTCTCATATGCTCTAAGACTATAACTTGTATTAAACACCATGCCGATCTACTGATGTTGTCCACTCTCGATATCGATCACTCCTAATGTTGATCACCTCTACCAATCACATCACCGATCAAATCTGTTTATGTATGATGTCAATCTGTCGATCAACCGTACAGATGTTGATATGAAGATAGGCATTTGGAACCCAAACAATCTCCTGCTATACCCTTAAGGTATTGTTGCGATCATCACTTGTTCTTTTCAATCTATTTCAAACCAACATGTTTAGAATATTGTTTTCTTATTTTGATCGTCATCTCTTTAGTGATTGGGTTGAACACTTTATCATGATCTACCTCTTGCTTCTCACTAAACCATTTATGCACTGACAGTTCTATACACCGAACACTTCCATCAACTTCCAACTTATGCTTGAAAATCAACTCGCTCGACAACGTCTTCTTCCCGACATGTGCTTAATAAACTTAAGATTCCTTTCAAGCGATGTGAGCTCCTCCAACATCGCCCTTTCCTTGCCACTTTTACATTAGACCCTCGGTTGGCTAAGGAAAGGCGTCAACATTCCTTGGTTCAATGTTTATTGACCATGCCGATCAGTTTTCTTCGAGTTTGGTCGTCACTTCTAACCTGGCCCCTTCAACTTTGCCTTTTTTATCACATTGTTCAATTGAAATCGAATGTGTCATTGTTTAGTTTTTATGCATCGATCTCCTTTGCTCGTTTGAACACTCGAACTGAACTATCTATGTTCATGTTCTTCCATATTTGTATTCGAACATTGTCATGTTCGTTCGTATTTTATTTGAACGAGAATTCATGTTCGAAAATTGTTCAAATACTTATATGAATGTTAATTTTTGAATATTGTACAAATATATTTGTTAACGAAGGTTCATATTTGTTAACAAAAATCTTCATGTTCTTTTAAATTATAAACAAAATGAAAAAATATTCGAACAAAATTCATGTTTATATTCGAACAAACGAACACATCATATACAAACCGAACACATTTCGGAATACAAACTATCCGGATCACGTAACAGCCCTATTATAAAGTAATAGAAGGGAAACAAGAGGAAATACAATGTTTCATGAGCTATAATTACATCACAACAAACTATACAACCCTTTTATTTTATCCATTTTCCTTGCAAACACAGTTGATCATGAAACCACAACAGCCATCAAATTACCGATTATGATCCTCGTTCTGTTCAAGCCTCGGCTCTCTTCTTCCGTCATCAGCTTCGGCTTCAAGCTCAGCTTCCTCTTCCATATCCTGAAGCCCCATGAGAGTCTCACCCCAAAAATACCGATGCCTAGAAGCTCGACCACCACGACGTTGACTGGACATTCCTCTTGCCCTTCCACCTCTTCTCGGAGCTTCACCCTCCAAAGAACCCATCATTCGAAACAAGAAAAGGGTGCCCAACCACCTCCCACGTTCCGTATCACTTTCACTCGATACTCTATTCCCACTTTCAATTGCATAATCACCAACCAATATGGCACCCGGCATTGCTGATCGAATTGCAGTAACAATATCATTCAGCTCTGTCTGATTTTCTAATCGACACCATTCTCGTTGTCTAGATGGATCAACATCAGCTGGACGTACCATCGGATGATCCCTTCTAGCATGCCTACGTAACTCACCATAGTTACCACAAAACAAACAAGATTCACTAGAACAACTTCTTGACTTCAAGTTAAGGTACTCTCTTGCATCCTCCACAACTTTCCACCCTAGTACCTTTCCACGACATAAAGGGCATTTCAAAGGAACTCGTTCGCATAACTTCTCGTTATTGCTCTCCTCATAACTAAGTCCATCTAGCTCATGACCAAGTGATGGTATTGTACTTGTCTCTGTGTTTTCTTGTTTCGGTTTTTTGAATCGGTCCAAACAATTCGAATGCCTATAGCTCGTATCACATATGAACGAGCGACAACCGTTTTCATGTGAGCTGCAAAGGATTAGAACAGCATTGTGAGGATGATCCATGCATATTGGGCATGAAACTTCATCCCACTCTTTCTGCAGAGAAGATATATCTGCATCATTTGATATGCTTCTTTTCCTACTAGCCATTAACGTGCACTGCGATGTGTTGCTATCAGCAAATTCATTAGCAACATAATTTTCATTAAACAACAAAGCCAGCAAATAAAAAGCATACAAAAATCCTTCGCGACAAACAGCATATCCACAAAATTTCCCTTCTTTTTATAAAAAATAGAATCAACAGCAAATCAGGTTAAATTGATTAAACACAAATTCAAAGAAAATCAGGAATCCCATACAAATTTACGCTCAGAACCAAAATTCTTCATCCAATATTAGATGAGTCAAACCTAAACAGCGAAAATACTTGTTGGGTGGAATCAAGGAGATGGGTTCCAGTGAAATTCGGCTGGGGAAATGGATTTCTGAATCATCCCCCCAAGCAAATTAAGGAAATTATTTCAACGATTGTCTACCTTTCTATCAAACAATCAATTGTAGAGCCGACGAAATACGAACAACACATGAAAAATTAGGCAACCAGAAGCTCTCGGCCCAAATGGCTATTGAAATGGGAAATTCTAAACAAACGCAATGTTGAGTTGACAGCGAAATCTGAAGACTTGATTTAAATCTTAAAAACATTTCTCATTTTAAAAGCTTGAGCCCAAGCCCGTAATTCATTTATTGGATTACGCGTTCATTTTATTGGTTTCTGAAACTTTTCCGAACTCACTTGTTAGTTTAAAATGGATTTTATCGATTCTTTACCGATTATTTTTTCGTTACAAACTCAAACGCATACACACGGCGGAATAGAATAGACATAAAAATTTTTTACGTGGAACTCGAGTATCGGGAGAAAACCACGGACTAATACCGATCAATCCACTATTACCAAATAAACAACAGATACAGTTCAAGAACTATTCAGTTCTTGAAACACTGATATCGAACAATAAACAATGAAGATTATCTCCGCAAAACTCCTTTGCAACCTTTATTATTCTCCCGTGCTCCCTCAAAGTTTTTCCCTATGATGATTCTCTGATTCTGGTGGTAGTACCGTATTAAGTGCGGCTGGTTGTGTATAAATACACTCATGGAAAAGGGCTTAGGTTTAAGTCTCATTTCCTCCCTTCTAACTATCGATCGGTATCAGGCCATCCGACTTCGTTGGTATCTAGGTCATCAAATACCGTTCGGTATCTTCCTTTACTTCTGACTCCAGCTCGGTATCTTGCCTTCAGCTGACGATGGGGTAGCTGCCATCGAAGTCTTCATATGGTCTAAGGCTGGAGCTCGTGAGAGCGCTATCCTGTCGACCATGCAGATTTTCTATCATGTGTCGACCTACAGTTTGTCGCCTATGTTGACCTGCAGTCTGTCATTTCTGTTGACCTGTAGTATGTCGCCTATGTCAACCTGCAGTCTGTCGATCGTCTGCCTTGACCTGTAGTCCGTCGATCGCCTCTGCAATCCTGTCGATCATACCTTGAAATTTGGCGTTCCACTCAACAATCTCATCCTCCAACCAGAGGGCAGCTTTTCGATCACTGTCTGGTCTTTCTAACATGTTCCAAACTAACATGTTTGGAACTGTGTTGACTCCTCCCGATCGTCACCTCATTGACAATTGTGTTGAACACCTTGTCAGGATATACCCCTTACTCCTGACTGAACATCTTATACACTAACCTTTCTTTATATCGATTGCTCCCACTAAACCCTAAACCTTACATGTGCCTTAACAAGCTTGAAAATCCACTTGCTCGACAGCGTCTTCTTCCCGACATGTGCCTTAACGAGCTTTTCTACGGTTCCTTTCAAACTAGGTGAGCTCCTCCTACATCGCCCTTTTCCTTTGCCACTGTCATTCACCAACAGTCGACCCTTGATTGGCTTAAGAGGGGCATCAACATTCCTTGGTTCAGTGTCAATTGGCCTTGCCGATCGGTCTACCTCGAGGCTGATTCTTTACTGATTACTTTCCCGTTACGAACTCAAACGCATACACACGGCGAAATGAAATAGACACCAAAAACTTTTACGTGGAACCCGAGTACCGGGAGAAAACCACGGAACAACACCGGTCAATCCACTATCACTAAATAAACAACAGATATAGTTCAAGAACTATCCAGTTCTTGAAACACTGATATCGAGCAAAAAACAATGAAGATTATCTCTGCAAAACTCATTTGCAACCTTTACTGTTCTCCCGTGCTTCCTCTGCGTTTTTCCCTATTGTGATTCTCTGATTCTGGTGGTAGTACCGCATTAAGTGTGGCTGATTGTGTATAAATACACTCATGGAAATGAGCTTAGGTTTAAGGCACATTTCCTCCATTCTGAATACCAGTCGGTATCAGAATATCCGACCCCATCGGTATCTAGGTAATCAAATATTGTTCGGTATCTTCATTTACTTCTGACTCCAGCTCGGTATCTTTCCTTCGATTGACGATGGCGTAGCTGCCACCAAAGTCTCTATCTACTCTAAGGCTGGAACATGTGAGAACGCCATCCTATCGACCATGCAAATTTTCCATTATGTGTCGACCAGCAGTCTGTCGCATGTGTTGACCTACAGTCTGTCGCTTGTGTTGACCTGTAGTTTGTCGCCTATGTCGACCCGCAGTCCGTCGATCGCCTGTCTTGACCTGCAATCCATCGATCGTCTCGAACCTGCAGTCCATCGATCGCCTATGCAGTTCCATCGATCATACCCAGAAATTTGGTATTCCACTCAACAAATTGAATTCTAATGCTTTTATAAGGTTCTTATTCTGCTCAAAATGGGTTGAATATCCAAAAAGTGAGGAATCGATGGTTAAATCTTTGTTTTTGATGGGGTTTGGGTTCTTCATTAATTTTTAGTGGAATTACTAAAAAATTTTATATATTTAATAAATATAATATTATTGGTTCTCGAATCTCAAACAAGGTATAAAAATTTTGAGTTCGGATGGTAAGGAATTTGAAGTCGAGCTCGGTATAAAGAAATCATATTGAAACTCAAACCATGACTGAACCAGCTCGGTTCGTTCGCAAGGCTATTGAAGAGGAGATTTGAAATTAATTGATATCAATTATACTATTCGTAATGTATCTAGTTGCATATCGGGATATACATTAAAAAAATATAATTTGAAAACGTGTTTTTAATTGTAAATTTGTATTTGAAGGGAAACCTTGAAGAGGTACCATAAAATGGGTACATCCCAATAGTTAATCAAGTCCAAGATTTAATCCAGCCCAAATTGAAGAGGATTGGGTTAAGATAGCATATTGCTCAAAGTGATGGAGCGGTCCCTATGGTTAATCGGTTCTGAAAATTGTTTTGTATAGGATCGGGTCTAGTGGCTTCAGAATGGTCCTAATGTATTCAACGGACTCCCGAGTTTTAAGAAAACTACTGATTGTTATGGCACTTGTATGTCAAAGGGGAATGTTTCCTATTTTAGTGTATTCATAACAGATAATGGCGAGGAATAACGAAGAGAAAAATGGCGATCTAACCCCTACAACATTCTATAAATATTAACTTTTCTCCTAAGGTCGAGGATATAACTTTTTTTCCAATTTAGCGTCTTGAGTGCACTTTTGGCTGTGTTCGTCCTCCGAGTCTTGATTTTCATTCCCTTGCTACAAGTTTGCTCTTGTCATTATCATGTAATCATAATCATTTTTATGGGCGAGCGCCAAATTTGGTCCCCAAAGTTTAGTGCTTTGGCAAATTTGGTCCCCACATTTTGTGTATTTTGGCAAAACCAGTCCCCGAAGTTTTAAAATGACAAAACCAGTTCCCAAACTATTTCTTTTTTGGCAAAACCAGTCCCCAAAGTTTTGTTTGTGTGGCATAATTGGTCCTCAAAGTTTCAGTGTGCATATTTGGTCCTCAAAGTTTGAGGATTATGGCAAATTTAGTCCCTAACGCCGTTAAAGTCTCCAAAGTTGGCAAAACGTGGCAAATTTAGTCTCCAAACTTTGAAATGACAAATTTGGTCCCCATATTTTACATAATTCGGCATATTTAGTCCCCAATAATAGAAAATGATGTTTTTGAAGGCGATATGGATGTATATGATTGTAATGATACCGAGATTGATGAAATTATCTATGGATACATACGAAAATTGATTTTTCGTTTTATCGAATGGCAAGAATTGTGTATTGATTTGTGAAGACGAACGATACGAAATTGATGCTGGCTATACCGAATTTCTAGAATTGTGTATTGATTATTTGATTTATGTTTTTTATATTAATTTTCATCTTAATATTTTATGACATACACGACGTCAATTATAAACCTGAATATTTGAACATCTAATGCAAAGTTATAGTTTGAAAAATATTTTAAAAATGTCTCATTTACATAGGATGTGGAGGAAGAGAAAATTTAAAATAACATTAATTCTTCCAAAGTTATATCAATATCATTAATTTACATCTTAATTTGCATGATATACATGACGCCAATAGTAAATGATGCCAATAATAATTTTTGTACATGAATTTCTATCTTAATATTTTATGAGATACATGACGTCAATAATAAATCAACATTCGTACAATAATGCAAAGTTATAATTTTTAAAATATTTAAATTAAATATATTTTAAAAATATATAATAAACTGCCTCATTTCCATATATTGTAGAGATAGTGGAAAAAGAAAACACTAATGCTTCAAAGTTTAAATGATTTTTTGTATCAAAAACAAAGTAAGTTTCAAATATTCGAAGTTGACATTGTTTCAAAGTTTAATTCTGGTTGAATACTTTCTTTTTGTGCCGGTATCACTTGGTTTGGGGATGTACGTCGTGGCGAAATCTGTGATTTCCGAAAGCGTAAACCATGTAGGAGTCATCTGCAAAAATTTAAAAAAATTTGCACCTAATATTCAATCGCTGATAGTGTAAATGAAGTGATCAAACATAGGGATTAGCAAACGCTTACAAAGAAAGGGTATCCGTTCGGCTCGTACACATTGGGTGCTTGTTGTAGAAACCGAAATGCGTAATACAAAAGTATATACCGCATTCTGAGGCTCCAACTTGCCCTGGGATATCTGGCCATTCTATGGGAATTCGTTCAATAGCGGCGTCGATATCGATCCCATTTTGTAGCTAAAAATATCCTGAGCTGCAGTGCAAACCAAGGAAATTACTTGGCCACTAGCCGATCATTCTGTAGATCCGTCACTGAAGTTGACTGAACACTAGGTAAAGCAACATACCGTAGCCTGTAATCTAAAAGGTTTCCACCCTGAAGGGAAATATGGATCCATTCATTCCAAAATAACAGTAAGAAATTACACCATTACGCTATACCTTCTCAAGAAATTCCAATTCTCGTTTTGTTTCATTACGAGCTTTATACTTTTGTNCCTATTGTATCAGTACCTTCGAATTCTGCATATGCTATTAACAAAACATCTTCAGTACCCGTTGTTTCTGTAAAATTTACTTCATTCTCAAGACACTCATAGCGATAGTGACCTAGTTTGTGACATTTGAAACATTCCACATCTTCTTTATTGAGTCGGCCTCGGCCTCTTCCCTGATATCCTCTTGAGGCTTCTCTTCCACGGCCTCTACCACGGCCTTGCGCTACAGCCAATGCTTGCTCATCTTTCACAAACCTTTGGACCTTTTGTTCATGAACCATCAATGAACTTTGCAACTCATCAATGGTTTAAGTATCAATATCTTTATACTCTTCAATAGCACATACAATAAAATTGAATTTATCTGTCAAGGATCGTAAAATCTTTTCTACTACCTTGGTATCATTGATTCCTTCCCCATTGGCTCTTATCTTTCTGGCTACCACCATATCTCTGGCAAAATAATCTCGGATAGTCTCATCATTTCGAATTTCTAACAACTCATATTCCTTGCGTAGAAATTGAAGAAATGCTTTTTTCACTCTTGCACTACATGTATATCTTTTCTTCATAACATTCCAAATATCTTTGGATGTATATTGATGAGGATGGTATCAAGGACTGTATGTTCAATGGCTTGGAACAAATAATTTTTTTACCTTCAAATTTCGTAGTTTCAAATTATCACTTTGCTTCTTTTGCACATTTGTAAGTGCACTTACTTGAGCCTCAAAACCAAGATCAATAAGATCCCAATAATCATTGGAACGCACAAAGTTCTCCATTAGCGTACTCCATTGCTCATAGTATCTGTCAAACCGTGGCACAGATGGTTGGACAAAATCTGCATTTGATATTATTTGAGCCATTTTTTACCCTGTTGTCGACGCCAAATTTTAGAAACTTGTAGGAAGAAGAGAATGACTATTTTTATTAATGAAAATACAAGGATTTATAGACCTTTACAAATCCCTCATGATCACATTACTAACCGACCGTGACAATAGCATCATGGTCGACCATGACAGCAAGTTCATGAGCGACCGTGATCGACCATGGCAGTAGCATCATGGCCGACTAGGGCCGCTCGATCGTGGTCGACCATGACAGTGGCATCATCATCGACCATGACAGTAGCATCATGATCGACCGGGGTAGACTAGATACGTTGACTTAGAATTAAATAAACTCAAAAACTTAAGGAAAACTTTTAACAAACTCAAGATAATCAATTGACTTAGAATTAAATAATTATCAACAAGGGGACCATTTCTTCACTTATTGAGCCCTTTACTTCATTTCCTATGGCACAACCTTGTAAATTGAAAAAAAAACTCAAATTCATATAATATCTCATAATGCATGCTGGGAAGCCATGTTCACTTCTTATCTCGAAAATCAAGTTGGTCATTATTAGTGTGGGAACATACTGGGAAAACAGACGATCGGCTTGATTGATATGAATGGATGATCACGAATATCGATTGGGGATGGTCGAGCAATAATTGAGAATGGTGTTGATCGACTTGAGCGGTCTCCATAGGACATATCAAGGATGCCAATCGAGGTGATCGTGATGAGATCATTATAACTAAAGATTGTATTTGTGTATTTTGTTGCTTACCTATATGAAATAAGGTACAATGTATTTTAATGGCTTCATATATGGACAAGGATACGGCGTATGGTGTTAGGTGTATATTAGGGATGACAATAAAACCCAACCCGGTGGATATCCTACCCTACCCGTGAGGGTTGGATTTTTGGTGGATATGGGGAGGACAAGGGTTTAAAAATGATAAACCCGCTGTGGGGCGGGGTGGATGTGGATTTCTACTCAAACCCAAACCCATATCCATCATTCCCGCCAAACTTAATGTAATATTTAAAGTTTTTTATATCTAATATTTTTAAAATATCTTATATGTCAATATGTTTGTATTATGATATGTAATTATGATTAAACGTATTATATTTATAAATTATCATACTAAGAATTTTTCTTATCAATTTTATAAAACTAAGTTTGTTTGGATAAATGCATTTTGGTGTTATCATCATATTTTCGTTTATTTTGTAACTAAGTATAATGTAAAAGGGATGTCTAAAATTTATAAATTGTGTATTTTACACATGTTTATAAATGAACATTAACTACAAAAATAGATGATATTTCATCCATTTTTTGGTAATCGATTTCGAAAGATTAAAGTGTTATNTCGAACATGCACACAAACACAACAACAACAACAATAACAACATCTATACGAAATAGCTTTTTTTGAAAAAAAGTTTACCTTAACATCTTCTTTTTTTTGGCACTATATGTTGGACAACTGCGTTTATTATGCCCACGAACTCCACATAATTGACATCTCATTGTACGCGTTGGCGTTTTCGGAGGAGTTGCAAGTGGTCTTTGTCTTTTCCGAGGACTTCCGGGATTTCTCT
The DNA here is from genome assembly GCA_009725065.1 of Utricularia reniformis. Lineage (NCBI taxonomy): Eukaryota > Viridiplantae > Streptophyta > Magnoliopsida > Lamiales > Lentibulariaceae > Utricularia > Utricularia reniformis. Next base: position 89,625 of record RWGZ01001413.1, read on the forward strand.
TTTGAACATCGGTTCCATAGGTGGTAGTGCATCTATCACCGGCCACTCCTCATGTCCAGGCAAACCTGACACTCAATACTGGTACGTTGCTCTGTAGCGCTGAACATGTAGTAGCTATGTATGAATGTATAACACGATTCTCCCCGATCTAGAATCACATCGCATGCATGCTTGCACGGTATTCGTATGAAGAAATAATGTAACGCGCACACATCCATAAATGATGAATTAATAAAATGATAGTTTCAAATTACCTATTAACTCCCACATGCGGCAAGTGCATTTTCTATTTCCAATGTCGACAACCACTCTTTCTCTGCCGTATTCCCAAGTTGCTTGCCAATCATGTGTATTCACAACATGTCCTAAAGTACCATCTTCAATGTTTTTTTCCATGATAGCATGCACACGAGGGCAAAATCCATCGTTTGGCATCTCCCGAGATGATGTATGCCTGGTTTGCCGACGTTCCCCTATTAATGTACAAATTTCATCAAACATCCACATTATTGGACGCTTACGACAATGAAACAAACAACTATTTAATGACTCATCATAGTTATTAAGAATAATATAACTTTTGCATACAGTCTTTAAAAACGCCATGGACCAATATTCTTTAGGAATCTATCTCATGTATACATGTGCTCCCTCACTTATGCGCCGCAATGTCTCTAAACAATTATTGAATGTTGCCTCAGTTGTGGCCGTTGATGCAGCCCATATCGTCATAGCAACACGTCCGCTTGAATAGCCAGCTTGTATCACATTTTTCATAATATGTCGTACACAGTGTCTTACCTGCACAACGAGTAGGTATGCAAACATGTCTAATAAAATTCAAATATTGCGTATGTACCTCAATCCGAGGAAATAGCGTGTCAACAACTTGCGTTAGTCCTTTACCACGATCAGACATAATAGTAAAAAGATGTTCGTTTGCATCAGAAATTCCAACATCCTCTTGCACCAACGGGAGAAACCACATCTATGTATCTTTTGTTTCACTATCGACGATAGCATACGTTAAAGGAAACACACCATTGTTTGCATCAATACCAGATGCAACAAGTACTTGGGCTTGCGATTTTTCCTTAGTGATACTTCTTTGCTATCCAAGCTAAAGTTACAGATGTATTCACCTTCTTGAGATGGCAATGGACGACATGCGGAATTACAGACTTCACGCATCACATTATGTCATTGTCTCTTATTGAAACATTAACATACCATTTCACTCATGGTCACCATTACCTCTACAACGAACAAACAAGCGGTATTTGTCATTTTTAACGAAATGAAATTCTTTAACTACCTTTACACAAAAGTCCTCAAGTGCAGACTTAACATCCTTCTTACTCCGGAAACAAAGACATTTCCTAATACATTATAAAAAGAGAAAATATATAACCGATTCATCCGAATATTTAAAAAACAACGAAGAATGATGACTGAAAATAATTAAACTTACACCAAGTCTTTTGTCTTTAGTTCTGATCTTGGATCAAAAATATGTGGGCCATTTGTTTTAGATTCAATAGAATGAGTAGTTGAGATGTGTGATATAGAGTCATGAAGGTCTTGCTCATTACAAAACACGTTTTGCACACTTTCACAATCATTGTCCATAAAATTGAAGAAAGTGTTGTAGAAACTTTCATCATTCAATCAATCGATCCCACTCGTATCTGAGGGGTTTCGTCATTCGTGTGATTTTTTTCCCCCTGCGAAACATAAATGACAAATATATGTTTAAAGGGGCTAACAACAATTTATATACATTTACCACTATTGCCAATAACATAAATGTTTTATTTCAAAAATTACATAACCTTTGTAAGACCCATCCGAGTCCTCACTCTCACTAGACATATCTAGAAATACTAAGTCGAAGGAGATTCAAAGGTAAAAAACTGCGTGAAAAGAAGGAATGTGAATAAATATGAAGAAGTTGAATAAATATTGCAGTTATATTTGCTCTAACTTTAACAAAAAATACAACATCAATATACACATTCTGAATTAGTTAAAAGAGAAATTGATAATTAAAGTAACAAGCAACACGAAGGACGATAAAGTGATATGCACCAATATATATCTGTTATGGTCTCATTTTAGGGGGTACCAACAGTCGTCCGGTTCGTTTAGCAAACGAACTCGGTTCTGATTTGTTTTTGTTGTGGAAGACGATTAAAAACTGGAAATAAATTATGACACGGCGATGTATAGTGGAAACCCCAGAAATTGGGATGAAAACCACTTGACTAAGAACATATTATACTCTTAGCCTGTTCACTAATCAAATAATTCATAATGAATACAACCGAGGCTTAATGAAAATGACAAGGGAAAGAAAGCAGTAAGAACTCCGGCAGGGTAACGGCCTGTTCTTACGGGTCCAAAAGGTCCTGCTATTTCTGTCGTCGCGCTCTGTATTTATAGAGTTAACGGCATGTGTAAATCACGCTCTGTAACCGCTTCTGACAGGTTTGTTGGAGGTTATTATCGCGGGATGTAAAACGAGGTTGGAACCGAAGCGTGGTCTGCGTGATCGGGCCCGAGGCATGGTAAACGTGTGGAGGCCCGAAGCGTGGAAAACGTGAGTCTGTAACCGTTCGGATCGAACCAAGGAGCCAGTTACTAGAAAACGATTTATTTCGCTTAAGATAATCTTCGGTCCTCTCGTTAAACATTGGGCCACTTTTCCTTAAGTGTACAAATGGGCTGCAAGAATTCGTTTCCACCATTTGAATTAGCCCAATAGTTAATGGGCCCTACCCATCACAAGGTACCCGGTCCTAAAGTTCTCATCACTAGCCCCTCGGGCTTGATTGTCATCGTAGAGGTGATACAAGACCGATCACATGATGTCTGCACATTCATGAGAACATGAGACCGTACATGTAGGTAGTGAGTGTCCAGTGGACCGATCTTTCCCTTAGTGTAGGAATTAATTGCGTTTAAAACTTAATAACGTATATTTAAGTTATAGTTTTATCTTTGTTATTCTTTAAATATTAATATCCCGATCTGCGCCTCTTCACATTCGATAGTTCAAGAGGTGTGATGAGTGCGTTTTGTACTGTCACTGTCTTGGGCAGTATTACGTGGCAGCTCACCATTGGCTAGGAGATTAATATTTAAATCGGGATTTTGAGCACTGTTTCTCCTCATCGTCATTATCGCGAAGGAAAAACTGCAGCAAGCCCTCTATGCCCTCAATCGATTTCACGTTCAACCCATTTCAATCCACTTTCCTTAAGGTATACATTTATGGCTCCTCACAAAATGTGATACCCTTCCATGTCTGAGTTGGATATTGAGGAGTTTAAGTCTAGATTTTCGATTCCGGCACATTATTCTATCTGGAAGGGACGGGAAGATATTCCCTGTTTCCTTCCGGCAGAAATGAATGTGCCGGCATTTGCTATTCCGGTTAGTTACGCCTCTTTAAAGTGCGGACTTCGTTTTCCGTTACATTCCTTTGTAGCGGCGTGCTTAAAGAGATCTACTGCCCCACTTTTGCGTTATTCCCGGACAGTTATGTGTATATAGTAGCGTTCATTTTTTATTGTCACCAACAGAATCGGGCCCCGACGTTATAACATTTCTTTAACCTTTTCTTAGTAGGATCCCGAAAGGGAAAATGTCTGTTAGGCTGCCGCAAATTGTATTATATAGCGGTGCGCACCAAAGATTGTGCTATTGTAGATAAAGAAGAGTCTCTCCATGCGTGGGAGGCCTGTTATGTGTAGATAACAGTTCCAAAAGAAGATATGTTGAAAGTATGGACACGCTTAACTCACCCACACATAGGTCAGTTGGACCGAAGTAGGTTCAACCCTTCCCGTCCGGACACCGAAAATACGGTTGCGATGTTCCCTCCTCCCGAAGCACGTCTTAAGCGAATAGATCTGCTTAGGGAGAAAAGATTAATAGAAATAGGTGTCGCGGGTAGGACCGGAGCCCCAGCCCCGAAGGGGATGTTTTCTGGATCAGATCCATCAGAAGGATCGAGTATGAAGTAATGTTCTTATTTTATCATTTCCTGATCCTTATGTATTTCTTTTGCAGATTCGACTGAGACAATGCCTAGCTCTCATTTCAAACGCATGGCAGCTTTCGATCCGTTCTTCTGAAGGACAATGCGAAGCATCGGGCAGCGCTGAGGAGAGTGAATCAGCAACTGGGGGTACGTTGGTCCTTTCGGGGTCCGGGAACCCCCCGATCCAAACTACCGGTGCGGGCACATTTACCCTTCACTTTACAGGGTAGCCTTCAACTAAAGAAGGGCCTGCGTTTCGGGTATTTGGAGTGGTAGAGGAGGTGATAAAAGCTCGGATTCGTTCTTTGAGTTTATCCAGCTTCTATCAAATCGGAAATACCTCCTTTATTAGTACTAAAACTATTGCTTTATTGCTGCAGGGAGCCGTTCCCGTGGAGAAGGTTCTCCCTGGTGCTCAGCTTAAGGTGAACGTCTCCCTTCCGCCGATCCCCATAGGAAAAGGGAAAAGGGCGACCGAAGCGGAAGCCTCGAAGGAACTGAAAAGGCTAAAAAGGGGGATAGCGCTCCGGTCTCTACTAAGAGGATCGTTTTGAAGGAGCCTGCATTGGGCCCTAAGACTAACTCCGACTGGGGAGTTCATTTGGGCTTGCTGGACAGGTTCAGCAAGGGGAGAAAATTAACCTTCTGGATGAGTGCTTTTCTAAAGGACTTCCACCTTTACGGAGAGCAGAACCCAGACAACGTCCAGGCGGACGTGTCTTGGGAAGATATTATGGAAGGTTTCCTCGACCTCACTACTAAGGTAACTTTTACTTAACATGAAGGCTCGAAGTTTCATCTTTTAAAATGTGTTATCTTATGCAGATGTTGAGGAAAGCCTTCACAACTGCTATCACCGTGGAGAAGAACCAGGGTGGTAGTGTTGTATCCCAACAAGTCCAAGATCAACTTGACCTTACAAAAAGACAAGTTGAGATCAAACATAGTGAGTTGGTAACGGTACGGGAGGACCGTAACTGACTGGACAATGAGTTGATAAGGGCCGGGACGGAGGTCTCGCTCTTAGCCGATAAAATCTCTAAGCTGGAGAAGACAGGACAAACACCTCAGGGGCGAATTGCCGACCTGGAGGCCAAGCTGCGGGCCAAAGAAGATGAAATCAACGAAGTCCAAGGTCGGGCCCAAGAGAAGAGGAACAAGCTGAACGAGCTTCTCCTTCGGACCCAAGAAGAGAAGACGGCCTTGGAAGAGGAGTTGACAAGGGCCCGCACTTCGACCGAAGGTTCGGTCCGGGAAGCAGTTCTGTGTTTCGCTCGGTCCCCTATGTTATTTGCTTTAGCGGATAACATACATGGGGTTTATACTGTTAAGTATTTGGATAACATGTGAGAGCAAATTATTCAGCAGTTCGAGCTTTCCCCTTCGGACGAGCGATGGAAGATGATCGAGCTACTTGAAAAAGATGACAAGTTTTAGGTTATTCCGACTTTGGAAGAACATGTTCTGGAAGAAGACCCTTTGTTCTATCTCTTTGAAGAGATGGAGAGAGCGGTCAACCAAAAGGTGACCGCAAGAAGTAGAACTGAAGCATCTCGCGGCCTGGACCGAACCGCAGGATCCGGAGGTTGAAGATAAAGAAGAGGGGCAGATTAGCTAGATTTGATTTATGCTTTGTATATGCCTTACTTCTTATTCTCAATATAGCTCTTTTTCCTTCAACTCTTATCCTTTTAATTGTCAGAACGAAGTAATATAACCAACTTCTAAATAAACTAATAAGTTTTATATTAGCGAAGTTGTTTTAATCACCAAGTGTAAGATCGGGGACGCTTACAGGTTGTTAACCATCGGTCCCATACATTATGTTTGGTTTATTCGTATCAATTCTGATTGGATCGGTCATTTTACATTGTGTGTGGGTCACTCTTATCCCGTCCTTGGAATCAATACTTGATTAGATAGGCGTAGTCTGCGTTTAATATAAGTTTTTATGAGCTTCGGCCGAACCTTGGTTCTAATAAAGTTTCTTAGGTTTTGTTGGCTAAGCTTTGCTCATAATACGTATTATATTAGGACCGATCTTATGTTTCGATATGCTGACTACCATTCCTTTTATCGTAGTAGATTTAATAGGTACAAAGTGCTATTCCTAAAGACTGAATGCCGTTGAAGGTAGTGTTTTAGTTCGTAATAAGTTCTGGGAGAATCACAACTCATCCATGGGGCTGGGCAAGTGTAGGAGCATTTGACTCGTCAGAGCGGTCACTACAACTTGGGAGCCTTGCGGATAAGAATCTTCGGTCACCAGTCCAGATTCGACCTAAGTCACCCAACTTCAAGATCGGTCAATCATTCCATTAGAAATAGTTTGTATTGTACTTACTTGTTTTCTACTTACGTTTAAGGGAATGTATTTTATTGAGTCAAACACATTAATCGAAGATTAACAAGAAATATCGCCTTAAATTCATGACATTCCAAGTTCGGGGGACCTATATATACCATCCAATGTTTCAAGTTTATACGCACATGATTCCAATTTCTTTGATATCTGATACGGTCCCTCCAAATTTCTGTCTAGCTTTCCAACGTTTCTCTGCACTTTAATGCTTCTGAGGACAAGATCGCCTTCAAAGAATTCTCTTGGGAGGACTCGCTTGTTATGGGTCCGTTCCATAGTTCGCTGATAAGCACGCATCCGTGCATAAATTGCATCTCTCTTTTCTTCGATCATCTCGAGGTCCAATAACCTCCTTTCACCATTCATATGTTCATCATATTGAGATATTCGAGGCGATCGGATGGCCACCTCCACCGGGCTAACAGCTTCGTTCGCATACACCAATGAGAAAGGTGATTCTTGGGTTGTTGAGCGAGGTGTAGTTCGGTATGTCCATAAGACCTCATAGATGTGTTCGGGCAATTTACTTCCAAAATCATCTAACTTGGTTTTCAATCCCTTCAGGATAACCTTGTTAGATACCTCCGTAAGTCCATTAGTTTGGGGGTGGGCTACTTATGAGAAATGTTGGATGATGCCCAACTTGGTGCATAGATCTCGTATGCTCTTTCCACGGAATTGAGTCTCATTATCTGATATGAGCGCTCGGGGAACCCCGAAGCGGCTCACAATATTTCTCCTTAAGAAATGGTTGACTACTTTTTCTGAGATGATGGCTACTGCTTCTACTTCAATCCATTTCGAGTAATATTCCACCGCTACGATACATAACTTTCTTTGCCCTATTAACCGAGGAAAAGGTCCGAGAATGTCGATCCCCCATCTGTCAAACAAACAAGGCAATGGGGTAATCGATAAGGGAGCCCCAGGCAATTGCGGAAGTTGAGCATGGTATTGACATATGACACAACGTTTAGTGTATTGCTTGGCATCATCAAGCAATGTTGGCCATCCAGCTCTAATGATGCGGTGGTATAAAGATCGAGCCCCTGAATGAATGCCGCATATCCCTTCATGAACATAAATCATGACGGCTTCAGCCTCAATAAGAGATAAACAGCGCAGAAGCGGGCTTTCGAAACTCTTTTTAAACAAGCGTCCATCGACTAAGGTAAATCTCTTAGCCCGGACCTCTATTTTCCTGGATTCAGACTTATCCTCAGGGAGATAGCCGTTTGAGAGATATTTAATAAAAGAGTCCATCTAATTTGGTTCTCCCGGAGATTCAGTAGCGTTAATATTCAAACCCTGGAGTTCATGGCATAGAGTCCCAATCTCTTCAATAGACTGTTCGGTCACTGGAATCTCGACCGAAGGTTGGTCTTGAATATGGACCGAAATAGTGCTTGGCTCTATGTCAAGTATGCCTGAGGCCAATCCGGCGAGTGCGTCGGCAACTTTGTTTTGCTCCTATAGCACATGGTCAAGAGAGAACTCACTGAACTTTTTGGATAGTTCCAGAACTTTGGCGCAATATAACATCATCATCGGATCATGAGTGTTATAGTCCCTTTTTAGGGGGTACCAACAGTCATCCGGATAGTTTAGCAAACGAACTTGGTTCTGATTTGTTTTTGTTGTGGAAGACGATTAAAAACTGGAAATAAACGATGGCACGGCGATGTATAGTGGAAACCCTAGGAATTGGGGTGAAAACCACTTGACTAAGAGCAGATTATACTCTTAGCATGTTCACTAATCAAATAATTCATAACGAATACAACAGAGGCTTAATGAAAATGACAAGGAAAAGAAAGCAGTAAGAACTCCGGCAGGGTAACGTCCTGTTCTTACACGTCCAAAGGGTCCTCCTATTTCCGTCGTCGCGCCCTGTATTTATAGAGTTATCGGCGTGTGTAAATCACGCTCTGTAACTGCCTCTGACAGGTTTGTTAGAGGTTGTTATCGCGGGATGTAAAACGAGTTTGGGACCAAGGCGTGGTCTGCGTGATCGGGCCCGAGGCATGGTAAACGTGTGGAGGCCCGAAGCGTGGAAAACGTGAGTCTGTAACCGTTCGGACCGAACCAATGAGCCAGTTACCAGAAAACGATTTATTTCGCCTAAGGTAATTTTCGGTCCTCTCGTTAAACATCGGACCGCTTTTCCTTAAGTGTACAAATGGGCTGCAAGAATTCTTTCCACCATTTGAATTAGCCCAATAGTTAATGGGTCTTACCCATCACAAGGTACTCGATCCTAAAATTCTCATCAATATCAACATTTAACATTAATAATTTTAAACAATGTCAGCCAATTAGCAAAGATAAAGTGAACTCACTCAACTGTACTAGACATAATACTTAACATTAATACTTTTAAACAATTTAAGAACAAAAATCTAAAAGAGATTCACAATATGTATCGTAATGAGAAATAGACACACATTCAAATAATTTCCAAAGCAAAAACTAAGTGCCCCTTCTACATTTTAATCAGATTCCCCTAACTCTATTACAAAAACTCTCATTTTCTTGGTAAACATGTATATTTGCAGCAAATACAAGCATGATATGAGCAGGATAATCAGAAATCAAACATCGCATTTTTCCCAATATTAAACTATATTCTAAATAGAAGCATTTTTGCCTCAAGCTATTGAAATCGAAAGTTGTTTCAAGAATTGTCCCAACCGATTGTTGCCTTCGGTTTCAAGAATTGTCCCACCCAATCGAAAGTTGTTTCAAGAATTGTCACAATCGAAAGCTCTTGAAATCGAAAGCTCTTGCCTTCGGTTGCTGGCCGAGGTTACTTCGCCTGCCTCTGGTTCATTAAGAACTGTGGATTCAGGGACTAAGCAGCGGAAATCGGCCATAAAAAACCGATAGGGTCNTCACACTTGATTTTGTTGTGTTTCTACTATTTGTATCAAATTAGAATTCTTGACCAACCTCCTCATTGTGTTGAAATGTTTCTATCAAGGTAATATTACCATTCTTATTCCCTAAACTACTGGTTATCCACTAATTACTCATACAATAAACTCATATTGGAATTATGCATTTACTTGGAATGATGTTTTTTATTCCATCATTTCCTCTTTTATAACCATTACGTAACAAATATAACTATAATATTGTCAATATTTTTGCTTAATTTCAATTTAAAAATACAGTTTACTACATAATATTAATATTCATTTATGTTATGGTCCCTTTTTAGGGGTATCAATAGTCGTCCGGTTCGTTTAGCAAACGAACTCGGTTCTGATTTGTTTTTGTTGTGGAAGACGATTAAAAACTGGAAATAAATGATGACACGGCGATGTATAGTGGAAACCCCAGGAATTGGGATGAAAACCACTTGAATAAGAGCAGATTATACTCTTAGCATGTTCACTAATCAAATAATTCATAATGAATACAACAGAGACTTAATGAAAATGACAAGGAAAAGAAAGCAGTAAGAACTCCGGCAGGGTAACGGCCTGTTCTTACGCGTCCAAAAGGTTCTGCTATTTCCGTCGTCGCGCCCTGTAATTATGGAGTTAGCGGCGTGTGTAAATCACGCTCTGTAACCGCCTCTGACAGGTTTGTTAGAGATTGTTATCGTGGGATGTAAAACGAGGTTGGGACTGAGGCGTGATCTGCGTGATCGGGCCCGAGGCGTGGTAAATGTGTGGAGGCCCGAAGCGTGGAAAACGTGAGTCTGTAACCGTTCGGACCGAACCAAGGAGCCAGTTACCAGAAAACGCTTTATTTCGCCTAAGGTTATCTTCGGTCCTCTCGTTAAACATCGGGCCGCTTTTCCTTAAGTATACAAATGGGCTGCAAGAATTCGTTTCCACCATTTGAATTAGCCCAATAGTTAATGGGCCTCACCCATCACAAGGTACCCGGTCCTAAAATTCTCATCACTAGCCCCTCGGGCTTGATTGTCATCGTAGAGGTGATACAAGGCCGATCACATGATGTCTGCACATTCATGAGAACATGGAACCGTACCTGTAGGTAGTGAGCGTCCAGGGGACCGATCTTTCCCTTAGTGTAGGAATTAATTGCGTTTAAAACTTAATAACGTATATTTAAGTTATAGTTTTATCTTTGTTATTCTTTAAATATTAATATCCCGATCTGCGCCTCTTCACATTCGATAGTTCAAGAGGCGTGATGAGTGCGCTTGGTACTGTCACTGTCTTGGGCAGTATTACGTGGCGGCTTACCATTGGTTGGGAGATTACTATTTAAATCGGGATTTTGAGCACTGTTTCCCCTCATCGTCATTATCGCGAAGGAAGAACTGCAGAATCGACTCTCTGTACCCTCAATCCATTTCACGTTCAACCCCTTTCAATCCACTTTCTTTAAGGTATACACTTATGGCTTCTCATAAAATGAGATACACATCTATGTCTGAGTTGGATATTGAGGAGTTTAGGTCTAGATTTTCGATTCCGGCACATTATTCTATCTGGAAGGGACGGGAAGATATTCCTTGTTTCCTTCCGGCGGAAATGAACGTGTCGGCATATGCTATTCCGGTCAGTTACGCCTCTTTAAAGTGCGGGCTTCGTTTTCCGCTACATCCCTTTGTAGCGGCCGTGCTTAAAGAGATCCACTGCCCCACTTTTGCGTATAAAGATTGAGCCTCTGAATGAATGCCGCATATCCCTTCATGAACATAAATCATGACGGCTTCAGCCTCAATAGGAGATAAACAGCGCAGAAGCGGGCCCTCAAAGCTCTTTTTAAACAAGCGTCCATCGACTCAGGTAAATCTTTTAACCCGGACCTTTAATTTCCTGGCTTCAGACTTATCTTCAGGGAGATAGCCGTTTGAGAGGTATTTAATAAAGGAGTCCATCCAATTGGGTTCTCCCGGAGATTCAATAGCGTTAATATTCAATCCCTGGAGTTCATGGCATAGAGCTCCGATCTCTTAAATAGACTATTCGGTCATTGGAATCTCGACCGAAGGTCGGTCCTGAATATGAACTGAAATAGTGCTTAGCTCTATGTTAGGTATGCTTGAGGCCAATTTGGCGAGTGCGTCGGCAACCTTGTTTTGCTCCCGTGGTACATGGTCAAGAGAAAATTCACTGAACTTTTTGGATAGTTCCAGAACGTTGGCGCAATATAACCTCATCATCGGATCATGAGTTTCAAATCTCCATGCGAACTGTTCTACTACTAACTTCGAGTCTGAGAACATTCGTACTCTGCTAACTCTCATTTTTCGAGCCAATGTCATTCCTGATAATACTGCCTCATATTCTACCACATTATTTGTTCCAGCAAAGGAAAATTTGACTGCGGAATGAATAAGATCACCTTGTACCGTTATCAGGGTAATGTCCGCTCCTCTTCCCCCGAAGGTTGACCCATCTACATGGATCGTCCATCGATCATCCTCTTGGTTAAGATAAATGGCCGATCGGGTCATTTCAACCACAAAATCGACTAGAACCTGAGCTTTGATCGCCCTTCGGGGCAGGAATTCCAGATACATAGCGCTGAGTTTGATAGCCCATTTTGCCAATCTCTCATTCAAATCATTCTGTTTAAGGAGCACTTTCAGAGGTTGATCCGTATAGACATAGACCGTTCGGCCTTCAAAATAATGTTTCAGCTTGGATACGGCTTTTTTCAAAGCTAGCATGAATTTCTCCAAGGTGGAATACCTGGTTTCATCATATACAAGAGAATGACTGATATAATAAACGAGTCTATGAATGTCGTCTCATATGGTTACCAGAGCTGCGCTAACGGCAACTTCGGATACCGCAAGATATAACCCCAAAGGTTCATCACAAGTTTGACTTACCATCACAGTGGGAGTGCTTAAATAAGTTTTCAGCTCGGAGAAGGCCTGATCGCATTCTTTGGTCCAATCAAGATGGCTTGCTTTTATTAGCACTATGAAAAAAGGTAAGGCCCGTTTTGTGGATTTCGAAATAAACCTGCTCAGTGCGGCTAGCCGGCCAGTAAGCCTTTGAAACTCTCTTTAATTTCTTGAGGTTGCATATCAATGATAGCCTCCACCTTTTCAGGGTTAACCTCTATGTCTTTCTCTGAAACGTAATATCCTAAAAAATTTCCACTTCGGATCCCGAAGCAGCATTTTTTTGGATTTAGTTTGAGCTTATATTTTCGGTATACTTCGAAACAACGAGACAAATAAGAAAGGTGGTCTTCATCATTAATAGATTTAAGTATCATATAGTCAACATACACTTCCATCATATGGCCGATCATTTCTCTAAAGATTTTGTTGACCAACCTTTGGTATGTTGCTCCAGCATTTTTGAGACCGAATGGCATAACCACATAACAGTAAACCCCATCTTCGGTCATGAATGATGATTTCTTCTGATCATCCTCAGCTAAGAAGATCTGATGATACCCAGAGTAAGCATCCATGGTACTCATCATGGTGCTACCATAAACAGCATCTACCAGTCGGTCGATGTGCGGCAAAGGGAAAGGGTCTGACTCACAGCTTTTGTTAACATAGGTAAAGTCGATGCACATTCGCCATTTCCCATTCGGTTTGGAAACCACCACTGGGTTTGCAACCCATTCAGTATAGTGGATTTCTCTGATGAATCCCGACCGTAGTAGTTTATTCACCTCAGCCTGGATAATCTCGATGTTCTAGGGAGAATAGCGTCTCCTTTTCTGCCTAACAAGCTTCGTTCCAGGTTCGGTGTTGATCCGATGTTCACTATCGGATCGGTCATTCCTCGGAACATCATCCAGGGTCCATGCGAATATATCCACGTGCCTTCTCAGCAAGTGGATCAGATCCTTTTCAAAGTCATGGGCTAGATGTGCCTCGATGCGAGTTGTCTTGGTTGAGTCATCCTCAACCAGGTTAATAAACTTGAACCCTACGGGTTCCATTGCTTGCCTCGGGTGCGGCAGCTCTTCCAGCAGATCCACCCGGGCCCTTTTAATCGGTGCCAAAGTTCGGCACGAGCTCATGTATCATTGCCTAGCTATTTTCTGATCCCCCTTAACAGAAATAACTCCATGAATGGAGGAATTTGAGCATCATGTGATAAGTAGATGGGACCGCCTCGAATTTACTAAGGCTGGTCCGTCCGATAATAGTGTTGTAAGCCAAGTCGACTTCAACGATAATGAATTCCAGGTCCTCCGACCGGTCCTTGGATGGCTCTCCAAGGGTAACTGGGAATAACATCTTCCCGCATGGAATAACGCTCCTTTGGTCGTACGACCAAAGAGTTATGTTAGCGATCAGGAGATCGTGAGCAGCAGCTCCCAACATTTCGGCAACCTCGCGCTTCATTAGATTGCACGAAGCCCAGTGTCCACTAAGATTCTGTGGACACGACGAGTCCCGATGACCCCAGTGATGGTGAGGGGGTCGTCGCATGGATCGATGATCCCTTCCCGATCAGCTAGGGTGAAAGTAATGTCCTCTCTGAAGGAGGAGAACCGTTCCACTGGATCATATTTCACCAGTGCCACAGACTCGGAGCTCTCAGCGGAGTCTCCACGCGCAATTCTCTTTCGGTCCCGGACCGATTCATTTATTCTCAAACAACCGGAGATAACATAAATATCTCCGGCTACTTCCCTGGGTGCCGCCTCATTTTGAGGAGGTTGGGCACGAGTTTCCGCAGGTGGAGGAGCGGCCTGCTCCTGTATTCCACCCTTGTTCTGCGGGGCTATACCGCCACGGCCCCGCCATCTCCTTCTTCGGCCCTGACCAAGGTTCTCACGACCGTGTTGGCCTCTTTCTTGTTCTGGCGGAGGAGACCGTCAGTCCTCCGTCCGATCATTATAGTTTCGGGGTTGTCTCCGATTATCTCTTCCCCGCGGCCTGTGACGATCGTCACCTTGGTGGCCCTTTAGGGGGGACTCTGCTCGCTTGCCCTTCTGACCATTCCGGTCGGGCTTTTCTTTATTCATTGCCGTTACTGTCTCTTTCAACAGCGGGCATTTCAGGGTCGGGTGATCACGATTATGATGGAGCTCGCAATACACCCGATTTTCCTCCCGCTACGGGGGGACGTCTTTTTCGCTTACAACCGCTACTTCTCGCGACTGCTTCTTAGGGTAGGAAACCCTATGATCACCTGCTGGCTCAGAACTCCCGCTAGGTTTCCGATAACCAAGCCCGAGCGCTTCATCCACCTTAATATACTTGTTGATTTTCTGGAGAAGTTTTCCCATGGTGGATGGTGGGCTCTTTACCAAGCTGGCCGAAAGCCCGCACGGTCCCAGGACCTGCTGTAGAATATCAATCTTATCCCGGAGCTCGAGGTTGATACCCCGGGCGGTCCTATTGAATTTTTCCATGAAGGACCGAAAACTCATCTTTGCCGGGATATATTTCAGCTGATATAGTTCCTGCCTGCTTTAGGGCGGTCCTACATTTGGAGCAAATTGCTCAGAGAAGGCCAAAATAAATCCGCCATACGACTGTATGGATCGGGCCGGCAAATTTTTGAACCACGTTCGGGCGTCGCCTTGTAATCCTGCATGAACCGTTCCCATGCGTAATTCAAAATCGGCAACGTGATCGATTGGATCACCATCACCACGAAATGTCGGCAACCCCTCGGGGTTGCGATAATGCCGATCTGGGACTGTCGCCCAGATCTCTTCAGAAAAGGGGAGCATCAAATCTCCCAAGGCGGCTGATACGCCTTCAGATTGCTGGGATGACGTTTGAGATGCATGTAAATTATGCCACCAATAGTCATCATTACTTCGCCTGATAGGAGCCTCCATGGCCCTGTTAAATAAACCAGGATTCCGTCCCAGATTCGGTTCGCAATCCTTCAATGCACGCATGTTCTCCAACTCCCTGGTGAGCTCATCTATTCGTCACTGTATCTGCTCCTGGTCATTTCCAGGAGCGGGAGTTAGAGCTCTGGCCGGAGGGGGAGGAGTAGATCGATATCTAGGCCTCCTCGTTGTGACACCACGCCTGATGATTTCCTCTTCATCAGTGTTGCGCTCGTCATGATCACTCTCATATCCTCTGTTTTTGGGAACAGGGATTGAAGCAGCCAATGGTTCTGTTCCACTTCTCTCCGACGTAATTTCCAGTACCATCTTCCTGACGACAGCTTCCAGATCCTGTAAAGTGAATGTTGGTGCTGGGAGACTGTCGGGAAGCACGTCACAATTTTTTGTCGGAGTTCCAATCGCCATGCCTTTGATTATCCTATCCCTGGTAGAAAACTCAAATGGGATTATAGAATCGTCCCCACGGACGGCGCCAAACTGTTATGGTCCCTTTTTATGGGGTACCAACAGTCGTCCGGTTCGTTCAACAAACGAACTCGGTTCTGATTTGTTTTAGATGTGGAAGACGATTAAAAGCTGGAAATAAATAAGTACACGGCGACGTATAGTGGAAACCCCGAGAATTGGGGTGAAAACCACTTGACTAAGAGCAGATTATGCTCTTAGCCTGTTCACTAATCAAATAACTCATAGTTAATACAGCAGAGGCTAAAGAAAATGACAAGGAAAAGAAAGCGGTAAGAATTCCGGTAGGGTAACGGCCTGTTCTTCCGCGTCCAAAGGGTCCTGCTATTTCCTTCGTCTTGCAATGTATTTATAGAGTTCATAGCGTGTGTAANATTTCCGTCGTCTTGCCCTATATTTATAGAGTTCGTAGCGTGTGTAAATCACGCTCCGTAACTGCCTCTGACAGGTTTGTTATAGGTTGTTATCGCGGGATGTAAAACGAGGTTGGGACCGAGGCGTGGTCTGCGTGATCGAGCCCGAAGCGTGGTAAACGTGAGTTGTAACCGTTCTGTAACCGCTCGGACCGAACCCATGTGCCAGCTGGCAGAAAACGCTTTATTTCGTTAAGGTTAGCTTCGGTCCTCTAGTTGAACATCGGGCCGCTCTTCCTTAGAGGTGTAAATGGGCTGTAGGAATTCATTTTCGCTATTTGAATTGGCCCAACCGTTGTTGGGCCTTACCCATCACAAGGTATCCGGTCCTAGAGTTCTCATCAATACCATTACACATATGGACGCACATGTAAGCATTCGATCGCGTTTATTGTTACCATATTAAGGTTAATGATCTAATTTGGTGATTAATAGTATGATATAGATCATAATCATTTATTATTATAATGTGATAGTATTATTTATATATTTAATTTTTGGAGACTTAATTACAATTTATTGATGGGTGGATTTGCAATTAGTGCAAAATTCATTAATAAATATGTGTTGTGGTTAATGTTTTCATGCCGAACGGTGGACGGTATACCGTCCGGCACGTCAAATTTCGTTCGGTATCGGTATTTTTTTCGTACATCCCGGTACCGGGTATTAGGGTCGATTTCTGGGTTTTTTCGAGTTTAGCCCTAAAAAACTAATTAGATATTATTTTTTACAAAAATAAAATAAAATTTAGTACCGGCCGATATTCCTATCATACCGGTACGTAATTCCGGACCGATATAAAAACATTGGTTGTGGTCACCAGCTGAGTAAGAGGAATAAGTTCAACTCCCTTAATTCCAAGCTGAAGTCATTGCGGTTTGTGGTGTTCTTTAGATTATTCATTGTGATGATGAATTCAAGTATGGTTACAATGTTATATTTCGATACCGAATTTCAACAATCCTATCAATTTGTACATGTTGGAAGTTGCATTTACGAGGTAATTCTTTATTTAGTCATTTTATACAATATGTCTTTTAAATTAGCTTTTCCATGTAAATTTTTTTACAAATATGTACCCTACAGTAATTCCCTATGAGCATGTTTTGTCATTATGTTAAAGGAAGAATTCTGCTACTAGTAAGTGAGCACCCGATTTGAAGTGAACGTTTCCGTAAAACCTATCAACACGACGGGACAAGTTTACCGGGGCATAAACAGTGACCCGTGTGTCTCGTTCCGCAGCATTACGCGATGAAGTCAAGAGAATCCCATCACTCATAAACCAAGAATTATGAATCAGTTTGTCTTTTTTCCTTGTAGTATCCACAACTTTTATGAGATACTTCATTGTTTCTATGCTTGAATTTTATGTTCTTTGTTAGTGTCTCATGCATACATTATTTTCTACAATATTAAGTTGTAAAATTTTTACCCTTAATAGTTATCATTCTTCTTTGTAAACTATATATAAATTCTCATAAAATCCTTATTTCACTCTAACAAAGGAATCATCATATTGGTATGGGTAATCCAATTTATTCCCCTACTCTTTTTTTCAATGTTTTTCAATAAAATTAAAATTTATTTTATTTTAAAATATTTTTGTCCATTATTGAAATATTTTATTCAACTGAAATATAATAAATATTTTAAAAAAAATCAGAGTGTTTGAATAAAGATGTATGAATGCAAGAAAAATAATTTATTTAAATTTTAAAAATATATTGAGGAAAAAACGTAATTAAGATTTAGAATACAAATTCATTGCCGGTTNCGTATTCGTATTCGTATTCGTATTCGTATTCGTATTCGTATTCGTATTCGTATTCGTATGCATATCCATATCCATATCCATATCCATATCCATATCCATATCCATATCCATATCCATATCCATATCCATATCCATATCCATATCCATATCCATAGTTTTACACGTCTTTTAGAGCTTTATTCATCACATTTAACAATTCTTTATTTAAACCACACAACACCACACGTATTCGTATTCGTATTCGTATTCGTATTCGTATTCGTATTCGTATTCGTATTCGTATGCATATCCATATCCATATCCATATCCATATCCATATCCATATCCATATCCATATCCATATCCATATCCATAGTTTTACACGTCTTTTAGAGCTTTATTCATCACATTTATTTTCAATAGCAAAATCTTCGATTTTCTACTTCTATGTATTTCAATTGTGTTAATATGATATTATTTCGGCTCGATTAGCTAGACGTCAATGATAGACTTCATATTCAGTGCATCACAATTTATTTTACCCTACCTCACAAATCTTATTATGAATATACCAAGCAAGTCCCATATTATTGACATTTGAACTAGAATCCAACTAAGAAAATATAAATATTTGTTGATATTTTGTTTATATTTATCCAATTAGATACTCTCATATTTACCTATGCGACACCGACTTGTTGGACCGACTCGATTCAACTCGATAAGAATGTAAATGTCAGATTTTTGACTCGATTCGAATTATTAAATAAAGGAAAAATATAAAAATAATTGTTATAATTCACTGAAGGTGACATAAACTCCAAATTTAAATGGACAAATATTTACCAATTTATCCTATAGAAAATTTAATTTATACGAAATAAATATCGTTCATCGATTCTACTATCTCCTCAAAAGAAACCACTTTTTGATCCCCGTTTACATGAATAATTCACAAATAGATCGACTACATAATACAATGGTGAAAACACATAATTTATATTGAAAAAAATCATATTAAGGAAAAAATCAAAACGACATCGTTATGTGTCAAGTGTCGAAACGAGTCGAAGAGTTTGACTCGATCCGACATGGGTAAATGTGAAAAAATTGAAGAGTAAGTGCCACATCGATATTTACTTGTATATACCTTGTAGATTTAATGAATGTATATTTCATTGTTCAAGCGATCAGCTCCAATGGAGATCTCCATTGATCGATCCTCAAGGAATATTCATAAAAAGGCCACACAATCACTGTATCAGGCACCATCCTCAACTAAAATGGCATAAAAATACAGAGTTTAACTTCCTTCCCCTCAAGGAATATGACTTATTCAAATAACAACACAAATTTTGTAAACTATGAAGCACGTAGAATCAATACAAGCCAAGCCAATCAGAAAATATAGCCGGATTAAACAAAAGAAGAATACTCATCATCCAATATCCTTCGCTCTTCAGAAAATATGCACCATGTCGTATGCAAATCTTTTTCTATGTCAAGGAGATATAAATATAGACAGACGAAAGGAACATAAAAATCAAGTAAAAGTTTAAGCTGATATAAAAGGATACGTCCAGAATAGCACGAACGACTGCGATAAATAGAAACAGCAATGGATTAAATGCATCTTCAAGAAATTGTGATAATAAAACACGCTATAACGCAGCTTCAATTTTCAACAGCAGAAGATTCGATTTTCTTAAAATCGAGATGTTTAAAATGGCACTTCGCATTCGATTATGAACAATGAATGAGGAAAAAAACAGAACTTTCAAACCATAGAAAGCTAAACAAAATCTGATGCTTAACTAATCTTCTCATTGACTCAACAATGAGAAGCTAAACGAGTTAAAGCAAAAAAGCTTTTGGTGAAAAAACAGACAGCTACATAGAAATGATTTTTTGTAATAGAGCAAGAAAAAACTGAAAATGTACCAGGAGTCCACCAAGAATGCCATCAAACACTACGTTGTTCCAGCTATCAAAGTAAGAATGAACAGAAAAACCAGTCTTTGCAGCAAGTCCAAGTGTAGTAATTGCCATGAAAATGAAGTAGAAAATAAATCCAGTCAATCCAGTAAATCCCAAAATCCCAGTGATGACTCCACCTATAATGGACATGAACGTTCGGCTGAAAAATAAGAAAAACAAGACCATGTATCACAAGCCAAAATTACAGAGAAAAACTGAGTATAGCGCAATGCTAAAATCCCAAACCTATTATTGATAATTCTTGTGTTGTTCAGAACATTTTCTTCAATGAAATTGCGTATTTCATCCATGGAATCGCTTGATTTCTTCTTTTGCACATTTATATCATCATGAGCTGCCATCGTTCTCTATTTCTTAGAGGTATTATAAACCCTGCGTAGAATTTCCTCAAAATTCTTAAAAAACACATCAATTTAGGGCTCAGTGCCCGAAATGAAAATCATATACTAATCCATCACGAAATAAAAAAAGGTTTCAGTGGTGAATTCATTAACCTAATCACAACAATCGATTTGTTTAACTTGATTTGAGTTGCAGAGTTGCAAATAGCAGTGTTCCAGAATCATAACAAAGTCGAGATCCAAGATCAAAGGCATAACAGTTTAGCATTCTCATAGCTATTCATAGAATATAAAGCATTCGATTTTGCAGAATACCTCGGAAATTAGCCGGAAAAAGCAGCGACGGACTCCTGCGAATTCTTTCGTCAGGGCGGAGCACCTTAAATTACAGAAATCGGGCCTTATGGTTTTAAATAGCCCATAAACTTACTTACAAGCCCAATTTGGTTCAAGCAGATCTTACATGACCAGCCCAATAAGATGGCCCACAGAATTGGGCTATATCCCATTCAATGTTGAAGATCAGGTACGACATGGGCGTATGACATATTTAGAGAGCTGGAAGACAAATTTCATGGGCCTGAATATATTACTTATTAATATAGCAGCACAATGAGGGCTATTTTGGTTAATTAATGCGATTAGAAAAATCAAATATTGTTTTAGGGCGAANCTTCAAAATCAGGTCAAAGTCAATAATTCAACACACTAAGCTCTACCCCACGCGCTTTACTTGTGTTCTTCCCAGGTTTACTAATTTCAATTCAGTCAATTAGGTTTCTTGATATAACTTCATTTAAATTATTAACATGGACCAAAATAACAAAATAATTTGTTCTCTTTCAGTAAAATTAATATATTGGCCATGTTCTTTTTTTGAATTATGTACAGTATATTATTATAAACATGGATCTCATTATGAATAGAATCAACCATGGTTGAGTTTTACCACTGATTGATGTGGGTTAGTCTGCAATAAGAATCTGAGAAAAAAAGCAGGTGAACCGTGACTTTGCAAATATTTTTGGTGTTCATCAGAAAGCTTTTCCTCATGGTGTTTCCGGGCATAAAATGGTAAACTCAGCTTACCATTCAGTAGAAAACTGAGGTATAGCTTCACCAAGAATTGCAAGCTTAACGTCGACATCAACTTCATTACGGGAAACGCGTGCATCAAAAGTAAACGCAAATGCGAGCATCTCAGATTTAGCGTGGGTCGGCAACGGACCAAGAGTTTACTGCTCCGACGAAGTCAGAAAATTCGACGCCTCAGCCTAAATTACAAGTTCCGATCTTGGTCATGGTATAATTATGCATTCATCTTCCTCTACCGAATGAACTGCAGTTACCGATCGTGGTTGTTCACCTTTCTGCTTACTATCTGCATACCTCGCCGTAGAACCCAACACCCGATTTGTAAAAGTGACGCCGTCCGACGAGCTATCTACATCTGAGAAACAAGATTCGACGAAGGGTTCAATTGTTCGTCGAGCGGCGTCTGCAATCACCAAGCCGGAGACGGCAGAATTGAAGTAACAGATTGTCCAACATAAGAATGGTAAATTTCTCTTTCGAGTTTAAGCAGTATAATTATGCATTTTATCGGCTGATGGAGGCAATGGTTTGTGGTTGGTTCCAGCTAATTGTGTATTACAATTATGATTTTATTACACATAATTAAATGCCAATTAGGTTTTTTATGAAATGTATTTTTAAGTTACATTGGTGATGTGTTTTTTAATTGTAAGGTGTATCCACTACAACAAATTAAACGGACAATATACGAATAACAAGCTGTAGGGATATATGTACTCACTTAATTTCCATTTGTCACTGAAATTAATTTGGTGTTGTCAAAAGGACCACCATAATTGGCAAAATAATGGTACAAACCTAATGGATGATGAGGAGGAAGAAGAACGATACGAGGAAGTTCGTATGCAACTTCTTATCTATTTGGTTCAAAATTTTATGGACGATTGTCGACCGAAGTATCACTCCCCGAGACCAGACCGTGGAAAAGGCGTTCAAGAGGTACATAAAATTTTAGACAACAACCCGCGGCACTGTATGGGGATGTTTAGAATGCGACGCAATGTCTTCTATGTACTATGCCAAGAGTTGGTGACCTGTGGTCTGACAGATATGGGAAACATTACAGTTACTGAACAAGTGGGAGTGTTTTTGTTATATTTAGGACACAAAAATACATACACCTATCTCGAACAGACCGCAGGCAAGTCACGGTCCACACTTCATGAGGTTGTACACCGAGTCGCCATAGCATTCTGGACCATGGCCTCTAAGTGGATACGCACATTCACAGACCCAGATGAAGTCCATCCAAAGATACTGAACAATCCCAGATTTTATCCCTATTTCAAGGTGAATCTAACGATAATGCAAATACTACTTAGTTTGTAATTTGGATATTTGGCCTAATTATAAATCAATGTAGGATTGCATCGGGGCACTGGATGGGACCACTTTCGATTTCAGTGTCGGGTCGTCTCAGAAACAACGGTTTATTGATCGGAAGTTGAAGCCTTGCCTGAATGTGTTGGCTGTAGTAGACCTGGATGGGCTGTTCATGTTGGGGATTAAACACGTGTGCGAACAACCTCGATAGAATAAGTAGAACCCAAGAATTAAAGCAAAGAGAAAACAACGACACAAGAAATTAACGTGGAAACCTTGAAAGGGGAAAAACCACGTGACCGGCGGAAACGGCCAAATTCACTATCATCTGAGAAGATTACAACACACACACACGAAGAGGAAATCCGGAATACAAGAGTATTGAAGTACATGACAATGAACCCTAAGACCCCTTTATATAGATGAGGTGGTTGAGATATTAAGGTAACAAACAAATATTCCTAATATTTGATCATATTTCCATATATGATTATTCATAATCAAATCATATATATGCGTCCATATATACTGATTTGATATGATATTATTTCCTTCAATATCTCTTTCCATAACTGCCGATATCTTTGACTAATGAGCCCCACCATATCTCAGTTCGGTCCTCGACCGATTGCCTCCATCTCATATCTTCGGGTCACGTGCCATCGGTCCTCTACCGATTGCTTCGGTCCTTTTTGTTACATTCGGTATTGCGTACTTCGGTCCTCGACCGATCGGTACCAATACCGACCATCCCGTCTTCCATGTGTGCCCCGATCGACCACATTGCCAATCGGTCCTCGTCTAAGTGTAACCGATCGATATCAATATCGATCTCCACACCTAACAGTTCACTTATGTGTTACCAGGTTGGGAAGGATCAGCGCATGATGCCAAAGTATTGTGCAGTGCTCGTTCTATAAAGCGTAGGCGATTCCCAGAGCCACCTCCAGGTATGCTGCTTTTGTGAAACTATACATTTGATCGTTGTAGTTGTATTCCATATTTTTCAGATTAAATTTATACAAAATGGTATGCTACCATGCCAATTCGAAATTCAGCGATACACTTATGTTTATTTTTTGGGTTTTTTTAAGGAAATTATTATCTAGTCGACAAAGGGTACGCGAACTCGACGGGGTTCATGGCATCATTCCGGTCCTATAAATATCATCTGGAAGAGATTCAAGAAAGTGACGGTTACGACGTTCCTAAAGAATGTTTTGATTACTATCACGCTTCATTACGAGTGACAGTGGAGTGCTCGTTTGGAAGACTTAAGAACAAATTTCGAGGGTTAACGGCTTTCTCACATAATCTTCAAATCGAAACCGCAAACCAGTTAATCGTAGCAGCAATGGTATTACATAATTTTATACAGATTCAAGACGTAGCGGATGAAAGGTGGATCCAAGTGATAAATTTACCGTCATTCTTGCCCCGTCAACGATGAGACACTGAAACCGACGACCCACCAATGGAGGTAGTCCGTGAGAGGATTATGTATGCCATTTCCCATTCCGGTATTCATTAGGTGTGTTTCATAACTTCAAAATTTCTAAACGTTTACCATTCATATGTGAATCCGGTTTTTGTAATTCGAACAGTTCCTTGATCAATTAATTCTCTCATCTAACAATTCCTCAATTAATACAAAATTCGATCAATTAATACTCTCATTCATATGAGAGTAATTGGAACAATTCTCTCATTTATCGATCAATTCCTCAATTAATACAAAATTCGATCAATTAATACTCTCATTCATATGAGAGTAATTGGAACAATTCTCTCATTTATCGATCAATTCCTCAATTAATACAAAATTCGATCAATTAATACTCTCATTCATATGAGAGTAATTGGAACAATTCTCTCATTTATCGATCAATTCCTCAATTAATACAAAATTCGATCAATTCCTCGATCAATTAATAAGCAGTAATCGCATAGTTAACGCATAAACCATAGCAACATAAAATGTAATTCCTAGTACCACATAGAGATCCACTTCACGAACTGTTAGATCACCTCCTTCATTCATGCTCATCAGCCATTTCTTTCGTACCAATCCCTGATGAACTCCAGCTTGTCCTCTTCATCATCAATCAAACTAAAAATGTGTGCACTTTGCTGATTATAGAGCATTTTCTGCGCTGCACGTCTTAACAAGGGATCGTCTTTAAGAGCAGCTGAAGACCTTATCCAGCTCATGCCGGTCTCATTCGCATCTAAAATACGTTGTGAAGCTGTAGACTTACATGGGAAGGCGTCCTTCATAGCTTGTGTGATGCTTTCTAGACTCATTTTATCGGAGCTTCTACTCTTCTTCGACGCCGGTCCAGTTAAAGGTGTGGCTCTTCGTCTACCACCAACTACATAAGTCTCATCATCCATCTCCGGATAGGTTGGTAATGTAGACGGTTGATGGTTGGATTCAGGGACTTCAGGTATCACATTTTCAGCATGGTCCAATCCTTGAGTATCTTCATATTCGGGAATGAAATCTGTAAAGTCCTGTAATTATGTATTCAGTTATATAATTGAAGCTAGAATTCATGAAAACTAGTAAACTATGAAGGAACCAAAATGTGCATACAATGAAATTCATCAAAAAAACAAACAAGTGATGCATCATAAGATAATATGTGAAAAATAGTCTAAGCCTGTTAATGATTTCAGTCGAAGATTTAAAAAAAACTAAAGTTAGAAGAAAAGTAGTTGTGTATAACATATTTAAATATTACGTAAACAACTTTAATCACTTATTCTTGGCTTCGGATAAATAGGATAATTACAATTACCGGTGCGTAGTTGTAGGCATCATTAGAGTCACTGTATTCTGGGATCGTCGCTGGAGTACATACGAATTCCTCTGTTGCCGTGGACTTCCCGAAGACACGATCCATCGCATCCATGTTCATAATTCTAGCTGCTCCACCCCTAGCTGCCTGCGATCATAATACATAAATTTCATTGTATACAACAACAAAACTGGTTAATATGTACTAACACATTCCTGAGTTCAAGCATAAAAACTGGCTAACTATAGTTAATTAACGGCAAATATGGTTTGCAGCAGCCATGTGATATGTGTTAAGAAGATTGCGATGAATTCCACTTAGTACTCCTTTATTCTATATAACTCATTTTGCAGAGTATAATTTTCAAAAAAATTGTGATCTAAAACATCATCTCTAGGAAGTAAATCAAATCTGAACTATTGACTTGCAGTAAATGCTTACCATCTCCATTCCAATTTCGGAATCTCGTAATTGTATCACTGAATTCGTGGCTGCATCCCATCCGCCCCCCGTTTCTGAACGTTCCTTCCGGCTCCGCTTATACATGTGTTCCATTCGTGTGAATTTGGACGACAGCTGTACTCTAGTCAATACTTTTCCAATGATTGGCTTCATTTCTAGAGCGATTTCATCCCAAGTCCTTGCGTACACTTTCTTAAATGTCATCCCTCCTTCAACTCGCTTATCAAGGCATTCCAAGAATAATTGTTCTATCTCCTTTGTCCACACAGTTTTCTTTCTAATGACCTGCATAGTATCATAGTAAAATTCGAAGTTTCAGTAGTACACATGTTGTCCGTGTTCCAATTATTAAAAATATCTCTTCACCGTGTGCCACTCCCCCCTCTCTGGAACCCCGAGAAGCGTTGCCGTTTACATGAGAATCTAGGAAGGAGATAGTACTTATGATCACTTCATCCTGTTTATCCCACTAAGAAATACATTGAAGGGGGTTAAGTAATAGAAATGGAGGAATAAAGTGTTACCCTTTTCCATTTTTCTTAGCCGTGGCGATCTAAGACGGGAGGCCAAGTTGGATATCGCTCGATTTATGCGAGCACTTTTCCTATGAGACTTGTGTGTTATGGACTTGGCAGGCATTGAGAAATGAAGATTCTGTGAATAAGTCATATTCAAATCATATTTACAATGGAGACAATTGAGTTATTCAGTACTGAAATGCAAAAAAATGGACTTTAAGACTGCCTGTAAAGGCGGACAAAACCATATTTCCATACGGTTTTGTCCGCCTTTCCTTCCGCCATGTCAGCGCCCATGGTTACATGGGCGCTGACATTTTGCCGTGGAAATACGGTGCGCGGACAAGGGGTTGGGCGCCCCCTTGTCCGCGGAAGAACTTTTTTTCTTTTGTTTTTCTGTTTCTCTCCTGGGTTGAATCACCCACTCAACGCCTATCTATGGCGGCTGTTGTTCGCCATCTGACTCTTCTTCCGTGTCTTCTCACGTGCACTGAATCATAGGCTCCTAGGCGTTTTTCTCGCGATGTAGATCCGATGAACAGAAATGCTCACTGGGTGTTCTTGGAAGCCCTGGAGTTGGAAAAGGAACGTAGGTTTGCAGTTGGGGATTTGAGTTTTAGTTGTATATTCGAGAATTTGTGTGAATTATTTATTATGATACGTTGTGGTGCTTAGAGCCTCAGATTGTTTTCAAAACATTGTTTTTTTGAGGTTTGCAAATTTTAAAATTTTCAATACCCAACTTTAATCGTTGAACTCTTGATTTAGTTCTCTGATTGGGATAACTAGTGCTTACATATTCTTCATTGATTTGTTGGTTCATTCCTTTTCTAATTGTGATTTTGCTGCAAAGACATCCATATTTTTGGCCTTTTTTAGTGCTTAGTATTTCTTTGTACCTTCACACTGGTTTTTTGTAGTATCCTACCGATATTTGTTTCTTTGCATGCCTTCAGATATTGTTTGATACTTCTCACTGACTGTTCGATACTTCTTATACATTGCAGAGATTGTAAATCATGGAAAATTGGTTTATGATGAAATAATATTTNCGGTTTATTGATCGGAAGTTGAAGCCTTGCCTGAATGTGTTGGCTGTAGTAGACCTGGATGGGCTGTTCAGTTATGTGTTACCAGGTTGGGAAGGATCAGCGCATGATGCCAAAGTATTGTGCAGTGCTCGTTCTATAAAGCGTAGGCGATTCCCAGAGCCACCTCCAGGTATGCTGCNTCATATATATGCGTCCATATATACTGATTTGATATGATATTATTTCCTTCAATATCTCTTTCCATAACTGCCGATATCTTTGACTAATGAGCCCCACTATATCTCAGTTCGGTCCTCGACCGATTGCCTCCATCTCATATCTTCGGGTCACGTGCCATCGGTCCTCTACCGATTGCTTCGGTCCTTTTTTGTTACATTCGGTATTGCGTACTTCGGTCCTCGACCGATCGGTACCAATACCGACCATCCCGTCTTCCATGTGTGCCCCGATCGACCACATTGCCAATCGGTCCTTGTCTAAGTGTAACCGATCGATATCAATATCGATCTCCACACCTAACAGTTCACTTATGTGTTACCAGGTTGGGAAGGATCAGCGCATGATGCCAAAGTATTGTGCAGTGCTCGTTCTATAAAGCGTAGGCGATTCCCAGAGCCACCTCCAGGTATGCTGCTTTTGCGAAACTATACATTTGATAGTTGTAGTTGTATTCCATATTTTTCAGATTAAATTTATACAAAATGGTATGCTACCATGCCAATTCGAAATTCAGCGATACACTTATGTTTATTTTTTGGGTTTTTTTTTGTAAGGAAAATATTATCTAGTCGACAAAGGGTACGCGAACTCGACGAGGTTCATGGCACCATTCCGGTCCTATAAATATCATCTGGAAGAGTTTCAAGAAAGTGGCGGTTACGACGGTCCTAAAGAATGTTTTAATTACTATCACGCTTCATTACGAGTAACAGTGGAGTGCTCGTTTGGAAGACTTAAGAACAAATTTCGAGGGTTAACTGCCTTCTCACATAATCTTCAAATCGAAACCGCAAATCAGTTAATCGTAGCAGCAATGGTATTACATAATTTTATACAGATTCAAGACGTAGCGGATGAAAGGTGGATCCAAGTGATAAATTTACCGTCATTCTTGCCCCGTCAACGACGAGACACTGAAACCGACGACCCGCCAATGGAGGTAGTCTGTGAGAGGATTATGTATGCCATTTCCCATTCCGGTATTCATTAGGTGTGTTTCATAACTTCAAAATTTCTAAACGTTTACCATTCATATGTGAATCCGGTTTTTGTAATTCGAACAGTTCCTTGATCAATTAATTCTCTCATCTAACAATTCCTCAATTAATACAAAATTCGATCAATTAATACTCTCATTCATATGAGAGTAATTGGAACAATTCTCTCAGTTATCGATCAATTCCTCAATTAATACAAAATTCGATCAATTCCTCGATCAATTAATAAGCAGTAATCACATAGTTAACGCATAAACCATAGCAACATAAAATGTAATTCCTAGTACCACATAGAGATCCACTTCACGAACTGTTAGATCACCTCCTTCATTCATGCTCATCAGCCATTTCTTTCGTACCAATCCCTTATGAACTCCAGCTTGTCCTCTTCATCATCAATCAAACTAAAAATGTGTGCACTTTGCTGATTATGGAGCATTTTCTGCGCTGCACGTCTTAACAAGGAATCGTCTTTAAGAGCAACTGAAGACCTTATCCAGCTCATGCCGGTCTCATTCGCATCTAAAATACGTTGTGAAGCTGTTGACTTACGTGGGAAGGCGTCCTTCATAGCTTGTGTGATGCTTTCTAGACTCATTTTATCGAAGCTTCTACTCTTCTTCGACGCCGGTCCAGTTAAAGGTGTGGCTCTTCGTCTACCACCAACTACATAAGTCTCATCATCCATCTCCGGATAGGTTGGTAATGTAGACGGTTGATGGCTGGATTCAGGGACTTCAAGTATCACATTTTCAGCATGGTCCAATCCTTGAGTATCTTCGTATTCGGGAATGAAATCTGTAAAGTCCTGTAATTATGTATTCAATTATATAATTGAAGCTAGAATTCATGAAAACTAGTAAACTAGGAAGGAATCAAAATGTGCATACAATGAAATTCATCAAAAAAACAAACAAGTGATACATCATAAGATAATATGTGAAAAATAGTCTAAGCCTGTTAATGATTTCAGTCGAAGATTTAAAAAAAACTAAAGTTAGAAGAAAAGTAGTTGTGTATAACATATTTAAATATTACGTAAACAACTTTAATCACTTATTCTTGGCTTCGGATAAATAGGATAATTACAATTACCGGTGCGTAGTTGTAGGCATCATTAGAGTCACCGTATTCTGGGATCGTCGCTGGAGTACATACGAATTCCCCTGTTGTCGTGGACTTCCCGAAGACACGATCCATCGCATCCATGTTCATAATTCTAGCTGCTCCACCCCTAGCTGCCTGCGATCATAATACATAAATTTCATTGTATACAACAACAAAACTGGTTAATATGTACTAATACATTCCTGAGTTCAAGCATAAAAACTGGCTAACTGTAGTTAATTAACGGCAAATATGGTTTGCAACAGCCATGTGATATGCGTTAAGAAGATTGCGATAAATTCCACTTAGTACTCCTTTGCTCTATATAACTCATTTTGCAGAGTATAATTTTCAAAAAAATTGTGATCTAACACATCATCTCTAGGAAGTAAATCAAATCTGAACTATTGACTTGCAGTAAATGCTTACCATCTCCATTCCAATTTCTGAATCTCGTGATTGTATCACGGAATTCGTGGCTGCATCCCATCCGCCCCCCGTTTCCGAACGTTCCTTCCGGCTCCGCTTATACATGTGTTCCATTCGTGTGAATTTGGACGACAACTGTACTCTAGTCAATACTTTTCCAATGATTGGCTTCATTTCTAGAGCGATTTCATCCCAAGTCCTTGGGTGCACTTTCTTAAATGTCATCCCTCCTTCAACTCGCTT
Source organism: Utricularia reniformis (assembly GCA_009725065.1). Lineage (NCBI taxonomy): Eukaryota > Viridiplantae > Streptophyta > Magnoliopsida > Lamiales > Lentibulariaceae > Utricularia > Utricularia reniformis. Next base: position 120,036 of record RWGZ01001413.1, read on the forward strand.
ATCAAGGCATTCCAAGAATAATTGTTCCATCTCCTTTGTCTACAGAATTTTCTTTCTAATGACCTGCATAGTATCATAGTAAAATTCGAAGTTTCAGTAGTACACATGTTGTCCGTGTTCCAATTATTTAAAATACCTCTTCACCGTGTGCCACTCCCCTCTCTCTGGAACCCCGAGAAGCGTTGTCGTTTACATGAGAATCTAGGAAGGAGATAGTATTTATGATCACTTCATTGTGTTTATCCCACTAAGAAATACATTGAAGGAGGTTAAGTAATAGAGATGGAGGAATGAAGTGTTACCCTTTTCCATTTTCTTAGCCGTGGCGATCTAAGACGGGAGGCCGAGTTGGATGTCGCTCGATTTATGCGAGCACTTTTCCTAGGAGACTTGTGTGTTATGGACTTGGCAGGCATTGAGAAATGAAGATTCTGTGAATAAGTCATATTCAAATCATATTTACAATGGAGACAATTGAGTCATTCAGTACTGAAATGCAAAAAAATGGACTTCAAAGGCATGTTCTCTCTCTAAAATTAATATTTCTTATTGTAAACTGAAGTTTTAAAAGATTTCACAGGCATTTTTCCACATAAAACACACAGCATACCACATGAGTGCTAAAAATCCACAAATAAGTTTCCTACAGATTATGCCAATTTTACTCTTATGCATACATCTATCAATTTGGACACTCATTCATATTTCACAACGATGCCTCTATTCATAATTCACAGCAAATTTTCACAGAGGGCTTATTGTAAAACCATTTCAATTTTGACACAGATCAAGAAGTTTTCCCCAGAATACAAGATGATCAGTTCTACTTTCTTCATTCTTTTCAAAATCCCCAAATCAGTTTATGTAAAACATCCTTAAACTATTCTATAAAACACAATTACGACAGATCACTTACATTTCCGCCGAATTGACGTTCTGATCCACGTTACCGCTGCGGAACCTAGCCGTGAACGCTGCGCTTATACTTTGCTTTGAATCGTACCCAATTTTTGCCGAATTATTCCAGATCTTGCAAGTGACGACGACCGAAATGGGTGGTAACGGCTTTTGTCGGCCCTTATCCGGTCATGAATTTCAAAATCATGACTTCTTACTGACTTTTGGCAGGTTACCATGGTTAATAACCTGTAGATAATGGGTTGTACTGTACAAAATAAGGTCCTGTACAAAAATGCATGAAAGAATAATCTCGTTATATCTCATTTTCAAGTCATATTGCCCATAATATTTTTGTAATTTGAATATCCAAGATCGTTCAACACATTTCCCAAGGTGCTTCTGGTCGATGCATCTCGAGGTATACTTTTGTAATTTGCATGACTAGAGGTCATTTGGGACCTTTCCAGGTATCCGAGGTAATTTTTAGGCTATTTGTGTCTGAACGAGGTTTTCGATGATTATGGGGCCTAAGTGGGCTTTGGGTCAAGAACGAAGCATTAGACTTCGTTTTCTATAAATAGTGGCTCCTAGTACAAAATAAGTCGGTACATGTCCCGAAAATCGCAACTACAATCGTGAGGAATTTACACTTTTAGAAAAATAAACACCTTGACATCCTGACTCACGGCAAATTAGTTCGTAGTCGTGAGGAATTGCTGATGCGTGATGGTGTAAGCTCACACACATTATGGTCGAGCCTAATAACTTCTTATTTCTCTAAACATTACAACTCAAACAACTAGTATTATAATATAATTTAATCATGTTGACTAATCGCACAAAAAATATTTTGAACATAGATCAAACACATTGGGCTTGTTTGGTTCGGTGGTAGTAAAATGTGGTGGGGTGTGATGTGTTGGGATAAACTGTGGTAAGTTGAATGTATTTATGATAACATAATTTTTAAAACTATTTTATAAATGTAACGGTATGATGAACGTGATTTTAGTAACAGTAGATATTTACCCTTAAGATTAAGAAATATAATTTAATCAAATTAATCAACTTATATTTTTTTACATTCAAAATTTCATCAACTTTACATCAATATCAAACTATAGATCAAATCGATACTTATTGAGTTATGCCCGAAAAACCAAAATCATACTTACACAACTGAAAAATAGAGAAAATAAAATAATATCATCTGAAAAGTTTTTGAGAACGAGATATTTTGTCGTAATGAGATAAATTTAATGTTTTCATACTGATCACAACGGTATAACTATCGGTACCAAAATTCTAAAATAATAATATTTTGTTATTTTTAGTTAAAAAAATTAAAATAATAATATATATTGTATTAGGGTTGGACGAAAAACTTGGGATCCGATACTAAAACATGATACTAGATGGTACCGATCGATATATCGACGATATGCCGATTGACATAATAACATGCGATAAATATGATAGAATGAAAACTCTAAGTAATATGTAGGATTAGTAAGGACATTTTAGTTTTTTACAAAATCGCATTGATATGAAAGCTACTATTAACAACGGTAACGAAAACGCAGAAAAATAAAGTTAAACGTAATGCGATTTGTCTTATGTTTTGAAAAATCATGTATTAGCATATTGCATTCAACGCACTTGATTTCTCACCACTATNGTTTTTTCTGTTTCTCTCCTGGGTTGAATCACCCACTCAACGCCTATCTATGGCGGCTGTTGTTCGCCATCTGACTCTTCTTCCGTGTCTTCTCACGTGCACTGAATCATAAGCTCCTAGGCGTTTTTCTCGCGATGTAGATCCGATGAACAGAAATGCTCACTGGGTGTTCTTGGAAGCCCTGGAGTTGGAAAAGGAACGTAGGTTTGAAGTTGGGGATTTGAGTTTTAGCTGTATATTCGAGAATTTGTGTGAATTATTTATTATGATACGTTGTGGTGCTTAGAGCCTCAGATTGTTTTCAAAACATTGTTTTTTTGAGGTTTGCGAATTTTAAAATTTTCAATGCCCAACTTTAATCGTTGAACTCTTGATTTAGATCTCTCATTGGGATAACTAGTGCTTACATATTCTTCATTGATTTGTTGGTTCATTCCTTTTCTGATTGTGATTTTGCTGCAAAGACATCCATATTTTTGGCCTTTTTTAGTGCTTAGTATTTCTTTGTACCTTCACACTGGTTTTTTGTAGTATCCTACCGATATTTGTTTCTTTGCATGCCTTCAGATATTGTTTGATACTTCTCACTGACTGTTCGATACTTCTTATACATTGCAGAGATTGTAAATCATGGAAAATTGGTTTATGATGAAATAATATTTAATTTATTGTCAAATAGACTTGAGATAGGAGAAGATAAAGGTGAATCTGGATTAATTTTTGATGGATTTCCTGTGACTGGGATGCAAGCTGTAAGTGGAGTCTTTAACATTAAAGAAGTTGTAAGTGGAGTCTGTTCATTTGATTGAATTGTAATTTACCTTCTATGCAATTTTTGCGAGTTCATTTTGTGTGCAAATTATTCTTGTTTTCAAGATTTTTTGAATTCATTGTTAGCTTTTGATCTTTTTGTGATTCATCAATTGAGTTGAGGCAGAGATTTTTTTAGGTCCACAAACTCTCCTTTTAATAAATATTAAAACTATAATATTTATTTAAATAGCTATTGTTTAAACTCGAGATTATCGGAATTAAATTAAAATGTAATATTAATGATGAATTGAATAGTAAATCGATAAAATTGATGAAATAGAAAGATAAAATTAAATTTGGATAAAAAATATGATGTGGATGAAAGAGAAATAAAAAATTATGTGGATGAGTGAGAAATTTTAGAAGTGGAAAGAGAATATGATGTGGATGTGAGACAATGATGATGTGTAGAGAGATTTATACGGTGAAAATGGTTTTGGGCGCGGACAAGATTACAGATAGCCTAAAGGCATGTTCTCTCTCTCAAATTAATATTTCTTATTATAAACTGAAGTTTTAAAGGACTTCACATGCACTTTTCCACTTAAAACACACATCAGACCACATGAGTGCTAAATATCCACAAATAAGTTTCCTACGGATTATGCCAATTTTAATCTTATGCATACAGCTATCAATTTGGGCACCCATTCATATTTCACAACGGTGCCTCTATTCATAATTCACAACCAATTCACAGCAAATTTTTACAGAGGATTTATTGTAAAACCATTTCAATTTTGACACAGATCAAGAAGTTTTACCCAGAATACAAGATGATCAGTTCTACTTTTTTCATTCTTTTCAAAATCCCCAAATCAGTTTATGTAAAACATCTTTAAGCTATTCTACAAAACACAATTACGACAGATCACTTACATTTCCGCCGAATTGACGTTCTGATCCACGTTATCGCTGCGGAACCTAGCCGTGAACGCTGCGCTTATACTTTGCTTTGAAATGTACCCAATTATCGCCGAATTATTCCAGATCTTGCAAGTGACGACGACCGAAATGGGTGGTAACGGCTTTTGTCAGCCCTTATCCGATCATGAATTTCAAAATCATGACTTCTTACTGACTTTTGGCAGGTTACCATGGTTAATAACCTTTAGATAATGAGTTGTACTGTACAAAATAAAGTCATGTACAAAAATGGGTGAAAGAATAATCTCATTGTTTGAATGTTATACTCATTTTATATATTCACTTATTTATAGTATCTTAAATAAAACAAACATGGTGTTATTAATTATATATGTGTAACAATCGAACATATATTTACCACATTATACAAATTGAATAAAAAAGAAATTAAACTATTTAAATATTTTAAGTGTCTAAAATTAATATATTTTATGATTTCTGGGAATAAACTTTTAACTATATTTACTTAGATTAACATAAATCTGGAGCTCATTATTTAAATTGTTTAATAATCCAGGTGTCTCACGTTATATATTTTACACATTTGAAAGTTTAAGTTGTATTCTGTATAAATTATGAAAACAAATTATACATAATATGTTCTTGAAACATATTCTAATTTGTAAATTTACATACATACATTTTTTACAAATTAAATATTCGACGTTTTTCATAATATTGAATTATTTTCTTCACTGATTTAGAGTTTACATTTCGATTTGTTGTTTTCTTCTTCAACGAAATTGCATTCAACATTTTTTTGTATATTGTTTTTTATAAAAAAAATTATTAATTTCTTTTAAATTTTAAAATATATTTGTTCAGAACGAATTATGTGGTACCTGATAATTACACATAATTATCAAACTTTTAACTATATTTACTTTCAACATTTTATCCCATTTAAACTTTTAACTATATTTACTACCACCGTACCAAACGAATTATCATTTATAATTTAATATATATTTAAATAGAACACTATCAATCTTATAATTACAAATTTTGTATTCTGAACAAATGGAACAATTTGTTTAATATTTAATTATTTTCCCAATATTTATTGACTTGTTTGGTACGGTGGTAGTAAAGTGTGATGGGGTGTGCTGAGTTGTGGTGAAATAAGCTATGTTGAGTTAAACGCATTTATGAATAACATGATTTTAAAAATTGTTTTGTAAAAAACAACGGTTTGATGAACAAGATTTTAGTAAAAGTATATATTTACCATCAAAAAATATAATTTATTCAAATTAATCAATTTATATTTATCAACATTCAAAATTGCATCAATTTTACATCAATGTCAAACTATGGATAAAATTGATACTTCTTGAATTATACACGAAAAACCAAAAATCATACTTACAAAATTGAAAAAATAGAGGATAAGATAATCGCACATGAAAAGCCTTTGAGAACGAGATATTCTGTCGTAATAAGATAAATGCAATGCTTTTATACTGATATGGTATATCGATCATTACCAAAATTTAAAAATAATAATATTTTGTTTTATTAGGGTTGGACTAAAAACTCGGGATTCGATCCTAAAATGTGATAGCGGACGATACCGACGGTATACCGATTGATATAACAATATGCGATAAATGTGATAGAATGAAAACTCTAAATAATATGTATGATTAATAAATGTATTTAGTAATTTACAAAATCGAGTTGGAATGATAGCTACTATTAGCAGCGGTGACGAAAACGCAAAAAAATAAGGTTGAACGCAATACGATTTATCTTATGTTTTGAAAAATCACGTTTTAGTAAATTATATTCAAGTTACTTGAGTTTGTAGTGTCATCCCAAACAAATCCATTAACTTGTTTAATTTATATTAATCTTGTATTTTAAAATAAATAATCTCAAGAAATTAGAATTGTTTCTATAGATGATGAAGGATACTCACGATAATCGATATGCATTACTTGGGTGCACCACAAACTTCAAAGATTTCCATGGAAATACGTGTACCAAAATTCATCTTTACTCCTCGATCTTCCGGATGTCCTCTTGTGTATGATCTTTGTTATATCGCACTCTTGGATTGTGCCA